>QJPP01001121.1:0-457408 GCA_003996215.1 Jaltomata sinuosa | reverse complement strand
GGTGGTTTGATGCAGCGACGTCCCATTCCTGAGTGGAAGTGGGAAGTCATTACTATGGATTTCGTTATTGGTTTGCCTCTAACTTCTCACAGTCTTGATTCCATTTGGGTGATTGTGGATCGAGTGACTAAGTCGGCCCACTTCTTCCAGGTTCAGACTTTTTACGGTGCTGAGAGGTTAGCTCAGATTTACATTCGTGAGATTGTTTGGTTGCATGGGGTCCCAACTTCTGTCATTTCAGACCGCGACACTCAGTTTACATCTCAGTTAGGGAGAGCTATACCGAGGGATTTGGGTACAGATGTTCAGCTCAGTACTGCTTTCTACCCTTAGATAGATGGCCAGTCTGAGAGGACTATTTAGGTCCTGGAGGACATGCTTTGGGCTTGTTTTCTTGACTTTGAAGGTTCATAGGGTCAGTTTGTGCCTTTGCCCGAGTTTTTCATTCGAGCATCGACATGGCACATTTCGAGACCTTGTATGGTAGGCGTTGTAGAATGCCGATTGGTTGGTTTGATGGGTTAGAGTCCAGACCGTAGAGTATAGATTTGCTTAGAGATTCCTTAGACCGATTCCGTTTGATTCAAGATAGACTTAGAGCTGCCTAGAGTAGGCAGAAGAGTTATGATGATCGTAGACTTTATGAGATTTGGTTGACGGGGCAAGCTTCTCCCCATGTTTATTTGGTTGTTTGAGATTCTCAAGAGGGTTGGTAGTATTGCCTACATGTTAGCTTTGCCTCCGATGTTTTCAGTTGTTCACCCAGGTTTTCATGTATCGATGTTGCACCGATATTTTCCAGATGAGTCCCATGGGTTTCATTGGGATTCAACTCAGTTAGGTAAGAGTTTATCCTTTGTTAAGGAACCGATTGCTATTCTGGCAAAAGATATTAGGGCATTAAGAGCTAGGGAGATTCCAGTAGCGAAATTTTAGAGGAGGCATCATCCGGTTGAGAAGTCTACTTGGGAGATTGAGAGTGAGTTGTGTTCTCAGTATCCATAGTTTTTCAAGCCTTCAGGTACTCTCTTCTTCTTGACTTTTATGTTTATGCATTAATTGTACTGTTAGAGCTGTCTTGTAGCAACCCCAAGTCATCCACGGCTTGTTGTGGCCGGTAGTTTAGTTCCTTGGTCATTCGTTTGGTTGTTTTGGTCGTTTGCCTATTTTTAGAGCCTTAACTTAGTATATCATTGACTTTAGTCAACATTCTTAGCTAACATGCTCACGAATTCTGACAGTTGCGTTAGCTCTGGAGCATTGAGTTTTGTCTAGTTAGACCTTTAGTTGATGCCTGAGAACTTCCGGTGTGGGCATTGTGTTGATTTCTTAGTTTTCAGGCCATTTGGAGTTGAAAGTGTAACCTAGGTCAGCTTTTGATGATCGAAGTGTCAGATTCGAAATCTGATGATTCCATCACCTCCGAAATGTTGAGTTTGTGTTAGGTAGATAGTTGGTTTGGGTTTCGAGTCAGCCGGGCTCATTTTGGGTGTTTGGTTTCATGTTGGTTAGTGTTGACTTGGGTCAACATTTCTCCAAAATGACTTCGTATGGAAGTTTCATCGATTCCATTGAGTCTGTAACATCGTTTCCACTCTGTTAGCATTATTGGTTTTTGAATATCAGTTTCCGATTGTGCCCAAAATGTCCCGCAAAGTTTTGGAAAAGATGCAGATTTTTGGTTGTTGCTGGTGCAGGCCTCGGGCCTTAATCGCGATAACGAGCTTTCTCCCTTCTCTAAAACACCATTGTTGTGAATTCTTGGATCTCAAAAATTCATTGTAGATTCTGTTCTCGTGTGAAGTTGCATGCTCCGTGAACTCATTCAATTCATAGCTCTAGGCATAATCCCCTCGATTTTGTAGGTGATTCTTGCCTTTTTACGATTTTTCATTCCTAAATTTCCTTAATTGAGTTCTTAACTTGAGGGGCTGTTTTAGCTAAAAATTATTGCCCAAATTCCTTGATTTTCTGGGCATGTACTCCCATAGTCTTAGAGATCATAATGTGAGTTTTTATTTTTGGTTTTGGGTTATGGGGCCCATGGGCCCACCGGTGACCCAAATTTTGACTCAGCTACAATTGTAGCATTATGGGTATCGTTAGACTCGTTTTAATGTATCAATTATGTTTTTAATAGTTTGATCATCGTTCGGGGTTTCTCGGAGTGATTCGGGCTTGGATATCGTATGCCCAACAGCTTGTCATCGGACGACAGGCAGGTTACGGTCTAAACTCTCTAGACTTAGCATATATCAGATAAAATTGTACTAACTGACATCCTTGGGTTGGGTTATTAGCTTGGAACCATAGACCTTGACCGCTTTTCCCTGATTCGCCTCGTTTCTTTCCTCCATTGTGTGTATTAATCTTCGTAGTTGATATTATCACCCTTATGGTCTTGTGTGGCCTTGTCCGACTATGGAAAATATATGGTGGGCTATTTGGGGGTGTCCGTGAGTCCCAGACATCGTTATCGTGATTTTATGCTAGCTATATGTGTTCTAGAGCAATTGGAGCATGTGCAGGACCGATAGGTTATTTGTGAGCTGTTGGGTTGCTATTTGTATTGATCATGTCATTTCCATGCATATAAAGAGGATTCCTACTACATCTTACTTTTGGATTCTGGCCTACTTAGTACTGATTTTCTGAACTTTGCATGGCCCTGGGGTCCGTTTTTTATGGAAATGACTTTGGACAGATTTTGACGTAACATGTGGATCTTCTTGGGGTAAAAAAGAGTTAAATTATGATTTTTATCACCAGTTTTACTACTAATGCTAGACTCGATAGGGCTGTAGTGCTAGTTGAGTTTTCTTACTGATTTGAGATGGCATTAGTCTCGGTTGGACCGAGCACCAGAGATGTTTTACATCTATTTTAGACTCGGTTATGCCCAAGCACCCTTGCTAGGGGGTTTTGAGACATTTTTAAGTATTTTAGACATGGACAGAGTCTGGGCATGCATACTCGATATTTGAGTCTCCAGCTTGAACCCAGACTTACTCCGGACGATATTTTTTTGATACTGAGTTTTAGTATGGGGTCAGGGACATCCATGGACCTTTTCATTCTAGACCTGGGGCTTGGGGTTGCGTTTGCCAGAGGAAGGGTATATGGTGGAGGTATACGGGCAGTGTCCTTCCATGGAACCTATCTGCTGGGCCCGTTCAGCACCGGAGAAGGTACATATAGAGTTTCTATTCCCCCTAGAGGTTATCATGAATCATACCATTCATTGTTTAAGGCTCCACCCTTGTTTATTGTTTGTTAAGTGTACGCTCCAGTTTTATGGGCGGTCGTAGGGTTCTTTTTACTTATTTGTGTCCCTCAGTTGTATGGGAGGCCGGGGGACTATAGGCAGACTCTTGTTACTTTATCACGGTATTATCCAATGCTACTGTTATATTAATGAGAATGGATACTGCGAGGTTGTTAGTTTTTGAGTTGAGATTTGTATGATTAATTTGGTTATTAAATACCTGTTTTCCGAGCATGCCTATCCTTATTCCTCTCCTCCCTTCCCTTGTACTTAAGGTTACCGGTATATCATTAACTTATGAAACTTATTATATATCTATATTGTTGTTGTAAGGACCCCAGGTGCGTCGTTTCCGACCTTCACATGTGCCTATTGTGTATATATTCTACTTGCTAGCCTTGTATGTTGTTTGTGTTGTCTTCCCTCTGGCTAGTTCCTGTGTGCCTTTTTGTAGATTTCTATGACTACTTGTTTTTTATTTTGTCTGTTACTATGCTTTTACCTTATATGTGCTCAGTTTGCCTATGATACCTACTGGTTACCTTATGCTTCACATTTGGTGCTCATAATGCACTCTGCATCTTCCGGCGTAGATCCTAGTGTGGGCCATCGCCATTAGATCATTGGAGACTCATACGTGGAGCTATTTTGGGATATCTTCGGACTGAGGGTGAGCTCTAGACGATCAGAGCTTAGCTTTTAGTTTATCTTTTGTTGTATGTACTGTACTACCATTCGGAGACAACTGTATGTATTGTTTTGGACCATTGTACTCTGCTGAGGTAGTTCTGTCTCTATACTATGATACCAGATTTTGGGTTTGATTTGGCTTCCGCATATGTATGTATATATTCCTATTATCTATTTTCTTCATCTTGTTCCCTTGCTTCCGCTTATTAAACTGTTCTTCTGCTTAAATTATTATATAGTAGCCCATTACTGACCGTTCTGGGCTACGGGGATTAGTTCGCCTACTGGGGGTTGTAGGTGCCATCATGACCGAGAAATCAGATTGTGACAGATCCTTCTCAGATTGCTTGAAAGGAAATGATCCTTTTTGAAATTGTAAAGAAATGATTTTCTTGAAAATCCTAGGTAAATGAATATAATTCATTTGATACTTACACACTTGCAATAATTCAAATGTCAAAGTTTCAAAAAAAAATTAATTTGAACAATTTATCCGAGTTAAGCTTTTGAGTCAAATAATTAACCCAATTACTAAACGTGGATTTCAAGTTAAATACTAACTATGAAAGAATATGAGTAATTCTCAAGTTAGCCTCAAAGCTTAAGTTTGCCTAAATAAATTTGAACTTTAGATGAAAAATTATGAAGAAAAGTAAATATAGCAACTCGATGGGAATTCATCTAAATAGGAAAATTGTTAGTGTTTCACAATAAATAATATAAAGGGTAAACAATAGAATGGCCACATGTTTAGGCCCTAATTACTCCCTTAAATACTAGTTTACCTAATTATATTTTTTATCACTTTTAAAGCTTCAGATACATCCACTTTTCACGCTAGTTATATGTATCTCAGAAACATGGACAACTAATTACGAAAATTTTAATAAACTAAATTCCTTAATATAAGGCAGAATTCAAGGAATGTATCATTGTTTAATTAATTTCATCTTATTAATTTTTAAAAATAATATGTTCATTAATTTTATTAATATAAGATGGAAACATGTATATCATCACCAAATTTCGTCTAGTGTATCATTTTATATGTATCTAATATTAATTTAATATATATCAAGTATTAATTTTATGTATTTATTTATATGTATAGTTATTAATTGCATGTATATTTTAATATGTATCAAGTATTAATTTTATGTATCTATTATTAATTTCATGTATTTATTTTTATGTATCTAATATTAATTTCATGTATATGTTTTTATGTATCTAATATTAATTTGATGTGTGCAGTTCCAATTTCATACATTATATCCCAAATACATGTATCCATAATCAGTTTAATCTAGTGCATCCTGTTTTAATTTGATGTACCCAATATAAATTTCATACAATGAATCCAAAATAAATGTATCTAGAAATAAAGTTACCCCATCAATTTTTTTGATATATGTATTTATGCTAGATGCATGCTTAAAAGAAGGAAGAGGAACAAGAAGAAGAAGAAACACAGATCTGACAGAGATACATCCGTATGTACATGAACAAACACTAATGTCCCGACCAATAATCAGGCTGCAATGGCGCCTACATAATTCTCCGGTAGGCAAGCCAACCCAAAGATAAACATACAATATAAATAAAGGAAACGTAAAAGAAACTATAAGGAAATAGGGGACAAAAGTATAGATACATATCAATTGTAATAAATATTCAAAAATGAACCTAAAGTGACCGAGAAGACATTATATTTACACAAGAATCAACCTTGAATCTTGTGTCACTGATACAAGAGCATCTAAAGTATGGAGTGGCTGTACAAGTACTGTCTATCCAAAATAAAAAATATAGAAAGAAAGATAGATAGAAAGTAGTAAAAGTCTCCAAAATTCTGGGAGCTCACCACTATCCGAACAACAGCTGGTTACGAACATTAGGACGATCAGCGAAGGTGGCTCATACTAGATGTTGCACTAAAAAAAAGAAGATGTAGAGTGTAGTATGAGTATCAAAATAATGGGCACCTAGTAGGCATCATAGGCGGTCCGAGCTCAGAAAGATAATATATAGTATAAAGTACAGAAAAGTAAGCTAACTGCAGTGATCCACCTAAATCTAGTTATCAATGGAAATAGAGCTAACTAAGCTGACGGAGAAGACAATAATGAAAAGACAGGTAAAAACACTACAAGTTTACATAGATAATGCAATGCAATGCTTCATGAGATGATATGATGCGGAGTATGGCTAATGCAAAAAATTAAAACCCGGTATTTGGTACCCTGGGTGCCCAAAAGGAACCTCGATCTCATCAACATATTCATAAAAATAAAACCCGAATATGTACTCCTTGGGCCACCCAAAAACGTACCTCAGACTCATCAGTAGGAAACAAAAATAAATAAAGGGTCCGGAAACTTCCCTTGGACTGGCATAATAGTAGTACTTTCCTTTCTCTTCGAAAACCAATGGTTAGGTAAAATCATGAATTTGAACCAAAATCCCGTATTTCATTCATTTCAAAAATAAATAGCCATGCAATGCAGTAATGAGATATGATGCCACGTTCAGAGAATATCAGTCAATCAGTGTAAAGAACCCTCCAAACAAGATAATTGACTTGGCACTTCGTCTGTTCCATGCTATGGCCTCGTGCCCATGTATACACCAATAAAGGAAATAAAAGGGCAAAACAGAAATAAAACAAGAAAACAACTAAAAGCACCCACTCTGCCACTAAATCATCCCTAAATCATTCTAAGGATTTCAGGCTAGCCATAGCAAACTATGAGATTCTAAACTAAGGATAAACATGATAATACTATTTTTACAGTCTCGAAAATGGCCAAAATAAACAAGAAACAAGATTTTTTAAGCCTAATTTTAACCTGAAACCTAACCAAACATTTACATACCTTATAACATATAAAATATAACTAAGCCAAGTCAAAAAAAGAAACTGTAACCTACCTCAGGGTTGAACTGCAAGCACGAACCATCACTCATGTACCTTCCCCTTCCAAACAGGCTCAGAATGCTGCTATGATATCAAGAACATAATCCAGGTGTTAAGATAAGAAGAATGACACCCATATTACTAAATAGAAATTTGAGCTAGAAATATTGTTGGTAAATGACCCTCGGGGCTCGTGCAACAAAATGAAAAACAAAATTATTAATTATGTTCATAAAAGATTTATTGTAATGACCCTCCAAGTCATTTACGCGTGTTTGCCTTTTTTGTACCGTTAGAGCTTATTTGTAGTGATCCCAAGTCATTTATGGCTTGCTAGGACTGGTAGTTCGGTGCCCGGGCCATTTGTTTTGTCTTTTTGGCTGTTCCTTGCTTTAGAGCTTTAGGCTTTTGAAATTGTCGACTTCAGTCAACATTTTTGGTGAACGTGCTCGGAATTAAATTTTGATAGTTTCGTTAGCTCTGGAGCATGGATATTGGTCTAGTGGGACCGTTGGTTGGGATTCACGAGCTTTTCAGCTTGGAATTCTCTCTCATTCTGTATTTTCAGGCTAGTTGGGCTTTTTTGATGAACTTTGGTCAACATTTAGAGAAGACGACCTCGAATGGAAATTCCGTTAGCATTGTTCCCTCGAAAATGTTGAGTTTGTTTTAGGTAGTTGGTTGGTTCTGGTCCCGGGTGAGCCGAGGTCATTTCAGATGTTCTATTGGCATCAGTTAGTGTTGACTTGGGTCAATATTCCTCCGAGACGACCTCGTATGGAAGTTTCATCGACTATGTTGAGTCCAAAACGTTGTTTCCAATCTGTTAGCATTATTAGTTTGTGAATATCAATTTACGATTATGCCCGAAATGCCCCGTTGAGTTTTTCAAAAGTTGCAGATTTTACTGTTGCAGGTGCAGGCCTCAGGCCTTAATAGCAATCTTGATCCCTTTTCCTCGTGATCGCGATGAAGCACCTGGTCCCTTGCTCTTCGTGATTGCGATGTCCCTTGTCGCAGTCGCGATGAAGCTTCATCTCTGTTATTCTTCGTGACCACATGGCTAGTCCTTGTAATAGTGATGGTCTAGCCAGCGTGGTCCTCGCGACCTTAAGGGGTCCCTTCACGATCGCGATGAAGGACCCCTTGTCAGTATATAAGCCCCCAACTTCGTCTTCTTCACTCTAAAAACCGATTTCTCAATTGATAATGGCTCTAAGCTTGTGTAAGCACTGTTTTGACATAATTCTTGGTATTGGACAGATTGGTATGACAAGAAATTTGAAATGACGAAGTGAAGATGACGACAACGCCAAAGGCAAAGTCGTTGGAGTTGACTTCTCAGGTGATCTCCCCAAGGTCCATTACCATCAGAGTTACCAAGAACCTAGTAGTTCCCATGGTAGCCCTACTCCCTCTAAGATGTTACCCCCCGATCAAGACCCTGGTTGTAAAGTCATCAGATCCGATGACGAATACACCCCGGATCTCAAAGCACTCAAAGAACTTTGGGATGACAAGAAAAATAAGACCAAAAGAGATTGGTATTTTAGCACTTATGATGCAAAACAACAATCTCTCTATGGAAAGGACTGGATCAAAGACATGCAGAGAATCTGATGTGACATCGAGTTCTTCAAATGATTTGAGATCACAGGAAAACTTGACCATCAACAATAATCATTAAAAATTCTTGTACAAAGATGGCGTACCCAGTCCAATAAGATCGTTGAATCTGTTGTTCCCCCTCTTGAAGGAATAAAAATTGCTCATTCCAACAAGGTCATCCTTGCCTCCCCTTTCAAACTCAATAGTGAGAAATATTCTGACCAAATTTTTAAGCAGGTCACCACGGGAGACATAGACAAAGTAGTTGAACAAAACAACTACACCAACCAGCTTCTTCATGTCATTGCTAGACAGATAGATTGAAAGACTCACCTTGAGAACATTCCTGTCCCCTCTAAGACTAGTACTAGCAGTATGATTGAGACCAATCCTATCTTTAAGATGACAGAGTTCAGTAAGGATAAGTTCCCTAAGCTAGACAAAAACTTCGATGCTTCGGGAAAAATCCTTGAACAAATCAATGAGAAGCTAGCAAAGTTCTCTATAATAAAACCCAAGGATACCCTTACCACAATCCAAGAAGAAGGAAAAAATCTTAGTAAACTTGCTAGTAATAGGTTTCATACCCGCAAGAATTACTACCAAAAACCCTCCTTCCCTGATATGCAGTTCGAAGAAAATGCTTTTCTTTCAACTGGTTCCCATGATGGAACGGGTATCACCGAATGGAATATTGACGGGTTAGCTGAACATTAGATTTATAATAAACTCCATGAAATGGGTGTTGCTATCACTGCCTACAAAATTAGGAATGCCTCTGACAAAGAAGTCTCTACCATGGTTGTTGCTGGCTTCACTGGTATGCTCAGACATTGGTGGGACAACTGTCTCACTGAAGATATCAAGGAAGCTATTAATGATGCCAAGGCCATCGAGTCTATTGTTAAAACAGAGAACGGGGTAGATACAGTTACTCAGGTACAAAAGGAGGACGCCTGCGCAACCCTCCTCTACCTTATTGCTAAGCAATTTGTAGGAGAACCTAAACTCTTCCAAGATAGGAGTCTAGAGATCCTTAACAACCTTTCTTATCCTAAACTCACGGACTTTAGATGGTACAAAGATACTTTCTTAGTTCAAGTTATGACCAGGGCCGACTGCAACCATGACTTTTGGAAAGAAAGATTTATCAGTGGATTACCCCCTTTCTTTGCCGATAAGGTAAGAACGAAGATCAAAGATAGATGCGAGGGGAAAATCCCTTATAGCAACATGACATACAGAGATATTGTCAGTATTATCAATACTGTAGGCCTAGAGCTTTGAACTTAATCTTAAGCTTAAACACCAGCTTAAGAAAGATCAGACTTCTTCTAGAAATGAATGAGGAAGTTTTTGTTAAGACTTTGGTTTTGTTACAGCCATTCCACCCTCTAGAAAACATAAACCTAGCATTTCTTCCAATAAGGTCTATAGATCTAAATCTAGAAGAACCCAAGAAAAACCTAAGGAACCTCGCCGGAAGAGCTCCAAAAGATTTCATAAAGGGAAAGACGTCTGCTGGGATTGCAGCAAGACTGGCCATAGAGCTTACAACTGCCCTAACTCTAAAAGAAAGAAAAAGATCAACCTCTTAGGTTTAGTAGATGATCCAAAGAACAACTTCTCACTATTTTAGAAGAACAGTATTTTGATTCTCCTAGCCATTCGTCTAGTGAAGAATATAGTGATGAAAAGATATCAACATCGCCTATAGTTTTGACCGGTCCCAATCTGGTAGCGATTGCCCTGATTGTGGAATATTCTGTTCTTGCTCTAAGAAAGTCATAGGAGTCCTTTCTAGTGATTCTAAAGAAATCCTCTTCGACATCTTTGAACATATCACTGATGAAGAAGCCAAGACCAAATACCTTTTAGAACTTAAGAAAATCGTTCTAGATTATAATAAGGTAAAAACTCCTAGAGTCATAGAACCTTTTAACATGAAAAATGTTATGTCTAGATTTCAAAAACCTATAGAAACCTTTGTTGTAGAACTAAGAGAAGAGGTTAATTCCCGAAAACAAGAAATTCGAGATATCAAGACCAGACTTAGCAGTGTAGAACTTAGCGTTCTTACCAACCAAATCCTTAAAGAAGTCTCTTACTCCGAAGACAATAATCCTAATGACTTTCCCAATCTAGGAAAAACAATTGAGACCGAACCAACCACCGGGCATTTCCCAGGGATGACTTCCGAAAGTATAGATTCCCCTGACCAGTTAGTTGTAACTAACATTAGGTCCTTAAGTGTCCATATACCGGTGAAAATTATTATTAAAGACTTTGTTTTACAAAAGGTCACCCTCTTTGACACATGCGCCGATCGCAACTGTATAGTCAAAGGATTAATCCCTACTGAGTACTTGGAAAAAAGTACTACTCGTCTTTACTCTGCAACAGGAGAAAAGATGAAGATTAATTTTATGCTTTCTAAAGCTCATATCTACAACAATAACATTTGTCTTGTTAATGATTTTGTCATTATTGAAGATATTAACGAGGATACTATTTTAGGTTTACCCTTTATCAATAAAATAAAACCTTATACTGACAATTTTGATGGTATTCATTCTACTGTCCTTGATCAGAAATTATTCTTCCCCTTTGTTAAAACCCTTTTCTTTAAGGAACAGTCGTACATTAAAGAAAGAACCGTTTTTAAAATACATCGTCTCTCTAATCATATCTTTTCTTTACAAAAGGAAATAAAAATCAAAGAGATTGAACAATTTTTAAAAACCCCGGGAATGGTGTCACGACCCGATTTCTCAAGTCATGATGGCACCTACAATCCCCAGTAGGCGAACCAATTCTCGTAGCCCAGAACGGTTAGTAATGGGCTACTGCCTAACAAAAACGCACCAGCAAACAGAAATAAGCTAAAGCAAAACTCGAATATAAATACATAAAGAAAACTACACCAACCCCAAGACTTAGTATCGACAGTACAGAAGCTTCTAATAGAATACAAGTGCTAGAAGTAACAAAATACAACATAAATTGCCTCCGAAAGTACAAGGAGCAACAGTACAATAGATGAGATGTAGACAAGCCCCGACCGTCAGGCGCTCACCCTAGTCTCAAAGATCCAAAAGCTGCACGAGTCTCCAACGTGATCAACGGCGAAAGCTCAGCTAATATCTGCACAAAAAAGTGCAGAAGTGTAGTATGAGCACCAAATCCACGGGTACTCAGTAGGTATCATAGGCCGACTGAGCGCATATAAGATATAAAAGCAGTAAGTAACAGATAGCAAGAAAGCAGTCACTGAGGCAATAAGCAAGGCACAAGGAGCTAGCACAGATCATCCATAACCAAGAGCTTCAAGTAACACATGCTAGCACAGAGATACAATCACACAGAATCACTGGTGAAGGAAAGAAGAACGCACCTGGAGTCCTTGTACAACAATATAAGTAAGTAGAGAGAGAGTTGAGAAAATGGCGGTATACCGGTAACCTCAAGTGGAAGGAAAAGACGGAGAGCAGTCTAACATACTCAAAATGGAATCAACCAGTATAAGGAAATCATAACACCAATCCAATCATATGATAGCATAACCAGGGAATCACCTCACAAGTACAACCCTAGGATGAAATAACTAGGCCACAATAACCGAGAGATACCACTCAGCTTCCCACAAGAATATAACCGAAGTCTCACACTTTGCTCAGAAGGACACACAAAAGTGCCTCAATAAGATAGGACTCTAAAGCCCTCTCAATAATAAAAAATCCCACAACCAAAGCCTCAACAGGCTAGCCGTCACTAATCTTTCAAGAACCGGGTGCCAAGACAAGCTCTAAGTAAAAACAAGAGTAAATATAGTCTACCTACAGTCCCAACGGCCGCCCATAAAACTGAGGAACACAATCAAGTGAAAACAAACCCTCCGGCATCCCATACTACCTGAGCGTACACTGAACACACAACAAACAAGGGTGGAATCCAATGCATGATATGATATGATGTGAAATAGAACCTCTGTATGTACCTCCTCCGGTGCCAATCAGGCCCAGCAGGAAGGTTCCATGGAAGGACTCAGCCTGTTTATACTCCACCGTATACCCTTCCCTCCGGCGCACGCAGCCTGAAGCCCCAGGCCCGGAGGGGAAAGGTCCATGGAGGTCCCCGACCCCATACTAAAACTCAGTATCAAGACATGTCATCCGGAAGCAAGTCCGGGATCAAGATAGAGACCCAGTCTCAAATATGCATGCCAAGACCCTGTCCAGTACTAAAGTAGTATAAAATGCCTCAAAAACCCCTCCAAGGGTGCCCGGGCATATCCGGGTCTAAAACTGTAGTAAATCAAGTCTAGTGCTCTGCCCTGCAGAGACTAGTATCAGTAATAAAATCAAGTCTGGTGCTCTGCCCCGCAGAGACAAGTATCAGTAATAAAATCAAGTCTGGTGCTTTGCCCCGCAGAGACTAGTACCATTAATAAAACCAGTGCGAAAACATCAAAAAATCCCCTTTTCTATCAATAACAGTACAAAAAATGGGCCCCCAGGGCCATGCAAATTTAGGAAAACTGTCAGTAGTGGCTCACAGCTAAAACTGTAGTAAAACATGCAGGGGAAAACCTTTTTCATGGATGATATGCTCGCACACAAATATAAAAGTAGCCCAACGGCTCACAACAATTCTTATAAGCCCTGCACAGGCCCAATAGCTACTCAGCAGAGATAACCAGCCTAAAAGGATAATCTCTATGGCTGGGACTCACGGACATTCCCAAATAGCCCACCATCTATGTTCCAGAGTCAATACAAGGCCACACAGGACCACAAAGGTAATATACATTACTACGCGAATACTACAAAAAACATATGAAATAGACGGACGAAAGGCAGACAAGGTCTGGGGTACCAACCTATAACAACCCATCCAAGGATGCTAATTAATGCAGTTATAGCCTATATATGCAGAGTCTAGATAGGGGAAAACCATAACCTATCTGTCATCCGATGACTAGCTTCGAGAACGGCATTGTCCAGACTCAAATAACTCCAGGAAGCTCTGAATCACACAAAACAAATACTTTCAACTGAAGCCCCAAAGGCGTCTCTATGAAGCCTGACCAACCAAGGTAATGGAACAATTGCTAGAATCGACAAGGCTGCAAGAACGAGCCATAGCCAATTGATAAGGTGTTAATGTCACACTCGCGACCAGCCAACTCCAAAGCATAAAAATGAGGCAAATAACAATAACAAATGGCAGATAAACCAACAACAATACGTTAACCACATCTCCAAGGAGCGACGAGCTCCCGAGGCACTATTTCAAGGCGTACTTCATGTCATTCAATCCAATAACCATCGTTCGTGA
This sequence comes from Jaltomata sinuosa, assembly GCA_003996215.1. Taxonomy (NCBI): domain Eukaryota; kingdom Viridiplantae; phylum Streptophyta; class Magnoliopsida; order Solanales; family Solanaceae; genus Jaltomata; species Jaltomata sinuosa. The sequence continues at coordinate 443,591 of QJPP01001121.1, read as the reverse complement.
CTCCAATAAGAATCACACCAACTCCCAGTACCTACAACACCTTAACACCATCAACATACAACAATAACAACCCAATTTAATAAGACAAAGGGGCTGCCCAGAGCCACAAATCCAAAATACAACTTCGTGGCTCAGAAATCAATAAAACAATACTAGAACATATAATAATGAAGGAGGGTCATAGGAGGAAGGTTACCTCGACAAAAAGCTTTGAAATAACAAGCTAAACATGCTGTTATAAGGACCCACCACGAGCTGTAACAATATACGGCAAGAAAACACGACAAACATGCCGATAACGATAAGTTCTCCTCAGAATTGATTCTAAAGCTCAAATTAAGAATGAGTCAAGGATTTAGAACCCTTACCTTCCGATAATAAAATGATAATAGCATAAAAATATCAGTTCCACGAACTGCCTCCTTGCAGTAGCAACAAACGGAGCCAAAACGACGAGAAAACTGTACCACGATGATGAGCTCGCGACGTAGAGCAACTTCCGTTAAACTTCCAAATTGAAAGGATCAAAGTCCATGGATTATTTATGGACCTTACCTCTTATTTTCTGTGCATTTTTGGTGAAAATAATGAGTTAAAACGAAGGAGAAATCAGCTTTTATAAGCTGAACCGACTTAGGATGTGGGCCCCGCTTTGATGTGTCTGCTTGCGCAGTCTTACAAAAACATGAATATCTCTCTATTCTGAAGTCGTATGGACGAACGGTTTAGTGCGTTGGAAACTAGACTCGTAGACCTTCAATTTGGTATATTGGGGGACCACTAACTCTTTATAGATATGGAGAAACACCCCAAGACAATTAACCCAAATTTGAAGAGAATTCCTTAAAGGAATTTTCAATAACTTTTTCCGACTTTTGTTTCGCAACTTGCTTGACTTCAAAACTCATCATACGACCATTTTGCGATTATAATACCTCATAACACATCCTTCTTAGTATATTAGACTCTATTAGTATTACCCCAAACGCACGGGTTACTTTAAACCTTCCAAACGGGCGAGGTGTTACACGAGGCATTTCTTTAACTCGAACTTTCGAGTAAGGAATTCCTTTGACCTAGAACCTTGGTTTAATTCTTTGATATTACCAAGAATGTTGAAGGAAGTCAACGATTTCCAAAGTTGAAGCTCTAAAATGAGGAACGACCATAAATACCAAACAAACGGCCCGGGCACCGAACTACCAGTTCCGACAAGCCATAAATGACTTGGGCCGCTACAAGTAAGCTCTAATGGTACAAGAAAGGCGAAAACGTGTAAATGAACGGAAGGGTCATTACATCATCCACTACTAAAAAGACTTTCGTCCTCGAAAGTCAAGAAAGAAGAAAATACCAGAGATTTAAGAACAACAGATACCACGCCCGTACTACTCTCTCGGACAACCCGGGTAACCTCCGAGTTCGGATGGCACCCAATAGAACAGAACCAAAGAAAGCAACCAAGCCTTAATTTCTTACTAGCCAAGCTAGATTTCAACCTCCAAAGATCTGCCAACCCAAACTGAACCTCGAGAATCTTAACCAAAAAGCACCTACACAACACCGAAACCAGTGCACCAAGGCAATCAACACACAAAACTCAAATCCTCAAAACCATACCAAGTTTACCAGAAAATCCATCAACCCAAAACTCTAACTCATGAACCCACTGTTCCGCAAAAGCCCTTTTTTTTTATTCTGAACTACATCCTTTAGCACAACAAAAAGGAATCTGCATACAAGCTGAACACTTAAACCACCCTCGAAGCATGAACTGACACACCAGAGATCCATAGTTCCTGCTTATACTTTACCACGATCAAAGCCACCCATTGTACAAATGCGTTTTAAGCCAAGATATAGGCTACTAGCCTTCGCCGTCCAAGATAACAACCCGTATCATATCATTGAAACTAAAGTTACATGCCTTGACTGACCACCAACCAACGAATGAACACTTTTGCTAAAGTCGAACTTGCTAACTGAACCGTGCCAGGTCTGAATCAACTGAAAGTGAATGAACTAGGTCAACCTGCCCAAAAGACCCAAACCAAAACCTTGATCCTGCAGGAAGTGTGGTAAGCCTACCACGAAGTCTGTAACCATGAGCCAAGCTCCCAACTCTAGAAAACACTACTGCTACTCCGAACACTCGAACATCATTTGAATGTGAAATTGCCTTACGAATCTCACCTCAGGAAGAAGTCTACCATGCCAAAAATATCAAGTACAAACACCCTGAAGGCAAAGGAAAAAGGTTCCTGGGGTTCAAAGTTACCATCTAGCCATAGAATATTTTGCATATACTTTCAACTCATTCCTTTGGCTCGAATCAACCGCTCTACTGGTTCTGCAAACAACCAACCACTTCGAAGCATATATCATAATGAACTTCTCGTCCATACTGGCCAAGTCTAACCAAAACTAGAACCCCACATAAACAATAACTCCGGAGGAATCAATTAAACAAGCTTTCAAATCCTGGGCAAACGAATGGCTATTATCAGTCTCTACGTTATCATCAGAGCTCAAAATAGCCTCGCTAGTCTTAACCCGCACAAGCTGACCACATAAAGCATACGCCACTGCTGAAGCTCAAACTTACGCCGCTGAGTCTGTCCAACCATGGTAGAAGAACCTCGTACTAACTAGAACACTGCTGAAATCTAGAATATCTTGCCTCTTGCAGAGGTTAGCCAAGGACTAGGTGTCCAAGGCCAATAGCCGCATCCACAACTAAAGTAAAGAAGCTAAGTTGCCCGCACCCACTGCCTCCCGGCACTAGGCTGCTGCAACCAAATAGAAACTACCACGAACCATTCGATGTAACCTGCCAAGCCATGATTTTGAACCCCAACTTTCAAAACTGCCAACTAAAGCCTTGGTCGAACCAGGATGCTGCCAATGAACCCTTAGGAACCCAAGCCAACTAGGCCTGAATATGCAAATTGTCAACACTGCAGTTGCTACTGAAACAAAACCAATCGATGGAAAACCCACATCAATATGTAGTTGGCTGAATCGAATCACCGACACACAATTCCAAAGCAAACCTTCATCGCCACTTAAGGCAACTACGAGGACACACAAACACATACAAAGATTTATCTCCCTTTTTTTTCAACTAAAAAAAATGCTTCCTTAGCACATACTAAACCTTACAAATCCTTTGTCGAATAAGAACCTGAAGCCATTACCTTACTACTCATAGCTACACGTCAAATTCAATAAGGTAGGAGAAGAATGGGCCGGATGCCCAACTCACCCGAAATGCTTACAAATACACCCTAACCACGAGGTTACGATCAACACTTAGTCTGAAGTGCTTAAAGTCAAGACCCAGTCACGATGCCAACATCCAGAGCTCATCGAAAGAACTTCGATCAAGATTCATTCCAATTGGAGCTAAAGATACAACAAAACACCCAACGGACCAGGAAGTGGAGGAGACTATGGGAACAACCCATATACCTACCAACCTCCTAAACTAATCAACAAAGAGGGTCGACTCTAGACACTCGAGAGACCAAACTAATCTATTCACACTAGCATAACCAATACCTCCCAACTGAGGCAAAATCTCAACTCCGGCCCAATTACCGGTAATACACCGAACCATCACATGGATCTCTAGCCACGCTAGATAACGACCTAGGCAATAACCATCTAGGACCGCTCAACAAGGGAAACCCAACCAAAAGTCCAGAATCACAATGAAACAGGGTAAGCCAATTAGAAACAGACTAACAAGAACTACCCACGAGCTACAACTCCGGGAAAACACCTCTCAAGGCTAACTTACCCCCATCCACTACTAAAGAATAAACTACCAATAAAACAACGCATCGATACGATAATTCGGGTACCCACACAACTTAAACAAGTAGCAGGTAGGCATAGAAGCAATTATAGAGTCGTAACACGAGCGGGACTAACATAAGTCAAAGGTAGCAAAAGCCTGACCTGGAGTAACGATGTTAGGAACCTCTACCTCTGGCCCACCAAGAGGAGCATCAAGCTAATGGGGTCTAACTCTGGACTGAGTGGTCAAAATTGAAGCCCCAACCAGCCCTCGCTGGGGACAAACTCAATAAAGATGACCAATCTCTCCACAATGATAACAACCATCTGGGATACACAATCCTGGGGCAATTCCTAGCAAAGTGCCCATACTCACCACACCAAAAATAGCTTATACGAGATGAAATCCGATGGGAAAATCTCGCCTCGTACTCCAATACCGACAGACAACCCTGCTGAAGAACTAGAAGCTCAACTATAACTGAAGCATCACTCACAGAACCAGGGACTGAAACACTCACCGGAGGACTCAGAGTCCTAGCCACGGTGTCCTGAAGAACTGGGGTAGCTATAAATCCAATCGAAGGCAGGGCTGACCCCACACTCCCTATCTGAGGCGGTAAACTCTCACTCTGAAGTCTTGGTGCTAACGGAAGCACTGAAGCAACAAGCATAGAAGCCTCCGGACCAACAGCTATCGCACTGGTCTGAGGCATCTCAAAATGAATGAACAACTGAACTTTTAGAATTCAATAGAGCCAGGAACGCACGATGAGGAGCCAAGAAGATGAAATATTTCTTAACAATGCCCTGTAGCCTCCCGCAGATAGGATACGGACATCATCGTACCGATCCACGAGACTCTACTTAGACACTTGCTTTTCTACCATGACACCGGTGAACCTAGAGCTCTGATACCAAGCTGTCACGACCCGATTTCTCAAGTCATGATGGAACCTACACTCCCTAGTAGGCGAACAAATTCTCGTAGCCCAGAATGGTTAGTAATGGGCTACTGCCTAACCAAAACGCACCAGCAAGCAGAAATAAGCAAAAGCAAAACTCGAATATAAATACATAAAGGAAACTACACCAACCCCAAGACTTGGTATCAATAGTACAGAAGCTTCTAATAGGATACAAGTGCTAGTAGTAACAAAATACAACATAAATTGCCTCCGAAAGTACAAGGAGCAATAGTACAACAGATGAGATGTAGACAAGCCCCGACCGTCAGGCGCTCACCCTAGTCTCAAAGATCCAAAAGCTGCACGAGTCTCCAACGTGATCAACGGCGAAAGCTCAGCTAATATCTGCACAAAAAAATGCAGAAGTGTAGTATGAGCACCAAAACCACGGGTACTCAGTAGGTATCATAGGCCGACTGAGCGCATATAAGATATAAAAGCAGTAAGTAACAGATAGCAAGAAAGCAGTCACTGAGGCAATAAGCAAGGCATAAGGAGCTAGCACAGATCATCCATAACCAAGAGCTTCAAGTAACACATGCTAGCAAAGAGATACAATCACACAGAATCACTGGTGAAGGAAAGAAGAACGCACCTGGAGTCCTTGTACAACAATATAAGTTAGTAGAGAGAGAGTTGAGAAAATGGCGGTATACCGGTAACCTCAAGTGGAAGGAAAAGACGGAGAGCAGTCTAACATATGCAAAATGGAATCAACCAGTATAAGGAAATCATAACACCAATCCAATCATATGATAGCATAACCAGGGAATCACCTCACAAGTACAACCCTAGGATGAAATAACTAGGCCACAATAACCGAGAGATACCACTCAGCTTCCCACAAGAATAGAACCAGAGTCTCACACTCTGCTCAGAAGGCCACACAAAAGTGCCTCAATAAGATAGGACTCTAAAGCCCTATCAATAATAAAAAATCCCACAATCAAAGCCTCAACATGCTAGCCATCACTAATCTTTCAAGAACCGGGTGCCAAGACAAGCTCTAAGTAAAAACAGGAGTAAATATAGTCTACCTACAGTCCCAACGGCCTCCCATACAACCGAGGAACACAATCAAATGAAAACAAACCCTCCGGCATCCCATACTACCAGAGCGTACACTGAACACACAACAAACAAGGGTGGAATCCAATGCATGATATGATATAATGTGAAATAGAACCTCTCTATGTACTTCCTCTGGTGCCAATCAGGCCCAGCAGGCAGGTTCCATGGAAGGACTCATCCTGTATACCTCTTCTCCACCGTATACCCTTCCCTCCGGCGCACGCAGCCCGAAGCCCCAAACCCGGAGCGGCAAGGTCCATGGAGGTCCCCGACCCCATACTAAAACTCAGTATCAAGACATGTCATCCGGAAGCAAGTCCGGGATCAAGATAGAGACCCAGTCTCAAATATGCATGCCAAGACCCTGTCCAGTACTAAGTAGTATAAAATGCCTCAAAAACCCCTCCAAGGGTGCCCGGGCGTATCCGGGTCTAAAACTGTAGTAAATCAAGTCTAGTGCTCCGCCCTGCAGACACTAGTATCAGTAATAAAATCAAGTCTGGTGCTCTGCCCCGCAGAGAATAGTATTAGTAATAAAATCAAGTCTGGTGCTCTGCCCCGCAGAGACTAGTACCATTAATAAAACTAGTGCTAAAACATCTAAAAATCCCCTTTTCTATCAATAACAGTACAAAAAATGGGCCCCCAGGGCCATGCAAATTTAGGAAAACTGTCAGTAGTGGCTCACAGCCAAAACTGTAGTAAAATATGCAGGGGAAAACCTTTTTCATGGATGATATGCTCGCACACAAATATAAAAGTAGCCCAACGGCTCACAACAATTCTTATCAGCCCTGCACAGGCCCAATAGCTACTCAGCAGACATAACCAGCCTAAAAGGATAATCTCTATGTCTGGGACTCGCGGACATTCCCAAATAGCCCACCATCTATGTTCCAGAGTCAATACAAGGCCACACAGGACCACAAAGGTAATATAGATTACTACACGAATACTACAAACAACATATGAAATAGACGGACGAAAGGCAGAAAAGGTCTGGGGTACCAACCTATAACAACCCATCCAAGGATGCTAATTAATGCAGTTATAGCCTATAAATGCAGAGTCTAGATAGGGAAAAACCATAACCTACCTGTCATCCGATGACTAGCTGCGAGAACGGCATTGTCCAGAATCAACTAGCTCCAGGAAGCTCTGAATCACACAAAACAAATACTTTCAACTGAAGTCCCAAAGGCGTCTCTATGAAGCCTGACCAACCAAGGTAATGGAACAATTGCTATAATCGACAAGGCTGCAAGAACGAGCCATAGCCAATTGATAAGGTGTTAATGTCACACTCGCGACCAGCCAACTCCAAAGCATAAAAATGAGGCAAATAACAATAACAAATGGCAGTTAAATCCAACAACAATACGTTAACCACATCTCCAAGGAGCGACGAGCTCCCGAGGCACTATTTCAAGGCGTACTTCATGTCATTCAATCCAATAACCATCGTTCGTGACTCCAATAAGAATCACACAAACTCCCAGTACCTACAACACCTTAAAACCATCAACATACAACAATAACAACCCAATTTAATAAGACAAAGGGGCTGCCCAGAGCCACAAATCCAAAATACAACTTCGTGGTTCAGAAATCCATAAAACAATACTAGAACATATAATAACGAAGGAGGGTCATAGGAGGAAGGTTAACTCGACAAAAATCTTTGAAATACCAAGCTAAACATGCTGTTATAAGGACCCACCACGAGCTGTAACAATATACGGCAAGAAAACACGACAAACATGCCGATAATGATAAGTTCTCCTCGGAATTGATTCTAAAGCTCAAATTAAGAATGAGTCAAGGATTTAGAACCCTTACCTTCCGATAATCAAATGATAATAGCATAAAAATATCAGTTCCACGAACTGCCTCCTTGCAGTAGCAACAAACGGAGCCAAAACGACGAGAAAACTGTACCACGATGATGAGCTCGCGACGTAGAGCAACTTCCGTGAAACTTCCAAATTGAAAGGATCAAAGTCCATGGATTATTTATGGACCTTACCTCTGATTTTCTGTGCATTTTTGGTGATAATAATGAGTTAAAACGAAGGAGAAATCAGCTTTTATAAGCTGAACCGACTTAGGACGTGGGCCCCGCTTTGATGTGTCTGCTTGTGCAGTCTTACGAAAACATGAATATCTTTCTATTCAGAAGTCGTATGGACAAACGGTTTAGTGCGTTGGAAACTAGACTCGTAGACCTTCAATTTGGTATATTGGGGGCCCACTAACTCTTTATAGATAGGGAGAAACACCCCAAGACATTTAACCCAAATTTGAAGAGAATTCCTTAAAGGAATTTTTAATAACTTTTTCCGACTTTTGTTTCGCAAGTTGCTTGACTTCAAAACTCATCATACGACCATTTTACGATTATAATACCTCATAACACATCCTTATTAGTATATTAGACTCTATTAGTATTATCCCAAACGCACAGGTTACTTTAAACCTTCCAAACGGACGAGGTGTTACACGAGGCATTTCTTTAACTCGAACTTTTGAGTAAGGAATTCCTTTGACCTAGTACCTTGGTTTAATTCTTTGATATTACCAAGAATGTTGAAGGAAGTCAACGATTTCCAAAGTTGAAGCTCTAAAATAAGGAACGACCATAAATACCAAACAAATGGCCCGAGCACCGAACTACCAGTCCCGACAAGCCATAAATGACTTGGGCCGCTACAAGTAAGCTCTAATGGTACAAGAAAGGCGAAAACGTGTAAATGAACGGAAGGGTCATTACATCATCCACTACTAAAAAGACTTTCGTCCTCGAAAGTCAAGAAAGAAGAAAATACCAGAGATTTAAGAACAACAGATACCACGCCCGTACTACTCTCTCGGACAACCCGGGTAACCTCCGCGTTCGGATGGCACCCAATAGAACAGAACCAAAGAAAGAAACCAAGCCTTAATTTCTTACTAGCCAAGCTAGATTTCAACCTCCAAAGATCTTCCAACCCAAACTGAACCTCGAGAATCTTAACCAAAAAGCACCTACACAACACCGAAACCAGTGCACCAAGGCAATCAACACACAAAACTCAAATCCTCAAAACCATACCAAGTTTACCAGAAAATCCATCAACCCAAAACTCTAACTCATGAACCCACTGTTCCGCAAAAGCCCTTTTTTTTTATTCTGAACTACATCCTTTAGCACAACAAAAAGGAATCTGCATACAAGCTGAACACTTAAACCACCCTCGAAGCATGAACTGACACACCAGAGATCCATAGTTCCTGCTTATACTTTACCACGATCAAAGCCACCCATTGTACAAATGCGTTTTAAGCCAAGATATAGGCTACTAGCCTTCGCCGTCCAAGATAACAACCCGTATCATATCATTGAAACTAAAGTTACATGCCTTGACTGACCACCAACCAACGAATGAACACTTTTGCTAAAGTCGAACTTGCTAACTGAACCGTGCCAGGTCTGAATCAACTGAAAGTGAATGAACTAGGTCAACCTGCCCAAAAGACCCAAACCAAAACCTTGATCCTGCAGGAAGTGTGGTAAGCCTACCACGAAGTCTGTAACCATGAGCCAAGCTCCCAACTCTAGAAAACACTACTGCTACTCCGAACACTCGAACATCATTTGAATGTGAAATTGCCTTACGAATCTCACCTCAGGAAGAAGTCTACCATGCCAAAAATATCAAGTACAAACACCCTGAAGGCAAAGGAAAAAGGTTCCTGGGGTTCAAAGTTACCATCTAGCCATAGAATATTTTGCATATACTTTCAACTCATTCCTTTGGCTCGAATCAACCGCTCTACTGGTTCTGCAAACAACCAACCACTTCGAAGCATATATCATAATGAACTTCTCGTCCATACTGGCCAAGTCTAACCAAAACTAGAACCCCACATAAACAATAACTCCGGAGAAATCAATTAAACAAGCTTTCAAGATTAAATTGGGCCATTGGCAAGATTACTTTGTAAGATTCATAGAATAGAATCATAAAAATTAAGAAGACGACCATCTCTAAGGATAGTACAAATAGGAACATCTAAACCTTTTCTAAGGAGAGGTTTTATTGCTACTTGGACTAAGCCAATATGCAAATAGTTGAAATTAGATTTATATCTATTTATATATTGTTCCTTGATCATTCTAATAATTTCTAAAGAATAATTTCTAAGATTGCCACTCTCGAGAGAAGCATTATTTATGAAATTTGCTCTGATACCAATTTGAAAGACCGAGTGTATATATTGCCGGGAAGCATGGAGATAGATATTTTCATAGAAAATTAATTATTTTGAATATAATCAATATTTTCGCTTAATGATCGTTCTTTTTTCATCTTGTTAGACTGCTTGTATCCTGTGTGAGGTTTCTATTTCTCTTTCCGGTTTGAGGTTTCCGATTAATATCCGGTTTAAGGTGTTGGCTAGCCGATTGAATGGTCGTTGCCAGTGTGTGCGTTAGACCTATAGGTGATCCCTCCGCTGAGATAACCTTAAGAGAAACAGGTGTAAACCCAATAGAACTTAGATATTTCAGTATTTCTCAAGATAAGTAAAGATCTTTTATTTTACTAAAAATTTTATTATCTTCTCTTTGATTAATTTATATGTTTCTTATCTATACCACTTTGCTTCCTGGTAGTATCTTTCTTCTTAATGAGTAATACTCAAAACATTTTGAATACTGCTAATATCTCTTCTCAGGCAACTCAGATTGCCAATCTCGAGAATAATCTTCAAAATTGGAGTATACTAGAAGAGTCTTTTAAAAAAATCTACCAACTAGGTAACTTTAAATTCATCAAGAAGCATAACATTAAAAACTGTGAGTCCACTATGACTACTAATAATTCTTTAGAAATTATTAGAATGCTCAAGGAAAAAGATATAAATAGATATAAATCTAATTTCAACTATTTGCATATTGGTTTAGTCTAAGTAGCAATAAAACCTCTCTTTAGAAAAGGTTTAGATGTTCCTATTTGTACTATCCTTAGAGATGGTCGTCTTCTTAATTTTGATGATTCTATTCTAGGAATCTTACAAAGTAATCTTGCCAATGACCTAGTTTACTTTAATTGTTATCCTAACTTTTCGGTAGATATTAAGGACCCTAATGTTATGAATACCCTAACTCTTAATGTTAAAACTAAGAAAATGAATAGTAAAATCAATACCAGAGAAATAGCCATTATCTATAGAGTTTATTATAGATTAATGTCCACTTCACTAGCTCCTAAAGCTAGAATAGAAGATGTCAAAGGCGTAACTATGCTTATGGAAGCCAACCAAGAGCATGGTACAACTTTCGTTCCTAGACTCTTGAAATGGAATGACATCCTTCAAAATAATGATTGGCATTTTGAGGATATAACTTAGCCTCTGCCCCTTCACCCCGAAAGATCACGAATCGAAAGAGTTATCCAATATCCTGACGGTTCGATAGATCAGAAATTTCTCGATGATCAAGATAATAGAGCGTCTTCATATCTAAGATCGACATCTACGAGACCGTCTACTTCCAAACCCCCAGAGGGAAAAGGAAGTGAAGATGACGACAACGACAAAGGCAAAGTCGTTGGAGTTGACTTCTCCGGAGATCTCCCCAAGATCCACTACCATAAGAGTTACGAAGAACCTAGTAGTTCCCATGGTATCCCTACTCCCTCTGAGATGTTACCCCCTGATCAAGACCCTGGTTGTAAAGTCATTAGATCCGATGACGAATACACCCCGGATCTCAAAGCACTCAAAGAACTTTGGGATGACAAGAAAAATAAGACCAAAAGAGAATGGTATTTTAGCACTTACGATGCAAAACAACAATCCCTCTAAGGAAAGGACTGGATCAAATACATGAAGAGAATCCAATGTGACATCGAGTTCTTCAAATGGTTTGAGATCACAGGAAAACTTGACCATCAACAAGAATCATTAAAAATTCTTGTACAAAGATAGCATACCCAGTCCAATAAGATCGTTGAATCTGTTGTTCCCCCTCTTGAAGGAATAAAAATTGCTCATTCTAACATGGTCATCCTTGCCTCCCCTTTCAAACTCAATAGTGAGAAAAATTCTGACCAAACTTTTAAGCAGGTCACCACGGGAGAAATAGACAAAGTAGTTGAACAAAGCAACTACACCAACCAGCTTCTTCATGTCATTGCTAGACAGATAGAAGAAAATACTCACCTTGAGAACATTTCTATCCCCTCTAAGACTAGTACTAGCAGTATGATTGAGACCAATCCTATCTTTAAGATGACAGATTTCAGTAAGGATAAGTTCCCTAAGCTAGCCAAAAACTTTGATGCTTCGGGAAAAATCCTTGAACAGATCAATGAGAAGCTAGCAAAGTTCTCTATTACCAACCCCAAGGATACCCTTACCACCATCCAAGAAGAAGGAAAAAATCTTAGTAAACTTGCTAGTAATCGGTTTCATACCCACAAGAATTATTACCGAAAACCCTCCTTCCCTGATATGCAGTTCGAAGAAAATGCTTTTCTTTCAACTAGTTCCCATGACGGAATGGGTATCACCGAATGGAACATTGATGGGTTAGCTGAACACCATATTTATAATAAACTCCATGAAATGGGAGTTGCTATCACTGCCTACAAAATTAGGAATGCCTCTGACAAAGAAGTCGCTACCATGGTTGTTGCTGGCTTCACTGGTATGCTCAGACATTGGTGGGACAACTATCTCACTGAAGATATCAAGGCAGCTATTAGTGATGCCAAGTCCATCAAGTCTATTGTTAAAACTGAGAATGGGGTAGATACAGTTACTCAGGTACAAAAGGAGGATGCCTGCGCAACCCTCCTCTACCTTATTGCTAAGCACTTTGTAGGAGAACCTAAACTCTTCCAAGATAGGAGTCTAGAGATCCTTAACAACCTTTATTGTCCTAAATTCACTAACTTTAGATGGTACAAAGATACTTTCTTAGTTAAAGTTATGACCAGGGCCGACTGCAACCATGACTTTTGGAAAGAAAGATTTATCAGTGGATTACCCCCTCTCTTTGCCGATAAGGTAAGAAAGAAGATCAAAGATATATGCGAGGGAAAAATCCCTTATAGCAACATGACATACTGAGATATTGTCAGTATTATCAATACTATAGGCCTAGAGCTTTGCACTGATCTTAAGCTTAAACACCAGCTTAAGAAAGATCAGACTTCTTCTATAAATGAATTAGGAAGTTTTTGTCAAGACTTTGGTTTTGTTACAGCCATTCCACCCTCTAGAAAACATAAACCTAGCATTTCTTCCAAGTAGGTCCATAGATCTAAATCTAGAAGAACCCAGGAAAAACCTAAGGAACCTCGTCGGAAGAGCTCCAAAAGAGGTCATAAAGGGAAAGACGTCTGCTGGGATTGCGGCAAGACTGGCCATAGAGCTAACAACTGTCCTAACTCTAAAAGAAAGAAAAAGATCAACCTCTTAGGTTTAGCAGATGATACCAAAGAACAACTTCTCACTATTTTAGAAGAACAGTATTCTGATTCTCCTAGCCATTCGTCTAGTGAAGAATATAGTGAGGAAGAAGATATCAACATCGCCTATAGTTCTGACCGGTCCCAATATGGTAGCGATTGCCCTGATTGTGGAATATTCTGTTCTTGCTCTAAGCAAGTCATAGGAGTCCTTTCTAGTGATTCTAAAGAAATCCTCTTCGACATCATTGAACATATCACTGATGAAGAAGCCAAGACCAAATACCTTTTAGAACTTAAGAAAATCGTTCTAGATTCTAATTAGGTAAAAACTCCTAGAGTCATAGAACCTTTTAACATGAAAAATGTTATGTCTAGATTTCAAAAACCTATAGAACCCTCTACTGTAGAACTAAGAGAAGAGGTTAATTCCCTTAAACAAGAAATTCGAGATATCAAGACCAGACTTAGCAAGGTAGAACTTAGCGTTCTTACCAACCAAATCCTTAAAGAAGTCTCTTACTCCGAAGACAATAATCCTAATGACTTTCCCAATCTAGGAAAAACTATTGAGACCGAACCAACCACCGGGCATTTCCCAGGGATGACTTCCGAAAGTATAGATTCCACTGACCATTTAGCTGTAAATAACATTAGGTCCTTAAGTGCCCATATACCAGTGAAAATTATTATTAAAGACTTTGTTTTACAAAAGGTCGCCCTCTTTGACACAGGCGCCGATCGCAACTGTATAGTCAAAGGATTAATCCCTACTAAGTACTTGGAAAAAAATACTACTCGTCTTTACTCTGCAACAGGAGAAAAGATGAAGATTAATTTTAAGCTTTCTAAAACTCATATCTGCAACAATAACATTTGTCTTGTTAATGATTTTGTCATTACTGAAGATATTAACGAGGATATTATTTTAGGTTTACCCTTTATCAATCAAATAAAACCTTATACTGACAATTTTGATGGTATTCATTCTACTGTCCTTGATCAGAAATTTTTCTTCCCCTCTGTTAAAACCCTTTCCTTTAAGGAACAATCTTACATTAAAGAAAGAACCATTTTTAAAAATAAATCGTCTGTCTAATCATATCTTTTCTTTACAAAAGGAAATAAGAATCAAAGAGATTGAACAATTTTTAAAAACCCCGGGAATGGTTACTAAGATTTCCACTCTCGAGAGAACCATTATTTCTGAAATTTGCTCTGACTTTCCTAATGCCTTTTGGGAACGAAAGCGACATTTAGTCGAACTTCCTTATGTTCCTGATTTCGATGAATTAGTTATTCCCATAAAGTCTAGACCAATTCAAATGAATCAAAGCATGATGCAAATCTGCAAAACTGAGATAAACCATTTACTTAAAAATGGTATTATTCGCCCCTCTAACTCACCCTGGAGCTATTATTCATTCTATGTAAATAACAGCGCAGAAAAACAAAGAGGTTCTCCTAGACTTGTAATTAATTACAAACCTCTTAATGCTGTCCTAAAATGGATTTGCCACCCAATCCCTAATAAGAGAGATCTCTTGAAACGAACTTATAGAGACAACCTCTATAGCAAGTTCGATATGAAATCCGGGTTCTGGAAAATCCAAATTGCTGAAAAGGACAAATACAAGACAACATTCAATGTCCCCTTTGGACATTACGAATGGAACGTCTTGCCTTTTGGGCTCAAGAATGCCCCCTCTAAATTCCAAAACATTATGAATAATATTTTCAATCCTCATAGTCATATGTCCATTGTCTACATAGATCATGTTCTCATATTCTCTGAAGATATTGACTCTCATTTTAAACACCTTAATTCTTTCTTTAAGATTGTTAAGATCAATGGCTTAGTAATTAGCGCCAAGAAAATTAAGCTTTTCCAAACCAAGATCAGGTTCTTAGGACATGACCTCTGTCAAGGTAGTCACAAACCAATTTTCAGGGCTACAGAATTCTCTTCTAAATTTCCTAACGAAATCCCTGACAAAACCCTACTACAGAGGTTTTTAGGCAGCCTTCATTATGTAGCTGACTTTATCCCTAACATTAGGAAGGTCTGTGAACCCCTTTATAAAAGTCTTAGAAAAAACCCTGTACCTTGGGGTATAGATCAAACCAATGCTACCAAGAAAGTCAAAAGACTTGTTCAGAACCTTCCCTGTTTAGGAATTTCTAATCCTGACGCTTTCATGATAGTTGAAACAGATGCTTCTGACATTGGCTATGGAGGAATTCTCAAAAAACGGATTTCCCCTAATACTGATGAAGTATTAGTTAGATTTACCTCAGGACTCTTGAATTCCACCCAAAAGAATTACAGTACAGTCAAAAAGGAAATTTTTTATATAGTGCTATGTATCACAAAATTCCAGGACGACTTGATAAATAAAGAATTCTTACTCAGAGTAGATTGTAAATCTGCCAAAGAAATTTGCAAAAGGATGTTAAAAACATTGTTTCAAAACAAATCTTTGCCAGATGGCAAGTTTTGCTCTCCAGTTTTGATTTTCAAATTGAATTTTTTAAAGGAGAAAACAATTCCCTTCCCGATTTCTTAACTAGGGAATTTTTGCAGAATCGTCATGAGTAACCCTCATCGTCCCAATTCTCCTTTCAAAGGAAACCAAACTACATCAACAAGGAAGGCGACATCAGCCCTCCCCTTTGCACCACCACAGGTGGGACTTATGCTGCTAAGGCCACGGCCTCCAAGGCCCATTATGCCAACTCCTGGTCACCTTAGGCCAGAATTCCCTTCCTTAACAAGACCGGCTTCATCCGGACCACCAGCATCATCCTTAGATGTTATGTTCAAGAACAGGTACTCAATACTAGTGGAACCTATAGAAAAGAAAGGAGCAAGTCCCACAAATGTCGCATGTTCTAGCAGCACAACAGAAGGATCCAAATCCACTTCTCTAGTTCAGACAAAAAAGAGCTAAGAAATAAATATTCCAGAATCTTTCACTCAGGCGGTAAATCCCCGAATGATTCCCACAACTCCAGGCAAAGAAGCATTAGTACCAGACAAAGAGGAAACTTTTGATTTCGTGACCACTCAAGTATTTCCATTAATGGCATTAGACAAAGGATATGAAAGTTTTAAACCAAAAGATCTTACCAAACCTTGTTATACAAATGACAATTTTGTTGATACAGATGACCCATTGAAGACTAGGCTCTACTTCGAGGCTATCCTAGTTGACACATACTCAATCGAGGTAGAGCATACCAACGATGAGAAAAACCCTGAGTATATTATATTCTCAAGAGTAACACTGAAGAGAATACTATCTCCCTTCGACTGGTTTGTAAGTCATCTTCAAACACCAGTTACACTATCAATGGATCATAGGCCTCAAACCTATAATTGGTATATCTACAAATATGCATGGTTCAATTTTATGTATCTTCGTCCAGGGCACACTTGGTTCATTAAGTACTGCACAGAATTAACAAACTCTATTATCCCTAGATGGTTCTACGATTGGTGGAGCTACTTTGGAGGACAAAGCCAGATTTTACCAAAACAATTCATACTTAGATATGAGGTTTTTTAAGTCACAGAGGAAATCACCACTCTCCCTGAACACATAAAAATGTGTAAGTTCTACATCAAAAAGAGAATCTCCTATATAATCAGTTGGTGTTTCTCTGTATCTAAATTCAACAGAATCAAATACTTATCCAAAGAGATAAATGTTAAAGAATGGACTCCCAAGCCCAAAGTTCAAAAGGATAAACAATATGTATCTAAGAGGACATCATCTTCAAAGGCCCAACTCAAGATTAGGCTGCAACAAGCTCTAGACCATATAGGAGACTTCGAAGAAGAAGAACTGTTGCAAATGACCAAAGAAGCTGAGTTATCCAGTGACAATGATAACGGAGACATGTTATGCCCCAAAGGAATAGCAAAAACTTATCAGTCCTTCCAAGGCAATTATTATGACTAGTAAAACGCCCCTTGGGAAAAGTAGAAGTCTAAAAGGCTGGAATTACTTTTCGTAAAGGGGTCTACTAGTCAAGATAAGAATCTTGACAGCTTTTCAAAAGGACCCACCTTCCACCAACTGTCGGCCATTAAATTGTCGGCAACATCTCATCCTTACATTTGTTCACTCCAGATGAACTAACTTCATTTTCTCAGTCTAAATAAGACAGTGTAATTTATTAAGAGAAGGGCATCAAAAAATACTCCCTCTCTGATATTTTCCTACTATCCTCTCTGTAAACTCTTTAAAAGCTTCTACAATGTTTTCAGTATTCTATAAATAAAATCTGTAAGTTTGATCTTTATTAACCTTGTTTTTATCCTTTTTCTTATATACACTCGGTCTTTCAAATTGGTATCAGAGCAAATTTCATAAATAATGCTTCTCTCGAGAGTGGCAATCTTAGAAATTATTCTTTAGAAATTATTAGAATGATCAAGGAACAATATATAAATAGATATAAATCTAATTTCAACTATTTGCATATTGGCTTAGTCCAAGTAGCAATAAAACCTCTCCTTAGAAAAGGTTTAGATGTTCCTATTTGTACTATCCTTAGAGATGGTCGTCTTCTTAATTTTTATGATTCTATTCTATGAATCTTACAAAGTAATCTTGCCAATGGCCCAATTTACTTTAATTGTTATCCTAACTTTTTGGTAGATATTAAAGACCCTAATGTTATGGATACCCTAACTCTTAATGTTAAAACTAAGAACATGAATAGTAAGATCAATAACAGAGAAATAACAATTATCTATAGAGTTTATTATAGATTAATGTCCACTTCACTAGCTCCTAAAGCTAGAATAGAAGATGTCAAAGGCGTAACTATGCTTATGGAAGCCAACCAAGAGCATGGTACAACTTTCGTTCCAATCCTTTCCAATCTCTTCATGTCTTTGATCCAGTCCTTTCCATAGAGGGATTGTTGTTTTGCATCATAAGTGCTAAAATACCAAGCTCTTTTGGTCTTATTTTTCTTGTCAGCCCAAAGTTCCCAAAAGAGATTGGTATTTTAGCACTTATGATGCAAAACAACAATCCCTCTATGGAAAGGACTGGATCAAAGACATGAAGAGAATCCGATGTGACATCGATTTCTTCAAATGGTTTGAGATCACAAGAAAACTTGACCATCAACAAGAATCATTAAAAATTCTTGTACAAAGATGGCATACCTAGTCCCATAAGATCGTTGAATCTGTTTTTCCCCCTCTTGAAGGAATAAAAATTGCAGGAAATGACTTTGGACAGATTTTGACTTAACATGTGTATCTTCTTGGGGTAAAAAAGAGTTAAATTATGATTTCTATCACTAGTTTTACTACTAATGCTACACTCGATAGGGACGTAGTGCTAGTTGAGTTTTCTTACTGATTTGAGATGGCATTAGTCTCGGTTGGACTGAGCACTAGAGATGTTTTACATCTATTTTAGACTCGGTTATGCCCAAGCACCCTTGGTGGGGGGTTTTGAGACATTTTTAAGTATTTTAGACATGGACCGAGTCTGGGCATGCATACTCGAGATTTGAGTCTCCAGCTTGAACCCAGACTTACTTCGGATGATATTTTTTTGATACTGAGTTTTAGTATGGGGTCCAGGACATCCATGGACCTTTTAATTCTAGACCTGGGGCTTGGGGATACGTTTGCCAGAGGAAGGGTATATGGTGGAAGTATACGGGAAGTGTCCTTCCATGGAACCTATCTGCTGGGCCCGTTCAGCACCGGAGAAAGTACATATAGAGTTTCTATTCCCCCTAGAGGTTATCATGCATCATATCATTCATTTTTTGAGGCTCCACCCTTGTTTATTGTTCGTTAAGTGTACGCTCTAGTTGTATGGGCGGCCGTAGGGTTATTTTTACTTATTTGTGTTCCTCAGTTGTATGGGAGGCTGGGGGACTATAGGCAGACTCTTGTTACTTTATCACGGTATTATCCAATGCTACTCTTATATTTATGAGATTGGATACTGCGAGGTTGTTAGTTTTGAGTTGAGATTTGTATGATTAATTTGGTTATTAAATACCTATTTTCCGAGCATGCCTATCCTTATTCCTCTCCTCCCTTCCCTTGTACTTAAGGTTACCGGTATATCATTCACTTATGAAACTTATTATGTATATATATTGTTGTTGCAAGGACCCCAGGTGCGTCGTTTCCTACTTTCACATGTGCCTGTTGTGTATATATTCTACTTGCTAGCCTTGTATGTTCTTTGTGTTGTCTTCCCTCTGGCTAGTTCCTATGTGCCTTTTTGTAGATTTCTATGACTACTTGTTTCTATTTTGTCTGTTACTATGATTTTACCTTATATGTGCCCAGTCTGCCTATGATACCTACTAGTTACCTTATGCTTCACATTTGGTGCTCATAATGCACTCTGCATCTTCCGGCGTAGATCCTAGTGTGGGCCATCGCCATTAGATCATTGGAGACTCATACGGGGAGCTATTTTGGGATATCTTCGGACTGAGGGTGAGCTCTAGATGATCAGAGCTTAGCTTTTAGTTTATCTTTTGTTGTATGTACTCTACTACCATTCGGAGACAACTGTATGTATTGTTTTGGACCATTGTACTCTGCTGAGGTAGTTCTTTCTCTATACTATGATACCAGGTTTTGGGTTTGATTTGGCTTCCGCATATGTATGTATATATTCCAATTATCTATTTTCTTCATCTTTTTCCCTTGCTTCCGCTTATTAAACTGTTCTTCCGCTTAAATTGTTAGATAGTAGCCCATTACTGACCGTTCTGGGCTACGGGGATTAGTTCGCCTACTGGGGGTTGTAGGTGCCATCATGACCGAGAAATCAGATCGTGACAGATCCTTCTCGGATTGCTTGAAAGGAAATGATCCTTTTTGAAATTGAAAAGAAATGATTTTCTTGAAAATCCTAGGTAAATGAATATAATTCATTTGATACTTATACACTTGAAATAACTCAAATGTCAAAGTTTCAAAAAAAAAATAATTTCAACAATTTACCAAAATTAATTTTGAGTCAAATAATTAACCCAATTACTAAACGTGGATTTCAAGTTAATTACTAACTATGAAAGAATATGAGTAATTCTCAAGTTAGCCTCAAAGCTTAAGTTTGCCTAAATAAATTTGAACTTTAGATGAAAACTTATGAAGAAAAGTAAATATAGCAACTCGATGGGAATTCATCTAAATAGGAAAATTGTTAGTGTTTCACAATAAATAATATAAAGGGTAAACAACAGAATGACCACATGTTTAGGACCTAATTACTCCCTTAAATACTAGTTTACCTAGTTATATTTTTTATCACTTTTAAAGCTTCAGATACATCCACTTTTCACGCTAGTTATATGTATCTCAGATACATGGACAACTAATTACGAAAATTTTAATTAACTAAATTGCTTAATATAAGGCAGAATTCAAGGAATGCATCATTGTTTAATTAATTTCATCTTATTAATTTTTAAAAATAAAATGTTCATTAATTTTATTAATATAAGATGGAAACGTGTATATCATCACCAAATTTCATCAAGTGTATCATTTTATATGTATCTAATATTAATTTAATATATATCAAGTATTAATTTTATGTATTTATTTATATGTATAGTTATTAATTGCATGTATATTTTAAAATGTATCAAGTATTAATTTTATGTATCTGTTTAGATGTATCTATTATTAATTTCATGTATTTATTTGTATGGTATCTAATATTAATTTCATTTATATGTTTTTATGTATCTAATATTAATTTGATGTGTGCAGTGCTAATTTCATACATTATATCCCAAATACATGTATCCATAATCAGTTTAATCTAGTTTATCCTGTATTTATTTGATGTACCCAATATAAATTTCATACAATGAATCCAAAATAAATGTATCTAGAATCAAGTTACCCCATCAATTTTTTTGATATATGTATTTATGTTAGATGCATGCTTAAAGAAGGAAGAGGAACAAGAAGAAGAAGAAACACAGATCTGACAGAGATACATCCGTATGTACATGAACAAACACTAATGTCCCGACCAATAATCAGGCTGCAATGGTGCCTACATAATTCTCCGGTAGGCAAACCAACCCAAAGATAAAGATAAAAATAAAAAATAAATAAAGGAAACGTAAAAGAAACTATAAGGAAATAGGGGACAAAAGTATAGATACATATCAATTGTAATAAATATTCAAAAATGAACCTAAAGTGACCGAGAAGACACTATATTTATAGAAGAATCAACCTTGAATCTTGTGTCATTGGTACAAGAGCATCTAAATTATGGAGTGGTTGTACAACAAGTACTGTCTATCCAAAATAAAACATATAGACAGAAAGATAGATAGAAAGCAGTAAAAGTCTCCAAAATTCCGGGAGCTCACCCTTATCCGAACAACAGCTGGTTACGAACATTAGGACGATCAGCGAAGGTGGCTCATACTAGATGTTGCATAAAAAAAAAAGATGTAGAGTGTAGTATGAGTATCAAAATAATGGGCACCTAGTAGGCATCATAGGCGGTCCGAGCTCAGAAAGATAATATATAGTATAAAGTACAGAAAAGTAAGCTAACTGCAGGTATCCACCGAAATCTAGTTATCAATGGAAATAGAGCTAACTAAGCTGACGGAGAAGACAATAATGAAAAGACAGGTAAAAACACTACAAGTTTACATAGATAATGCAATGCTTTGCTTCGTGAGATGATATGATGCGGAGTATGGCTAATGAAAAAAAGTAAAACCCGGTATTTGGTACCCCGGGTGCCCAAAAAGAACCTCGATCTCATCAACATATTCATAAAAATAAAACCCGAATATGTGCTCCTTGGGCCACCCAAAAATGTACCTCGGACTCATCAGTAGGAAACAAAAATAAATAAAGGATCCGGAAACGTCCCTTGGACTGGCATAATAGTAGTACTTTCCTTTCTCTTCGAAAACCAATGGTTAGGTAAAATCATGAATTTGAACTAAAATCCCGTATTTCATTCATTTCCAAAATAAATAGCCATGCAATGCAGTAATGATATATGATGACACGTTCAGAGAATATCAGTCAATCAGTGTAAAGCACCCTCCAAACAAGATAATTGACTTGGCACTTTGTTTGTTCCATGATATGGCCTCGTGCCCATGTATACACCAATAAAGGAAATAAAAGGGCAAAACAGAAATAAAACAAGAAAACAACTAAAAGCACCAAATCTGCCACTAAATCATCCCTAAATCATTCTAAGGATTTCAGGCTAGCCATAGAAAACTATGAGATTCTAAACTAAGGATAAATATGATAATACTATTTTTACAGTCTCGAAAATGGCCAAAATAAACAAGAAACAAGATTTAAGCCTAATTTTAACCTGAAACTTAACCAAACGTTTACATACCTTATAACATATAAAATATAACTAAGCCAAGTCAAAAAAAGAAACTGTAACCTACCTCAGGGTTGAACTACAAGCACGAACCATCACTCATGTACCTTCCCCTTCCAAACAGGCTCAGAATGCTGCCATGATATCAAGAACATAATCCATGTGTTAAGATAAGAAGAATGACACCCATATTACTAAATAGAAATTTGAGCTAGAAATATTGTTGGTAAATGACCCTCGGGGCTCGTACAGCAAAATGAAAAACAAAATTATTAATTATGTTCATAACGGGTTTATTGTAATGACCCTCCAAGTCATTTACGCGTGTTTGCCTTTTTTGTACCATTAGAGATTGTCTGTAGTGATCCCAAGTCATTTATGGCTTGCTAAGACTGGTAGTTCGGTGCCTGGGCCATTTGTTTTGTCTTTTTGGCTGTTCCTTGCTTTAGTGCTTTAGGCTTTTGAAATCGTCCACTTCAGTCAACAATCTTGGTTAACGTGCTCGGAATCAAATTTCGATATTTTTGTTAGCTCTGGAGCATGGACATTGGTCTAGTGGGACCTTTGGTTGGGATTCACGAGCTTTTCAGCTTGGAATTCTCTCTCATTATGTATTTTCAGGCTAGTTGGGCTTGTTTGGTGAACTTTGGTCAACATTTAGAGAAGACGACCTCGAATGGAAATTCTGTTAGCGTTGTTCGCTCGAAAATGTTGAGTTTGTTTTAGGTAGTTTGTTGATTCCGGTCCCGGGTGAGCCGAGCTTATTTCAGATGTTCTATTGGCGTCAGTTAGTGTTGACTTGGGTAAATATTCCTCCGAGACGACCTCGTATGGAAGTTTCATCGACTAAGTTGAGTCCAAAACGTTGTTTCCACTCTGTTAGCATTATTAGTTTGTGAATATCAATTTACGATTATGCCCAAAATGCCCCGTTAAGTTTTTCAAAAGTTGCAGATTTTACTGTTGCAGGTGCAGGCCTCAGGCCTTAATAGCAATCTTGATCCCTTTTCCTCGCGATCGCGATGAAGCACCTGATCCCTTACTCTTTGTGATTGCGATGTCCCTTGTCGCGGTCGCGATGAAGCTTCATCTCTGTTATTCTTCGCGACCATATGGCTAGTCCTTGTAATAGTGATGGTCTAGCCAGCGTGGTCCTCGCGACCTTGAGGGGTCCCTTCACGATCGCGATGAAGGACCCCTTGGCAGTATATAATCCCCCAACTTCGTCTTCTTCACTCTAAAAACCGATTTCTCAATTGATAATGGCTCTAAGCTTGTGTAAGCACTGTTTTGACTCAATTCTTGGTATTGGACTACAAATTTCTTGGCCTTGATCGTTCCTCCATCATTATTGGTGAATTTTATCCACTTAAATCTGTTAAATTCATCCCCTTTGATTCGTAATTTGTTCTTAAAGTGGCTGGCTATTTTGAGCCATTTACCCTAGTTAAAATTATTCATATTCCGAGCATGCACACTTAGGAGTGTGGTGATCATGGTGCGGTCTTCTATTTTTGATTTTGGGTTGCGAGGCCTACGGGCCCACCGGTGACCCAAATTTTGACCCAGTTATTTCTATAGCATTATAGGTATCATTAGACTTGTTTTAATGTGTAGATTATTGTGTTGATAGTGTTTTTGCAAATTAGAGCTTCCCGGAGAAGTTTGAGCCTGGACAACACCGTCATCGTAGCTAGTCATCGGATGACCGGTAGGTTATGTATTTCCTTACCTAGACTCTGAGTATATAGGCTATAACTTCATTAATTAGCATCCTTGGGTTGGTTGTTATAGGTTGGTACCCCAGACCTTGTCCACCTTTTTTGTCCATTTGTTTCATACGTTGATTGCAGTATTTGTATTAGTATTGTATATTACCCTTGTGGTCGTATGTGTCATTGTATTGACTCTTGAACATAGATGGTGGGTTATATGGAAATATATGTGAGTCTCGGACATAGAGATATCCTTTTAGGCTGGTTATTATCGGTTGTAGAGCTGAGAGCTTGTGCAAGGCTGGTAGGAATTATTTGTGAGCTGTTAGGCTATCATTTTATTTATGAGATTATCATTCATGCAAAGGTTTTTTGCATGTTTTACTACTGATTTGGCTTTGGGCTAACTATAAATGATTTTCTAAACTTTGCATGGCCCCGATGTCCCTTTTTGGTACATGAATTGGAAAGGACTTTTAAATTGACTTCAACGAAACCTCTGAGAGTAGAGGGGATATTATGATGATTTGATTGCTGGTCTTTATTATGATACTAGGCCCAGCTAGGCAATAACACTAGACATTGTTTTCTACAGATTTAGACTCGGATACGAGCTGGGCACCCTGTTTAGGGATTTTGATACTTGATTTTTGTTTTAAACCCAGATACGCTCTGGGCACCCTCGATAAGGGTTATTGAGACATGACTACTACTTTAGACCTAGATACACTCTGGGCACCCTTGATGGGGGTTATTAAGAATACTACTATTGATTTAGACTCAGATTGAATTCGAGCATGTACTACGAGATCCCGACTATTGAGATATATTAAGTTTCGTATTAGTATGTGGTCTACGAGTAGACCTCCATGGACCCTACCATTATGGAACAAGTGCTACAGAATGATGGTAAACATAGGGATGGATGTACAGCATAAGAGAGGTACTCAGGAGACGTCCCTCTATGGATCCCCTCATTTATTGGGCCTTTGGGGCACTAGAGGGGGTAAAATACAACATTTCAATAACACTTGGTTAAAGATTTATCATATCACATCATCATGCATATTTCACTCAGATTCCACCCTTGTTTGCTGTGTGTTTAGTGTATGCTTCTGTTATATGGGTGGTTGGAGGGTTTGTTTTCACTTGATTACGTTCCTTGGTTATATGGGAGGCTGTTGGGACTGTAGGTAGATTATATTACTCCTGTCATCTCATAGACCTAGTTGTGGTCCTTGGTTCTTGCGGATTGGTAAGTTTTTATCCTGTTGAGGCTTCGAGTTTGAACTTCAGTATTAAGGAGGGGCTAGTGAGTCCTATATTATTGAGGCACTATTGAGTGGCCTTCTGAGAAGATTGTGGGTTCCTGATTCTTTTCTTTATAGTGATTTTTAGTGGTAACTCTTGGTTCTTGTGGCTTAGTTATTCCATCTTAGGTTTGTACTTGTAAGGTTGATCTCCGTCTTTACTTCTTGAAGTTGAATTTGTAATATGATTTCCTTATGTATGTTGATCCTATCTTGAGTATGTTAAACTGCTTTCCTTCTTTCCCTTTTATTTGAGGTTACCGGTATACTGCCATATTTCTAAACTATCTCCTTCTTATACTATTGTTGCAGGGATTCCAGGTGCGTTCTTCTTTCTTTCACCTGTGTTTCAGTAATTGTATATCTTTTGTGCTAGCATTGTATGCTTATAACTCTTGGTTGACTATTCTCTTTGCTAGTTCCTTGTGCTTTCTCTATTGTTTCGTTGACTGTTTTCTTGCTATCTGCTATATTACTGTCTTTATATATTATATGTGCTCAGTCGATTCGATGATGCCTACTGGGTACCCGTTGCTTAGCAATTGGTGCCCATACTATGCTTCTACATATTTCTGGTAAAGATATTAGTTTAGCTTCTACCGTTGATTGCCTTGGAAACTCATGCAACTTTTGGATATCTGATACTAGGGTGAGCGCCTGATGGTCGGGGCTTGACCACATCTCATCTTTTGTACTGTTACTCTTTGTATATTCGGAGACAGTTGTATTTATCATTTTGTTACTTCTAGCACTTGTATTCTATTAAACGCTTATGTACTATCGATACCAAGTCTTGGGGTTAGTGTAGTTTCAGTATGTATATATTCAGGTTGTTGTTTCCACTTTGTCCTTATTTGTATGTTATGCTTCTGCTTATTTCTGCTTATTTTGCGTATTGCTTAGGTAGTAGCCCATTACTAACCATTTCGAGCTACGGGAATTAGTTCGCCTACTGGGGGGTTGTTGGTGCCATCATGACCTGAGAAGGGTTGTGATAACATAGTATCAGATCTCTAGGTTTACCTGTGTCGTGGTACAAAAGCAAGTGTCTAAGTAGAGTCTCATGGATCGGTACGATGACATCTATATCCTATCTGCAGGAGGCTACAAGGCATTCTTAGGAAGAGTTCCATGTGGTTGGCTCCTTATCGTGCGTTTCCGGCTCTATTAACTTCTAAACTTTGGTTGTTTCATTCCTTCTCAGATGCCTAAGATGAGTTCGACAGTGGTTGGTGTCGAGGCTTCTGTTCTTGTTGCTTCAGTTCTTCCATCAGTGCTAGGACTTCAGAGTGAGAGTTTACTGCATCAGATATGAGGTATGGGGCCATCCCTACCTCCGATTAGATTTATAGCGACCCCAGTTCTTTAGGACACTGTGGCTAGGACATTGAGTCCTTCGGTGGGTTTTTTAGTACCCGGTTCTATGAGTGGTGCTTGAGTTAGGGTTGAGCATCCAGTTCTTTAGCAGGGTTATATGTCGATATTAGACTATGAGGTGAGATTTCACGAGATGATTAGGCGTACTGCTAGGACTGTGCCATCAGAGTTTGATAGGGTTCAAACATTTGTTGGAGGTTCGATTTCACCGCTCCATTTAGCAACCAAGCATTTGGTTATAGTTGGGACGACCTTTCTTCAGGTAGTGGATCATGCTTGGGCTATTGAGGGTTTGTGTTGTGAGGATTATAGGGGTAGTGCTAAGAGACATCGTGGCCAAGATGGTTTCTGAGTTTCCCAGACTCAAGGTTGGAATTTCTCTACCTAAGATAGGTTTCATTGCTTCTTATCTAGTAAGCCAGTTTCAGTTTCTCCATAGGTCCCAGGGGATAGTGGCACAGGGTATGTTAAGCTTAGTAGTCATGGTGCGGGTCAGATTCGTCGAGGTTCGCTTTTGGGTTGTGTAGGTCATGATAGCCGATCAGGTTCAGTGAGATCTCCTCGCCCATATGTATCAATTGGGATTTTGTTTCAGTGCAGTGTGCATGGGCACTTTGCTAAGGATTATCCCACGATTCTATCATCCAGCCAAAAGGGTCAGCAGGTGTTTTCTCCTAGGGTTTCAGTGCCACGGGCTAGAGGTAGAGTGTTGGGTAGTAGTGGTAGTCCCCAAGTAGTTCGAGGTGGATTTCAGGCTAGTGGTTCTGGTAAGGGTTGTCACCAGTGTGGTGAGCATGGGCACTCTATTAGGAAGTTCCCCACGATTGTGTATCCCAGTCAGCCTGGTTGTTATGATTGTGGAGTGATTCGTCACTTCTCTAGAGGTTTCCCCTGACAAGGGATGGTTGAGCCTTCAGCTTCGATTACTCAATCTAGAGTTAGACCCCATCAGTCTGATGCCCCTCTTGGTAGGACCGAGGTAGAGGTTCCTGATATCGTTGCTCAATGTTGGGCTTTTGCTACCTTCGCCTTGTGATAGTCCTATTCGTGTTGCAATTCTTTCCCTTTTACTATTTATTTGCTTATATGCCTACCTGCTACTTTTTTAGTTGTTTGGCTACCTGAGTTGTAGTGTTTATGCGTTATTTTCGTGGTAGTTTATTCCTTAGTAGAGGATGGGGTGAGTTATCCTTGTGAGGTGTTTTACCCAGAGTTGTAGCGCATGGAAAGTTCTTATTAGTCTCTTTCTGGTTGGGTTTGTTTCCTGTTTTGCTGTGGCTCTAGACTTGTGTTGAGGTTTTTCTTTTTGAGCGGTCCTAGATGGTTGATGCCTAGGCTATTTTCTAGCATTTCTAGAAGTCCTTGTGTTGGTTTGGTGTTACCGGTGGTTATGCCAGAGTTTGAGCTTTTTCTTAAGTTGAGAGGCGTCGGTTATGCTAGCGTGTATATATTGGTTTTGTTTTTCGGGTGATTAGAGTTGACCCTAATTGTTTTGTTGGTTTAAGAGGTTGGCAGGTATGTGGGTTATCCCCATAGTCTCGTTTAGTTTCTTTTGTAGTTGGGTTGTCTTATTATTTCCCGAGTTCCAGTTGGAATGTATTTCGATCATAGCCGTCTTGTTGAGTTGTTAAATCAATATTGTGATTGAGTTTGCCTTTAGTATTTTCGACTTAGTGTTGACCGTAGCCTCGTGGTTGAGATGTATACATAGCATATTGGGTGAATCGGGAATACGACCTATTTTCTCCTGCTCTGTTGAGTTTTTACATTGTAAGTATGTGAGCTAAGGAAATTGCTCCAGATTTGATTTGAGAACGAGTTTGTAGGGTTCAGTATATGCTAAGGAAGGGTTCATTTAGTTAGAAAAGGAGGGAAATGACTCCTTGTTCATGCTTATGTGTTTAGTAGTTAACTGAGGTGACGACTGAGGTTTGCCTTGGGTTGTGTATTGGTGATTTGATTAGGCCATTTACAGATTGCAATGGATTTTCCTTCGAGAGGTTTGGGGTTCAGTAGAATCTATGGATTGGATGACTTATTATTCAAAGCCTAGTTGGGTTTGGTTCCTAAGGGTTCATTGGCAGCATTCGAGTTCGACAAAGGCTTTGGTTGATAATTTAAAAGTTGGGTTTCAGAATCGTAGGCTAGCAAAATACTCCTGATGGTTCATGGTTGGTTCTTTCAGTTGCAGCTTCTTGGGTTGGAAAGCATTGAGTTCGGACAACTCAGCTTACCAATTTTCCATTATGGGGTGATAGTTGGCCTTGGACACCTAGTCCTTGGTTAACCTTTGAATTAGGCTGGACATTCTAGATATCAACGGTGTCCTAGATAGTACTAGGTTCCTTCTACCATGGTTGGACAGACTCAGTGGTGTAAGTTTGAGATTCACCAATGGTGTATGCTTTATCTGATCAAGTTGTGCGGGTTGAGGCTAGCGAGGCTATTTTAAGTTCTAATTGTACTTTGAGATTGATCATCATCTTCGTTACCGAGAGTTTTAAATGCTTGTTTAGTTGGGTCTTCAAGGGTTATCTTTTATATGAGGTTCTAGTATTGGTTAGACTCGTCCAGTATGGGCTAGAAGTTTGATATGTTGTGTGCTTTGAGATGGTTGGTTTGTCTGCTGATACAATAGAGAGGATGATTTGAGCCAAAGGGATGAGTTGAAGTTCTATCAAGGATTTCTATGGCTAAATGGCAACTTTGAACACCAGACACCTTTTCCTTTGCCTTCGGGGTGTTTTGACTTGATATTCGTGACATGGTGGACTTCTTTCTGAGGTGAGAGTTTTAAGGGGAATTCAAAACTGAGTGGTGTTTGAGTATTCTTAGAGTTTGGAGCTTAGCTGGTGATTTCAAACTTCATGGTAGGCTTACCACACTCCTTGCAAGATCTTGGTTCTAGTTTGGGTCTATTGGGAAGGTTTGCCTGGTGCCTTCGTATTAAGTTGATTCAGATTGGGTCCGGTTTAGCGAGGTTGGTTTCGTTCTACAGTTTTGAAATTTCTCTATCAACACAAGGTATTCATACATGCCTTTCCTAACTTAGATGTGCAAGCTTCAGTTGGGTTCCGATGGGTTGTTCAGTTGGGTTTAGTTATCAGGTTTGATGTTAGCAAAGGTATTCGTCCGTTGGTCAGTGGTTAGTCAGGGTAAAACTACTATAGTTTTCGAGTATGTGCTTTGGGTTAGTGTTTTGCATGTTAAAGGATAGAAGGTTATAGATTAGCTTTGAAGGAGTTTGAGTGAAAAGGGTGGCTTCATTCATAGTGAAGTATAAGTGAGGACTACGGCTCTCCGGTGTGTCATTTGATGCTTCAAGGGTGGTTTGAGTGTCTAACTTACAGAAAGCTTCCTGTTCGTGGTGCGAATGGATCCAGTTCATAATAAAAGGGTTTTGCTTATCAGCAGGTTCATGAGTTAGAATTTTGGGTGATGGCTTTTTCTAGTAAACCTAGTTGTGGTTTCAATGATTCAATTTTTGTGTGTTGGTCACCTTACCTATCTGGTTAGGTGTTGTGTCGGTGCCTTCCGGTTAAGATTCTCAAGGTTTAGTTTCGGTTGGCAGTCCCTTGGTGTTTTTGAGTTTGAGTTTGGATTCTGACTTAGCTAGTAAGGAGTTTAGGCTTGGTTACCTTCATTGGTTCTTTTCTGTTGGGTGACGTCTTGTCGAGGATGCTACCCGGGTTGTCCGAGAGAGTAGTGCGAGCTTCATATCCGCTGCTCTTTTAATCTCTAGTATTTCCTTCTTTCCTGACTTTTGGGGATGAAAGTCTTTTTAGTAGTGGATGATGTAATGACCCTCCTGGTCATTTACGCATGTTTGCCTTTCTTGTACCATTAAAGCTTTCCTGTAGCGGCCCCAAGTCATTTATGGATTGTTGGGATTGGTAGTTCGGTGCCCAGGCTATTTGTTTGGTCTTTTTTGGCCGTTCCTTATTTTAGAGCTCTAGGCTTTTGAAATCATCAACTTCAATCAAAATTCTTGGTGAAGGTGCCCGAAATCAAACTTCAACAGTTCTGTTAACTCCGAAGCATAGACTTTGGTCTAGTGTGACCTTTGTTCGGGATCCAGGAGCTTTTCAGCTTGGAATTCCCTCTTATTTTGTGTTTTAAGGTCAATTGGGATTGTTTGGTTGACTATGGTCAACATTTGGAGAGGACGGCCTCAGATGGAATTTTCATCAGCGTTGTTAGCTCCAGAATGTCGAGTTTGTATTAGGTAGTTTGTTGGTTCAGGTCCCGGGTGAGCCGATATAATTTCAAATTTTGGTTGGCATCTATTAGTGTTGACTTGGGCCAACATTACTCCGAGACGACCTCGTATGGAAGTTTTGTTGACTATGTTGAGTCCAAAACGTTATTTACACTCTGTAATATTATTAGTTTGTGAATATCGGTTTTCGATTGTGCCCGGAATGCCCAGTTGAGCTTTTCAAAAGTTGCAGATTTTATTGTTGCAGGTGCAGGCCTCAGGCCTTAATCATGATCGAGATCCCTTTTCCTCTCCATCCTGATAAAGCGTCAGGTCCATTACTCTTCGCGATCGCGATGTCCCTTATCGCGATAGCAATGAAGCTTTCTCTCTGTTGTTTCAACCGTGTGGCTAGTCCTTGCGATCGTGATGCTCTAGCCAGCATGGTCCTCGCGATCGCTAGGGGTCCCTTCGCGATCGCGATGAAGGACCTCTGGGCAGTATATAAGCCCCCAACTTCATCTTCTTCACTCTAAAAACCCATTTCTCCATTGATAATGCCTCCAAGCTCGTCTAAGCACTGTTTTGACTCAATTCTTGATGTTGGGGTGCAAATTTCTTAGCCTTGATCATTCCTTCATCATTATTGGTGAGATTTATCCGCTTAAATCCGTTAAATTCATCCCCTTTGATTCTTAATTTGTTCTTGAAGTGGCTGGCTGTTTTGAGCCATTTCCCCTGGATAAATTTTTTCATATTCCGAGCATGTACACTAAAGTGTGTGGTGATCATGGCGCGCTGTTCCATTTTTGATTTTTGGTTTCAAGGCCCATGGTCCTGCCGGTGACCCGAATTTTGACCCAACTATTTCTATAGCAATATGGGTATCGTTAGACTTATTTTTATGTGTAGATTATTGTGTTGGTAGTATTTTTTCCTATTGGAGCTTCCCGGAGAAGTTCAAGCCTGGACAACGTTGTTCCCATAGCTAGTCATAGAATGACAGGTAGGTTATCACTTTCCCTACCTAGACTCTGCGTATATAGAATAAAACGGCATTAATTAGCATCCTTGGGTGGGTTGTTATAGGTTGGTACCCCAGATCATATCTTCCTTTTCTATCCGTTTATTTCATACGTTGATTGTAGTATTCTTATCAGTATTGTATATTACCCATGTGGTCCTGTGTGGCCTTCTATTGACTCTGGAACATAGATGGTGGATTATTTGGGAATGTCCGCGAGTCCCGGACATAGAGATATCCTTTTAGGCTGGTTATTATCTGTTGTAGAGCTGAGAGCCTGTGCAGGGCCGGTAGGAATTGTTTGTGAGCCGTTGGGCTATTCTTCTTTTTGCGAGCATATCATTTATGCAAAGGTTTTCTGCATGGTTTACTATTGATTTTGCTTCGGGTCGACTATAAATAGTTGTCTAAACTTTGCATGGCCCCGAGGGTCCCTTTTTGGTACATGACTTGGAAACAACTTTTAAATTGACTTTTACGAAACCTCTCAGAGTTGAGGAGATATTATGATGATTTGATTACTGGTCTTTATTCTTATAATAGGCTCGGTTAGGCCATAAAACTAGACATTGTTTTCTACAAATTTAAACTCGGATACGCTCTGGGCACTCTGTTTAGGGATTTTTATACTTTATTTTTGTTTTAGACTCAGATACGCTCCGACAACCCTCGATGAGGGTTATTGAGACATGACTACTGCTTTAGACCCGGATACACTCCGGGCACCCTTGATGGGGGTTAGTAAGATTACTACTACTTATTTAGACTCGGATCAAATCTGAGCACGTACTATGAGATCCTGACTATTGATATATATTAGGTTTCGTGTTAGTATGTGGTCTATGAGTAGACCTCTATGGACCCTACCATTCTGGACCAAGTTCTACAGACCGATGGTGACCAAAGGGAGGGTATGTACGGCATATGAGAGGTACTCGAGGATGTCCTTCCATGGATCCTTCCTTTATTGGACCTTTGGGGTACCAGAGAGGGTAACATATAAAACTGCGATCACACTTGGTTACAGATTCATCATATCACATCATCATGCATATTTCACACGGGTTCAACCCTTGTTTGCTATATGTTTAGTGTATGCTTCAGTTGTATTTGAGGTTACCGGTATACCGCCATGTTTTCAAACTCTCTCCTTTTTATACTATTGTTGCAAGGATTCCAGGTGTGTTCTTCTTTCTTTCACTTTTGTTTCTTTGATAGTATTTCTTTTGTGCTAGCATTGTATGCTTATAACTCCTGGTTAACTATTCTCCGTGCTAGTTCCTTGTGCTTTATCTATTTTATCGGTGACTATTTTATTGCTATCTTCTATATTAATGTCTTTATATCTTATATGAGCTCAGTCAGCCGATGATGCCTACTGGGTACCCGTTGCTTAGCAATTGGTGCTCATACTATACTTTTCCATCTTTCTAGTGCATATATTAGTTTAGCTTTTGCCGTTGATCACCTTTGAGACTCGTGCAACTTTTAGATATTCAAGACTAGGGTGAGCGCCTAATGTTCGGGGCTTGACCATATCTCCTCTTTTGTACTGTTACTCTTTGTATATTTGGAGACAGTTGTACTTATCATTTTGTTACTTCTAGCACTGGTATTCTATTAGAAGCCTTTGTACTATCAATACCAAGTCTTGGGGTTGGGGTAGTTTCATTATATATATATTCAGGTTGTTGCTTCCGCTTTGTCCTTATCTGTATATTCTGCTTCGGCTTATTTTTGCTTATTGTACGTATTGGTTAGGTAGTAGCCCATTACTAACCTTTCTAGGCTACAGTAATTGGTTTGCCTACTGGAGGGTTGTAGGTGCCATCATTACCTGAGAAATCGGGTCGTGACATTTATAATTGATGCCCAAAAGTTGAGCGCAAATGGGACTCATTTCGGTGCTCAAAACAACCATGAAGTCCACTTGATCAAGAATGTTTCATGCAAAAAGGGTCATATTTTACGGAAGGAATGCAAGAAAAAGGTTAGGACGATGACTAGAATGAAGATAGGAAGAGAATTACCTTAATTGGACAAGAAAAAATTGAGAATGGATGACTTCTCCTACCAACCGAGTTTTAACGATGGAGGAAATTGTTGGAATGAAATGAAATGATGAAGAAAAGTTCATTTAACTACCAGGAATTATTGCACCTATGGTCAATAATGACACAGGTATGGCGTCACCGCTGTGCCAAGACCACCGCAAGGGAAGGTGGTCACCAAACCTCTAAACCCCGCAGGTGCGGCAAACACACCACAGGGGAGGCACCACAGGTCCGGTCAAATGAGCGCAAGGGCACCTACTGTCGATGTCACCTAGGGTCGTAGGTGCAGGTGGTGACTATACGGGAGGCAACACAGGTGCTCCCCCAGGCCCACAGACACACCATACTAGATATCAGCAGCACAAGCTGCCACAAAACACATCCAAAACTGCGATCATACCCTCGGGATTTATTCAGAACCCCGTGAACACAAACTAGTATGCTACCCTACCAAAAATGGCATTCCGAAATTGAAGATATTTCCAACTGAGACTGTCTTAACAAAAAGTGGGGACTACGTCCTAAAACTAACTTTTTTTTAAAATGGAAACCAATAGACCAAAATGAGTCCGTAAACCTCGGGAACCAAAGGTCCCTCTAGCCCAAAGTAGACATTTAAGAGCTAACATCGCCGACGAAAATCCAATTCGAGGCCATCTTCTACGAATGTTGACAAAAATCAACTCTACTAGTCTTGAAAGTTGCAAAATCGGGAAATGAGCCTAAAACACCAAGGAATGACTCGAGAACAAGATTTTCAGTTTTAACAAGTCATAAATGAGTAGTAGCCACTGTGTGAAAAAGTACAAAAATAATAAATGTAATGACCCTCCAGGTCATTTTCTTTTTTTCCCTTTTTTTTCCTTTCAAGTTTTCCGTCAGTGTCTAAAGGTCATTTATGACTTGTCGATACTGACGGTTCGGTGCCCGGGCCATTCGTTAGGTCATTAAGACCATTTCCCTATTTTAGAACTTGAACTTAGAAAATCTTTGACTTTGGTCAACTTTCTTGGTAAACGTGCTCAGAATCAAATTTTAATAGTTCTGTTAGCTCCGAAATAAGGATTTTAGCCTGAGTGCTTTCGATTTGTTTTGGTGTTGCTTCTTGTGTTTTCAAGTCAGTTTGGCTAGCAGGATTTACTTTGGTCAACATTTGGAGAAGAGGGCCTCGGATTGAATTTTTGTCAGCGTTGTTAGCTCTAGAATATCGATTTGGACTATAGGGACCTTGGGTTTGGGTCCCGGTTCTTCTGGACTTCTTTTGAGGTATGGAGTTCTGAGTCATTTTTGGGCACAGGGCCTACTTTTTGTTAAAATGATTTTCGTTGGGAGTTTTGTCGATTCCGTTGATTCTGAAATGCTAGTTCTGGTTGGTTTGTGTTCACAGGGTTTCGAATGAATCCTGAGGTTTCATCGGATGACTTCTTTTGCGTTGTGAATTCCTAGTTGCTTCTATATAAGTTGCAGACCATTTTGGTCAACGCAATCGCGAAGTGGCCATCGCATTTGTGATGGTCTAGTTTCTTGACCATCACAATCGCAAAGGTTGCTCTTCTCAAACGCGATGAAGCAGGTAGGGGCTTGCTCTACACGTTTGCGTGACTGGCCTGTCGCGACCGCGATGGTCTGGCTCGCTATTCTTCGTGAACGCGGGGGTCCTAATGTGATCGCGATGAAGGACCCCAAACAACTATTTAGGCTATCCACTTCATTTTCTCCTCAAACATTTCGAGTTTCTCCACTGCTAAGCTTCTTTTCCAACATTTTTGTATTAGCTCTCTTCATCAGGTAAGTCCCCTCGTTACCCCTCTCCTCGTTTCCATGTTAATTCTAATAAATTTCCAGTTAAAAGTCCATCGTTGGTTAATTATGGGAGCTTAGATGATCCTTGTAGAGGTCCGTTATTGAGCCGCGTGTTGGTGGGTCAGTGAAGTTCACTTCCTAGGCGTTCGTTCTCTCGGTTTTGGGTAAGTTTCCACCCTCCAAATCCTTAAATTTTCCGTTGTTGGTTTCTTGAATTAGTAGCACTTTGGGGCTACATTGGGCCCTGAAATGAGCTCCATTTGCACTCAAATTTTGAGAATGGGTTCTTAAATCCACCGCGAGCATTATTGGGAATTTTATTTTCTGTTGCATTCACTGGGCCCTGAGGGTCATTTTTCCGACCCGATTTCCGGCCTAATTTTCCATATAGCTATATGGATGTCGTTCTTCTTGTCTTGACACATAGATTATTTTCTTGATAGTGTGGTAGCTTTCTGAGGCTATTCAGAAGAGGAAGGCTTATGAGTGACTTTTCGTGCTTGCAGTTTGGCCCTGAGGTAGGTTATGGTTTACTTTCTAGACTAAGTGTAATTGGATTTTATATATTTATTTTATACTGGAACGTTAGGTTGGATTTTAGATAGACTTAGGCTTAAATCATGTTTACAACTTATAATTGTCCATTTTGGAGTATAGTGTAGAGTTATCATGTTTATCCTTAGCCTAGGAGCTTGTAGTATCGTTGTGGCTAGCTTAGAATGCCTAGTTTGCTTTTAGGAGGTTTAAGAGGTAGACTAGAGAATCCTGGTGAATTTTTGCATTATTTCCCTGTTTTATTCTCTTTGTTCTACTATTGTGTGTAACTGTGGGCCCGACGCCATATCTTGGATTTGGATGGAGTTCCAGGTCAGTTCTCTTAGTTTGGAGGGTATTTTTCCTTGATTTTGCCTTGTTGTGAATTGTTTTCCCCTGGTTGGTTATTTCATGTTCATATTGCATCGCACATCATGGATATAGAAAGAAAGCACTTCAAAGGTTTTTGGTTCAAAAATGAGGTTTACTACGGCTATGATGACTTTGAGATTTGAAATGAATCGTGTTGGAATTTTCTACGGATTATGGAAGGAAAATGGGAAAATTCTATTTTTATGCATTATTTATAGTCCAATGTGGCATTCTCGATCCCCGATACATTATTCTGGTTTTTACCTTCCATTCATCTACTCATATATATGTGCATAGTTTAATGCGGTATTTTGGGCGCCGGATGTGGTTACATTATATCATTCTCATGGCATTACATTTGTTAGTGATTTTGGATTGTTGTTGTTTTGGGATTAGCTCCTGTCGTACTTCACTTTTTATTGGTTTCTTTCTTTCAATTTTTGCTTTATAACTAGATTTAGGTGGATCCCTGTGTTTTAACTGCTTTCCTGTATCTTATGATCTATATATTATCTTTTTGCGCTCGGTCAGCCTATGATACCTACTGAGTACCCATTGTCTTGGTACTCATACTACACTATGCATTTTTTTCTGATGCAGCACCTAGTACGAGCCACCTAGACGTGAAGTCGCACCATGCATTGTGTGCGTCGCATAGCTCCAATTTTCATACCAGTGACTTCAGTTGATGTTCGGGTCTAATTCAAAGGGAGGTGCGGTCTGCCTCATGCATTGTGTGTGTTGCTTGTGGATTGCACCTCTCGGTAGATTCTTCATTGATTTTGATCACCTTCACACTTCAACTCTTTCTGAGCTCTTTTGGGTCAAATTCCTTATTTTCTACTTTTGACCAAGAGTACCTGCATTTGCATCAATAAAGGAAATAAGTACCTCTAAATCTTATCAAAACATGGCAATAATTCATGAATAAAGGCTCAATAAGTTTGTAGATTACCAACTTATCAAACCCCCAAACTTGAACTATTGCTTATCCCTAACAAAGATACTCACATAGTAAGGAATAAATTATGCTCTAAAACTCAATGGGGTATATAGAAAATCAGGCCAAAAATAAGGTCGAAAAATGACCCACGAGCTCATGCAACAGAATGGAAAAAGAAATTAACAATTATATTTGTAGTGAGTTTATAAACCCATGCCCATAATTTAGGCGCATCCGAGAATCGTTTCGGGGCCCAAAACAGCCCCGAAGTCTACTTTGATCAAGAATTTAAAACAAGGAAATAATGAGAATTTAATGGAAACAACAAGAATTGAATTACAAAAAAGGAATAGAGGACTAGGAGGGACTTACAAAAATTGCTAGGAGGGACTTCAGAGTAAATAAGGAAAAAACAATGGAAAATAATTTATACTGCCAGGGGACCTTCATTGCGATCTCAAAGGACCACACGCAATTGCGATGACCACACTAGCTAGACCATCGCGATAGCGATGCTACAACCACGTGGTCACGAAGAAAAAACATGTGCCAGGTCCACAAAACCTTCATCATGATCGCATGAAGAAATCCTTACGATCATGGTGACAAACAAGGCATACCATCACGATTGCATGGCCTTCCTCGCAGTTGTAATGAAGGTCTAAGACATTCACTCACAATAATAACCAACTAATTTATCTTAAGTTAAAAATTCACTGGATGGATCCTCCGGGTTCATCTGGGACTCCCTGCATGCAAATAAACTATGCTACCCTACCATAAATGGTATTCCATAATCAATAGAATCGACGAAATTCCTAATGGAGATCAATTTACCAAAAAGTGAGCTGGCACGCTCAAAAACCAACTTTTCACCAAGGAAACCCAATAGCCCAAAACAAGTCCAGAAGCCCGGGGACCTAAACCAAAGGTCCCTCTAGCCCAAACTCAATGTTCTGGAGCTAATAATGCTGGTGAAATTTCCATCTGAGGTTGTCTTCTCTGAATGATAACTGATAATTCTCAAACACACTCTCCAATAGAAGGTGATAGCGATCGTCAAATCAAAACAAAATATATATTCTCGACGAGTGTCGGGGTCGATCCCAAAGAGAATGGTTATGATGAGTCACCAAGAGATTATCGTATATCAATAAAGAAGAGAGTAATTGATTAAAGAACATAAAAAGTAAAGTGGGGGAAAACAGAGAATTGGGAATCTATCATATTCGCAATTCGAACAAGAAAGCAAATTAAACAAAGGATTTGTAATCAAATGACATGACGACTAGGGGTATGTTTCCAATAGGATTCGAATGGGGGTTAGAGTACTTTATCAATTATGCAAATTCTTAATAAATGATATGGGTAGCATTGGTTTTAGTCAGGAATGTCAATCTTTCGATCATCCAAATATTTATCCAATGGTCTTTGTTGAAGAACCATGGTTTCAACACAAACTAACCAATACAAGCTTGGGGAATTCATACTATTTCTATCTTAGATTCTTAAATGGGTGTTTTCCAGCGATTAATCTATTTCTAGCCTCAATCTAGATGGAAGTCACAATTACCCACTGTTGAATTCTCATCATAAATCATAAACTTCACATTCAAGCAAGAACAGAACACATTAAGTTCAACCAATGTTTGCAACTATCAATTTTAGAGTTAAAACATGGAGAATTCAATAGACTTACATCAATTTAGTAATTATAAGCACAATTAAACAAGACCCATAACCAAATTCAAATAACCATAATACACATACCCCTAGACAAGGAAATTAACCACTCATGCTAAGGAAATAAGAGATAATACCAATTGGGTAATTCAAATTTCCATTCATAATTGTGCCAATATCCAATATCCAAGCTCAATTTGTACAATAATGGTGGAATATCAAGGTAGAAGATGAGAAATATCAAATACACTCACTATCTTCCTTGAGAAACTCTCTCTATGAAAAACTATTCAATAATGTCTAAAACTATTTAAAAACTCTCAGGTACACACCCCAAAAAAGTGTTTAGAAGTTTCCCAAAATGTCATTTCATAGTTGACAAAATTGCCCCTCGGGAGTGGTGTGACGCGACATGTAACACGACTTGCAGTCGCACCATGCATTGTGTGCGTCGCATAGCTCCAATTCTCATACCAGTGACTTCAGTTGATGTTCGGGTATAATACAAAAGGAGGTGCGGTCCTCCTCATTCATTGTGTGTGTTGCTTGTGGATTGCACATCTCGGTAGATTCCTCATTGATTTTGATCACCTTCACACTTCAACTCTTTCTGAGCTCTTTTGGGTCAAATTCCTTATTTTCTACTTTTGACCAAGAGTACCTGCATTTGCATCAATAAAGGAAATAAGTACCTCTAAATCTTATCAAAACATGGCAATAATTCATGAATAAAGGCTCAATAAGTTTGTAGATTACCAACTTATCAAACCCCCAAACTTGAACTATTGCTTGTCCCTAACAAATATACTCACATAGTAAGGAATAAATTATGCTCTAAAACTCAATGGGGTATATAGAAAATCAGGCCAAAAATTAGGTCGGAAAATGACCCACGAGCTCATGCAACAGAATGGAAAAAGAAATTCACAATTATATTTGTAGTGAGTTTATAAACCCATGCCCATAATTTAGGCGCAACCGAGAATCGTTTCGGGGCCCAAAACAGCCCCGAAGTCTACTTTGATCAAGAATTTAAAACAAGGAAATAATGAGAATTTAATGGAAACAACAAAAATTGAATTACAAAAAAGGAATAGAGGACTAGGAGGGACTTACAAAAATTGCTAGGAGGG
Source organism: Jaltomata sinuosa (assembly GCA_003996215.1). Classification (NCBI taxonomy): domain Eukaryota; kingdom Viridiplantae; phylum Streptophyta; class Magnoliopsida; order Solanales; family Solanaceae; genus Jaltomata; species Jaltomata sinuosa. The sequence goes on along the minus strand of QJPP01001121.1, from coordinate 402,759 downwards.
AGTTCAGAGTAAATAAGGAAAAAACAATGGGAAAATAATTTATACTGCCAGGGGTCCTTTATTGCGATCTCAAAGGACCCCACGCAATTGCGATGACCACACTAGCTAGACCATCGCGATAGAGATGCTACAACCACGTGGTCACGAAGAACAAACATGTGCCAGGTCCACAAAACCTTCATCATGATCGCATGAAGAAATCATTACGATCATGGTGCCAAACAAGGCATACCATCACGATTGTGTGGCCTTCCTCACAGTTGTAATGAAGGTCTAAGACGTTCACTCGCAATAATAACCAACTAATTTATCTTAAGTTAAAAATTCACTGGATGGATCCTCTGGGTTCATCTGGGACACCGTGCATGCAAATAAACTATGCTACCCTACCATAAATTGTATTCCATAATCAATAGAATCGATGAAATTCCTAATGGAGATCAATTTACCAAAAAGTGAGCTGGCACGCTCAAAAACCAACTTTTCACCAAGGAAACCCAATAGCCCAAAACAAGTCCAGAAGCCCCGGGACCTAAACCAAAGGTCCCTCTAGCCCAAACTCAATGTTCTGGAGCTAATAATGCTGGTGAAATTTCCATCTGAGGTTGTCTTCTCTGAATGATAACTGATAATTCTCAAACACACTCTCCAATAGAAGGTGATAGCGATCGTCAAATCAAAATAAAATATATATTCTCGACGAGTGTTGGGGTCGATCCCAAAGAGAATGGTTATGATGAGTCGCTAAGATATTATCGTATATCAATCAAGAAGAGAGTAATTGATTAAAGAACATAAAAAGTAAATTGGGGGAAAACAGAGAATTGGGAATCTATCATAATCGCAAAATTCTACTCGTAGACTACATTCTAACATGAAACTCAATATATCTCAATAGTTGGATCTCGTAGTACATGCTCAGATTCGATTCAAGTCTAAATCAGTAGTAGTAATCTTAATAACCCCCATCAAGGGTGCCCAGAGAATATATGGGTCCAAAGTAGTAGTCATGTCTCAATAACCCTCATCGAGGGTTGCCAGAGCATATCTGAGTCTAAAACAAAAATAAAGTATAAAAATCCCTAAATAGGGTGCCCAGAGCGTATCCGAGTCTAAATTTGTAGAAAACAATGTCTAGTGCTATGGCCTAACCGAGCCTAGTATCAGAATGAATACCAGTAATCAAATCATCGTAATATCCCCTCTACTCTTAGAGGTTTCATAAATTTCAATTTAAAAGTCCTTTCTATGTCATGTACCAAAAAGGGGGCCCTCGGGGCCATGCAAAGTTTAGAAAACATTCATAGTCGGCCCGAAGCCAAATCAATAGTAAAACTTACAGAAAACCTTTGCAGGAATGATATGATCGCAAATAAAAGGATATCCCAATGGCTCACAAACAATTCCTACCGGCCCTGCACAGGCTCTCAGCTCTACAACAGATAATAACCAGCCTAAAAGGATATCTCTATGTTCGGGACTCTAGACATTCCCAAATAACCCACCATTTATGTTCCAGAGTCAATAGAAGGCCACATAGGACCACATGGGTAATATACAATACTGATACGAATACTACAATCAACGTATGAAATAAACAGATAGAAAAGGCGGACAAGGTCTGGGGTACCAACCTATAACAACCTACCCAAGGATGCTAATTAATGTAGTTTTAGTCTATATACGTAGAGTCTAAGTAGGGAAAGTGATAACCTACCTGTTATCCGATGACTAGCTATGGGAATGGCATTGTCCAGGCTTGAACTGCTCCGAGAAGCTCCAATTGGCCAAATTACTATCAACACAATTATCTACACATCAAAATAAGTCTAACGATACCCATATTACTATAGAAATAGCTAGGTCAAAATTTAGGTCACTGGCGGGCCCATGGGCCTTGCAACCCAAAATCAAAAATGGAAGATCGCACTATGATCACCACACTCTTTAGTGTGCATGCTGGGAATATGAAAAAAATTATCCAGGGGAAATGGCTCAAAACAGCCAGCCACTTTAAGAACAAATTAAGAATCAAAGGGGATGAATTTAATGGATTTAAGCGGATAAATCTCACCAATAATGATGGAGGAACGATCAAGGACAAGAAATTTGCACCCCAACACCAAGAATTGAGTCAAAATAGTGCTTAGACCAGCTTATAGGCATTATCAATGGAGAAATGGGTTTTTCGAGTGAAGAAGATGAAATTGGGGGCTTATATACTGCCCAGGGGTCCTTCATCGCGATCGCGAAGGGACCCCTCATGGTTATGATGACCATGCTGGCTAGACCATCATGATTGCGAGGACTAGCCACGTGGTTGAAATAACAGAGAGAAAGCTTCATTTCTATCGCGACAAGGAACATCGTGATCGCGAAGAGCAATGGACTAGATGCCTTATTCTTTTCTTTCATATTCTCACACAAAAACCACCACAAGTCTCTCTCAAATCCTCCAAAATTCCTCAAACTTTCACCAAAATCTTCTCCTCTCTTACCCTAAAATCTTCACCATCGCATCCCTTTCTAGTCGTCGCTTGTTCCTCCGGTCAAAAATTTTGGTCTCCATTGTTGGCACTTCAAAAGCTCCAATTTTTTCTTCTCTCCCTCTAATCTTCACTTATGGTAAGTTCTTCGATGTTAAATACATATGTTTATAAAGATTGAAAACTCATATTGTGGAACATTCTCATTAAATCTACCATGTTGATTGGTGGGTGATATCTAAAATTTTTGGGTCCCCCATTTTGGTGCATATTGTTGTTTTTGCTTAAGATTAACTTGGTAGATCTTGTTTTTATGATAATGCATGTTGATTGGTGTCAGTTTTTAACCTTAAAATTCATGTTTGCGGTGAAGTCTGAGTAACCCACTTGAGTAGAACATGATTTGGCGCTATGATAGATTGGGTGACGTCATTCTTCAGGGAAAATCATCATCTTCCCAAAGTTTTTTTGTTGAATCATGATATTTGGGGCTGAAATTATTACCACCATTGTGCCCATATTCTGTTTGAATTGAATATGCTAGTTGGCCTAATGATCTTGATTGGGGGGCATGAAATTCTTGTTGATTGAATGTGTCTCCTTATTTTTAATAGAAAGATTGATGTTCCCAATGATAGATTGGGTAACGTCTTTCTTAATGGAAATCATTAAGCCTATCCTTGAATTTTGAAATAGTGTTGAAAGACTCCGGGGAAGTTTGCGTACCCTGATGATTTAGGTTTTTGGTTATGCCATGTTTAGCCCTTTTGAGATTATTGTTGTTGATGCTTGTTGCTAGTTCATTCCACAAGTATTGCTCTGCGAGTCACATACGTAACACTTAAGAAAATAAAGAGTTGAAAAATTCCATTTGTTTTGTTGGTATTTTGCATGTGAAACACAGATTTTTACGTGTGAAACGCACAAGGCTCCGCACGTCTTTGACAAATGTTGCCTGTTCAATGATTGGAGAGTTGAAGGCTTGTGCGACATGAACTATGGCTGGTGCGAATTGCACAAGTTTGTCACACAGCGAAGCAGAATCCCACCAGGATTCTATTGGCTTATGCAAAGCCATGTGCAACACGCACTTCTCCAAGTTCTGTCTACACGTGAATCCCACAAGTCAACAATCACCTGATGTGTTTTTATATTCTATGCATTCCTTGTCTTTTTAATTAGATAAATTCTTTTAGCTTAACTTCTTTTAGTTTTTCTTCTTTTAAATATTTCAAAAATACAAAAAGATTTTTCTTTTGCTTTGAGTACTCATAATCTCCATGTGCAGAGTATGTTTTCTAGTAGGGGCAACACAGGGCGAAGCTCACGAAGGCAATTAGCTCCTCCCTCCTCAACTTCCACCTCCAATGGCAAGAAGACAGCCCCATCTTCTACTCCGACACCTACCCGTGCAGAAGACTTGGAAGAGGAGAGGATTTGTTTTGGAGTTGAGGGTATGAAAGTCGTCAATGACCACGACAAGAAATAAACCTTCAACATAGAGATGAGCTTCAACTTAGTAGCTATCGGGGAAGATCTACCCAACATCCCTCTGCAGTTCACTAATCGTCATTGGTACCTATTCCAAGAGGTACTTGGAGGTTACTATGAGGAGGTGGTTTAGGAATTCGTTGCCTCCTATCAAGCCAAGCAGGATTTTAAGGGGTATAAGGGTAATGTAGAGCGATTCCCTAACTTGGATTCAGTCATAGTTCGAGGTAAGAAAATCCACCTCACTCCAACTAATATAAATGCAATTTATTGGGGCAAACAAATTGAGCTGGCACCTATACTCATGGCTAAGTTGATTGCTGACACAAAGCCATTTCATAGAGCTGCCCCTATTATTGCTCTTGGGACTCCCATCTGCGCAACAGTAGGGGTGACATTTTAAGGCAAACTCTAAACTTTGAGGCTAATCTTTTGTATGACCTCATCCGCTCTGCATTCCTACCTTTGCAGAATGACCAAAAAGTAACCCAGGATGGAGCCATTTTTGTAGCCGCTATTATGACAATGGATCATGTCAACTTTGGAGAGATAGTGACTATGGTAATTAGGAGGAAAGCATGTAGGGGTGGTGACTCATTCCCCTACCCTGTGCTTATTAGCAAGCTTTCTGCAAAGGATGGAATTCCCTACTACAACTGTGACATGCCCACCCCTGCTATTGGTGTGATTGCCTCAAAAATAAAATTGACTTGGATGCTTCTAGGTTCATGATGCTCAGAATGCAACCCCTTGAGCATATTGAGGTTGGAGATTCAGATTTTGAGTCCACTACTTCCTCTTGTTCTAGATCAGGTTCAGAAGAACCTACTCCCATGGTGTTGGATATCCTGCAGCTACTACATCTCAGGTACCCCCACCTTCTTATTTTTGACCTTGACAAAAGAAGGGCTCCACAAGATGGTTAACCTGACCTATTCTAATGATAGGTAGTTAACTAACTAAGCTAACAAGCTTCCCGGTTTGATTGAGAAGGATGTCAAGAAGGCCATGAAAGGGGTGGTGGATAGAGTGAGCAAGCTATACTAGAGGGTAGATGTCATTGATGGGGCTGTGAAGGATATCTAAAAGGATTTTGATAAAGCGAAAGGGAAGGCCCAGGTTGATGATGTAGACTTTAGTGCCTTGAATGAGGCTATGACTCAGACCCATCACACTCGCGACACCGTGGATGACTTATTCGCAGCTGGATGATGATCAGAACCCAGTGTTGCAGTAGGTACTCAGAGAATCCACTAACACTTTGCACTCCAATATTGGGCTTTGAGATATTTTATTTGGCCCTTGTCGGGCATGTGTTGGATAATTGTGATATTGCCCTTGCCTGGCCTTTTCTTTATTTAGTTCTATTAATTAGTGCTTAACTGTGCTATTTTCAGTCTTGATGCCTTATTATTGATGATTTTGCGATATCACCGGGTTGATCCGACACGATTCACTATTTCATCACCCGTGCTTTGCAAATGCGCTTAGTGCCTATGTCAAAGCTCATTTTCAAATAATTCATGAGCGCTTAAATTCATAGTTGCATTGTTAATAGTAGATTAGTAATAAACTCCAAGGGTTTTCTTCATACCATGGTTCTTTCCCAAGGAGCAAATTTATTTCATTTATTCCTTTTATTTATTTTCTATGTCAAACCGTAATGGTGTTTTCCTATGATATATTGAGAGGTGACTTTCTTAAGGGAAAATGCCAAGTTTTAGATTAAAATTGAGTACGTGTTTTGCTTTTTTTGAAATGGTCCCATCGAAAAACATTCTTGGCAAGAGGTTTTTGAAAATTGAAGGAAAGACGGAAAATGATTTTAAGTAAAGCATTCTCTTGTCATGACTTGCACACTCCCCGTTTGGCTTGATCGATTCACAAATGATTGTGTAAAGAACTCGGAATAGCTTGTGAAAAGTCATTTGTCCCAATTGATTTTGAGCTCATTGTGATAATTCTTGTGTTGTGATGCCTTATGTGGTAAGGCTATACCTAGTTTTCTGTGCATGTGATGTCTCAAACTTGCCTCAAATGTGATTCAAGGCTAAATTTTAGAGGAAATTGAGCTTGGAAAATGGCCTTAGGCCCTTTTTGAATAGGGACTTCACCCAAATTAACTTCCCTTTACATTGATCCTAGTAAGCCCCTTTGATCTTGTGAATATTTTTTGGCACCTTGTTGATACCTTGACCCTTTTTGGAACCTAAATGTTTGCACCCGTCCTCCCTAATAGCTTGCAAGTGAAACATAGGCTAAAATCCTATGTTTGGAGGGGGGGAATTGAAATGATAATATAATCAAATACCTAGGTTTGGCGGTGTATGTACTAAGATGGAGAATAAAAGGAGTTGTGCTTTAATGCAAGGTAGAACCTTATGAATGTAATGAAAATTGATCCAAAATTCCCAATGAAATGAGCAAAATGAAAGAAAGAAAGGAATTGGTGCTACCAAGTAAAGGTGACAAAGGAAGTTAAATGATCAAGTTTAAAAGGAACCTAGGGATTGTGTGAGGGAGAAATAAGGTGAACAAATTGTTTGAAAATGTGAGTGGTATTGGAATGATCACAAGGAGCGTTAGGGAGGCTTAGTCACTTCAGCCAAATGCAATCCACACCTTAACCCTAACAAACATTGTAACACACGAGTCCTTAGTGAATCTGAGAGAGTGAGAGTCTCTTGGTTCTCCTATAACCCCTTGTATCTTGTAAATTGCATGATCATGAGTGGGACTCTCTCTTCTAGTGAGTGGCATCGCACACTTGAATGAAATGACGAAGTCTCTATTTTAATTAAGAGGAAATAACAAAACAAGTTGTGTGGTGAATCTCGAGAAAAACCTTGATGGTCCATGCCAATGGCTTGAGAAGCTTGATCTTGTTTTGAATGACAAATTTCTTTGATTTGAATTAGAAATGAAGTCCATTTTCTAAATGTTTTGAAATGAGCAATTGCCTTGAGAATGTGGTGGTCCAAATTGAGATGAGTATTGTAGTTAAGTCTTTTTGATTGAGTCTTTTTGTTTGTTATTTTTCTTAGTTTTTAAAATTGATTAATCTTGTATGTACCCCATTGAGTTTTAGAGCATAATTTATTACTTCCTATGTGAGTATCTTTGTTGAGGACAAGCAATAGTTCAAGTTTGGGGGTTTTATAAGTTGGTAATCTACAAACTTATTGAGCCTTTATTCATGAATTATTGCCATATTTTGATAAGATATAGAGGTACTTATTTTCATTATTGATGAAAATGCAGGTACTCTTGGTCAAAAGTAGAAAATAAGGAATTTGACCCAAAAGAGCTGAGAAAGAGTTGAAGTGTGAAGGTGATCAAAATCAATAAAGAATCTACCAAGAGGTGCAATCCACAAGCAGCACACACAATGCATGAGGCGGACCACACCTCCCTTTGCATTAGACCCGAACATCAACTGAAGTCACTGGTATGAGAATTGGAGCTATGCGACGCACACAATGCATGGTGCTATTGCACGTCGTGCTACATGTCGCGTCACACCACGCTCGAGGGGAAATTTTGTCAACTCACAAATGACATTTTGGGAAACTTCTAAACACTTTTTTGGGGTGTGTACCTGAGAGTTTTTAAATAGTTTTAGACATTATTGAATAGTTTTTCATAGAGAGAGTTTCTCAAGGGAGATAGTGAGTATATTTAATATTTCTCATCTTCTACCTTGATATTCCACCATTATTGTACAAATTGAGGTTGGATATTGGATATTGGCACAATTATGAATGGAAATTTGAATTACCCAATTGGTATTATCTCTTATTTCCTTAGCATGAGTGGTTAATTTCCTTGTCTAAGGGTATGTGCATTATGGTTATTTGAATTTGGTTATGGGTCTTGTTTAATTGTGCTTATAATTACTAAATTGATGTAAGTCTATTGAATTCTCCATGTTTTAACTCTGAAATTGATAGTTGCAAACATTGGTTGAACTTACTGTGTTCTGTTCTTGCTTGAATGTGAAGTTTATGATTTATGATGAGAATTCAACAGTGGGTAATTGTGATTTCCATCTAGATTGAGGCTAGAAATAGCTTAATCATTGGAAAACACCCATTTAAGAGTCTAAGATAGAAATAGTATGAATTCCCCAAGCTTGTATTGGTTAGTTTGTGTTGAAACCATGGTTCTTCAACAAAGACCATTGGGTAAATGTTTGGATGATCGAAAGATTGAAATTCATGACTAAAACCAATGCTACCCATATCATTTATTAAGAATTTGCATAATTGATAAAGTACTCTAACCCCCATTCGAATCCTATTGGAAACATACCCCTAGTCGTCCTGTCATTTGATTACAAATACTTTGTTTAATTTGCTTTCTTGTTCGAATACATGGACCCTACCATTCTGGACCAAGTGGTACTGACCGATGGTAACTAGATGGAGGGGATGTACAACATAGGAGAGGTACTCGAGAGATGTCCTTCTATGGATCCTGCCTTTATTAGACCTTTGAGGTACCGGAGGAGGTAACATACAACAATGCGATCACACTTGGTTATAGATTCATCATATCATTGTTGTGTTTTCAGTGTACGCTCTGGTTTTATGGGTGGCCGAAGTGTTTTTTTACTTGATTGCGTCCCTTAATCAGATGGGTGGCCATTGGGACTGTAGGTAGATTATGTTACTCCTGTCATCTCATAGACCTAGTTGTGGTCCTTGGTTCTTATGGATTGGTAAGGTTTTAGCCTGTTGAGGCTCCCAATTTGGGCTTGAGTACTGAGGGGGTCTAGTGAGTCCTATATTATTGAGGCACTATTGAGTGGTCTTTTGAGCAGATTGTGGGTTCCTGATTCTATTCTTTAGCATGATTTTGAGTGATAACTTTTGGGTCTTGTGGCTTAGTTATTCCATTTTAGGTTTGTACTTGTAAGGTTCATCTCCGTCTTTACTTCTTGAAGTTGAATTTGTAATATGATTTCCTTATGTATGTTGATCCTATCTTGGGTATGTTAAACTGATTTCCTTCTTTCCCCTTTATTTAAGGTTACCGTTATACAACCATGGTTCTAAACTCTCTCTTTCTTATACTATTATTGCAAGGGTTCCAGGTGTATTATTCTTTCTTTCACCTATGTTTCTGTCATGCCCCGATGCTACCTCCTGGATGCAACATGCTGCTTAGAGTCACGAGTGACCCTAAGCTAACCCATGGCATGGCATATCTATACCAAAAAATCAATTTAAGGCATGCACTGTGTGGAAAATAAAAACAGTTTTAAATATCTGAAGAGAGGGGTAGCCCAAAAGACTGAATATAAATATAATAGTGTTTGTTGAAAGCAACATCAAAACTACTGAATCTAATCTATGTCTGAAAGCCATCTAGCTGAATAGGAGTTGCTGGGACATGCCCCCAGCTAACTCTAGTAAGTTTGAAAACTGAAATAAAGACTAAAAATATAAACATGTCTATTGACCTCAAACTAATGAGGACTCACAACTGAACTGCTGAGTATGAACCAAAAACTGAACTAAATGCGGTCTGGATGCTTAGTGCCTAAACCTACATCATAAAATGATATAGCACAAAAGTATGCGCCAATACTTTAAATGTACTGAGCATGCAGGATATATGTATACAAAGCTGGGCAATATATATATAACTGTATGTGGAGATTGATATACTAAAACATAACTGAAAATTGAACTGAATGCAATGACCAAATATAAATCATGAAATAGCATGCTGAATTGAGTACTGAACATAAACATTGGATACAAGGTCAATGCACAAGAATCAGACTGTGGGAGACACTACTAACCAACATACCCCAAGTTGAGCTAACTATGGGGCCAACCTGTAACCCTGGCTATAAGGGTGTTCATACCTTGCAAAGGGTACAAACAAGTCTTACGTGGATCCACTACTGGTGTTCGCAAGGGAAAAAGGTGTCAAGCCTAATCTGATGGGTGACCTTTTAGAACCTACGGTGGTACTGTAGTTCTGGAACTTAGGGATTTCTTCTAAAGGTCTCAGCCTAAAACTGATGGGTGAGACTTCATCCCTTAGTTCTCTCGGTGCTAAGTCTACTCCCAACTGAATATACACTACCATGCATGTAATACACTGGATAGCTCAAAATACTGATAAAAGCTGAGAATACACATAAACATGCTAGAGGATATGACATTCAAATTATGAAACATGATTATCTGACTGACCAGCCTAACAAGTATAATTTATAGAGTACTGAAAATACTCACAAGTTAGGGTTCTGAATTCTATTCACGAACTATAATAATTCTCCAAGAAACTTGAACTAAGCATCATGTAAGTTTTAGCATCTAAATAGCAAAGAAATCTATAAGGCCTAGGAACCTTAGGTCTAATTAATCATGTAGAAACTGAAGGAACTAGCTTAGTTCTAGGGACCTAATAGGTGAAAGGATTCTGAGAGAAACTTAGAGGAAAGCCTTTTTCTGCCTTGTCCTTGAGAGAGCGTTCTGTTCTTGAGATATTTGCTAAGTACGAATGATTTAGTAGTAATAAGGGAAAATAAAGTTAAAAACTCTTTAATTACTCCCAATGTGACTTAGTGTCAGAATTAAAATAATTGGAAAAGACCAAAATACCCATGGGGAAGTTTAAAAGAATCTGCAAAAAAATTCGCTCAGGGTGTACGTTTGTGAACGACAGACCATCCTTCAGAACGACGGTCCATTGTTTGAAACATGGTCACTGGGATCAGAGTTGAGGGTCTACTGGATTTTGAACTATGGTTCAGGACGACGGGCCATTCTTCTGAACAATGGTCCGTTGTCTGAACCGTGGTTCCTAGGAAGAATTTACTAAGCTGCTGGATCTTGAACTACGGTTCAGGATGATGAGCCGTTCTTCTGAACGACGACCTGTGATCTGAACCATGGTTCTTGGGAAGAATTTGCTAAGCTACTGGATCAGGGATTACGGTTGAGAACAACGGACCATTCTTCTGAATGATGGTCCGTTGTTCGAATCGTGGTTCCTAGGGCAGAGCAGATAGGCTACTATTTCAGGGATTACGGCTCCCAACGATGGACCGTTATTCTGAATGATGGTCTATTATTGGAACCGTGGCTTCTGAGAAATTAAAATTTTCTCTAAAATTTTATTTTCTACTGGTTTTTCTGAGCTTAGTCTAAGCTTGGACGTTCTGGGGTGTTACAATATCTCCCCTTTGGGATCATTCATCCTTGAATGAAGATAAAACAAGCTGAGTTTGGAGGGAAAGAGTTGTAATCCCTACCAATAGAGTACTAGAACTGATATCTACCTGAATTGAGTTTCATGAACATTCACGTATGCTGAAATGCAAGGAAAACTGATGGAATAGGGTACTGGGACTAAATTACACAAGAGTGAACTGAGAGACTGAATAGGAACTATTTACCTCAAGCTGAAACTGAATCGGAGGGAAAGAGGTGAGGGTACTTGGACATCATGGCTTTTTTTTCTTCCCAACTCGCTCCCTCTACGGACTGATTTCTACACAAAACATTAAACAATGTGACTTCTTTATTCCTCAACCTACGAACCTAACGGTCAAGAATTTTGACAGGAACCTTCTCATAGGTGAGGCTATCCTTCATAGCCAGACTCTCTAAGGGTACTATCGAAGCTGGATCACCCACACACTTTTTCAAGAGAGATACATGGAAGACCGGATGAACTGCTGCTAGTTCTGATGGTAACTCTAACTCATAGGCCACATTACCAACCCTTTTTAGGATCCTATAAGGACCTACATATCTAGGATTGATCTTACCTTTCTTGCTGAACCTCATTATACCGTTCATGGGTGACACTTTCAGGAAAACCCAATCATCTACCTTAAACTCTAAGTCTCTCCTCCTAATATCTGCATAGGATTTTTGACGACTCTGAGCTGTCTTCAACCTCTCCCTGATGAGTTGAACTTTCTCCATAGCCTTATGTATTGAATCTGGTCTGATCAAGGCTGCTTCACCTATTTTGAACCAACCGACAGGTGATCTGCACCTACTCCCATAAACTGCCTCATATGGGTCTATCTGAATGATGGAATGGTAGCTGTTATTGTAGGCAAACTCTTTGAGAGGTGGGTGATCATACCAACTACCTTTGAAATTGATCACGCAAGATCTCAACATATCCTCTAAAGTTTGAATGGTACGCTCTACCTGACCATCTGTCTGCGGATGAAATGCTGTGCTGAGCTTTACCTGAGTACCAAGACCACTCAGGAATGAATTTTAGAATCGCGATGTAAACTGAGGACCTCTATCTGAGATGATAGACAAGGGAACCCTGTGCAACCTTACTACCTCACTGATGTATAGTCTGGCATAATCCTCTACTGAGTCTGTAGTTTTGACTTCCAAGAAGTGAGCTGATTTATTGATTCTGTCCACGATCACCCAAATGTAATCATGCTGCCTGCGAGTACGGGGTAGACCCATTATGAAATCCATCATAACCACTTCCCACTTCCAAGTGGGAATGCTAATCTCCTGAGTCACACCTCCTGGTTTCTGATGTTCTACCTTTACCTGGTGATAGTTGGTGCCCCTAGCCATAAAATCTGCAATTTCTCTCTTTATGCCATTCAACCAATAGACTTCCCATAGTTCACGGTACATCTTAGTGGCACCGGGATGAATGGAATATTTTGAGTTATGGGCTTCTGTAAGGATCTGCCATCTGAACTCACCCATATTCGGAACACACAGACGACCTTGATAATGAAGTACACCATCTCCCCCTTGGGAGAAGACCTCTACTCTTTGCGGATTAACTGCACCCTTTAACTGAAGTAGTACTAGATCACTATCTTGCTTCTCCTTAACTTCAGCTACCAATGAAGATTCTGATCCATTCTAAACTATCACACCACCATCTATCGTGTCCATAAGGCAAACTACTAGGCGAGCAAGACAATGAACATATTTGACCAGTTCTCTCTTCTCTTCCTCAACATGAGATACGCTACCAATAGACAGTCTACTGAGAGCATCAGCCACTACACTGGTCTTACCCAGATGATAGAGCATATTCATATCATAATCCTTGAGGAACTCAAGCCATCTCCTCTGACGAAGATTCAACTCTTTTTGGGTTAACACATACTGAATGCTCTTGTGGTCTGTGAATACATCAACTTGAACACCATACAGATAGTGCCTCCAAATCTTTAGGGAAAATACAACCGCTGAAAGCTCGAGGTCATGAGTCGGGTAGTTCTTCTCATGGGCCTTAAGCTATGTGGAATCATACACTATGACCTTACCCTGCTACATCAAAACATAACCCAAGCCGACTCTGGATGCATCACAATAAACCACGTAATCATCTGAACCATCTGGTAGAGTTAGGACAGGAGTTGTGGTCAACCTGGTCTTTAGTTCTAAGAAACTCTTCTTACACTCTTCTGACCACTGAAACTTTACCTTTTTCTGAGTCAACCTAGTGAATGGGGCAGCTATGGAAGAAAATCCTTCTACGAACCCCATTAAGAGCCAGCCAAACCCAAGAAGCTTCTCATGTCTGTCGAAGAAGTGGGTCTAGGCCATCCCTTTACTACCTCAATTTTCTAAGAATCAACTCGAATGCCATCACTAGACACCACTTGAAAAAGGAAGTGACTGACTGCAACCAAAATACACACTTGCTAAACTTAGTGAATAACTGGTGGTCCTTGAGGGTCTGGACAACAACCCTCAAATGAGTCGAGTGCTCCTCCTTATTTCGAGAATAGACAATGATGTCATCAATAAAGACAATCACGAACAAGTCCAAATACTGATTTAATACCCTGTTCATTAGGTCCATGAAATTTGTAGGAGCATTGGTTAGTCCAAAATACATAACAATAAGTTCGTAGTGACCATACCGAGTAATGAAGGCTGTCTTCGGGATGTCACTATCTCTAACTTTAGCTGATGATATCCAGATCTGAGGTCTATCTTGTAAAAATGACTAGAGCCCTGAAGCTGGTCGAACAAGTCATCAATCCTGGGGATGGGATATTTATTCTTGATTATGACCTTGTTCAACTGAGGGTAGTCAATGCACATTCTAAGAGAACCGTCCTTCTTACGCACGAACAACATTGGAGCACCCCATGAAGAGATGTTTGGTCTGATAAAGCCCTTATCTAGATGGTCTTTCAATTATTCTTTCAATTCCTTAAGCTCAGCTGGAGCCATTATTTAAGGAGGAATTGAGATGGGCTAGGTACCTGGAAGGAGATCAATTCTAAAGTTGATTTCCCTTTCTGGGGGAACTCTGGGAAGATCTTCTCGGAATACTTCTGGAAACTCACTGACTACTGGAACTGACTCAAGAGTTGGGGTTTCAGAGTTTGAATCCTTAACCTAGACAAGGTGATAGATATACCCTTTGGAGATCATTGTTCTGGCCTTAAGGTAGGAGATAAAATGACCTATAGGAACTAAGCTACTACCCTTCTACTTTAGGACTAACTCGTTAGGAAACTCAAACTGAACGATCCTAGTTCTACAATAGACTGAGGTATAATAGAAATGTAACCAATCCATGCCTAGAATGATATCATAGTCTACCATTTCTAACTCTACAAGATCTTCTTAGGTGACTTTCTGGGAAACTGTGACTGGGCAATTTCTGTATACCCGTCTTGCAATAACTGGCCACCAACTAGAGTAGAGACTGAGAAGGGTTCTAGGAGAGTTTCTGGACTGACATCAAAGTTTATTGCTATATATGGAGTTATAAAGGATAGTGTATCCCCTGGGTATTGCAATGCATAAACATCAATATTAAAGAATCATAACGTACCTGTGATCACATCCGGAGAGTTCGCTTGCCTTGTCGAGCTGTAGAGCATACAACCTATTTTGGCACTGATCGACACCTATACCAGAAGGGGCACCCTGCTGAGTAGGATGACCTGCTGGAGCTGTCATAGAGTTGGCTTGATTATGCAAACCGGTGTCCCTTCCCTTCTGAGAATTTTTAGGGCACTCCCTCATCCTATGGCCTGGCTTACAACACCCATAGCAATTTCCACTACCTTCTAGGCACTCACCCTGGTGGTTTCTAGCACACTTTTTGCACACTGGGTTAGTGCGCCCTTTAGTAATTGTACCTTGGGACTTAGAGCCAGAGGCTCTATCCTGACGTTCCTTCCTAAACATCGGCACTGGAGCACTAGCAGAAGATGGAGTTGGAGTCTAATTCCTCTAACGGTTTTGAATCCAGTTTCCACCCTTTAACCTTTGCTGAGAGTGGCTATTCTCACATGTCCTTGCCCTCTTTGCATCACCTCCCTTTTCCTTGATATTTTCCTCCTCTATCTATTGGAGAATTCCATTTATTTCACGAGCATTGTAGTCTTGCATTCCTTGATCGCATCATCGTATACACCTGACAAGAACTTACTCATACGAGCTCGAGGGTTAGGTACTATTGCAGGAGCATACTTGGACAACTGCATGAACTTCAAAGTGTTGTCATTTACACTCATATCATCCTGCCTCAAGTTGATGAACTCTTGAACCTTAGCTTCCCTAAGCTCTAGTGGGAAGAACCTATCTAGGAAAGCAGTCCTAAAAATATCCCATGTCACCGGTCCTACATTGGCACAACATGATTCTTTCCACTGCTAATGCCAAGTGTACGACACTCCTTTAAGTTGATAAGCATCCAAGTCTGCACCCTCAATTGGGGTGACACTTATAATGTCAGTGACCTTCTGAATGTCCTCTAAGAACTCTTAGGGATCCTCTTCTGACTTGGACCCATAAAACTCTGGAGGGTTCATCCGAGTGAAGTCCCGGATTCTGGCTACAACAGCAATAACCTGAGGTGGAGTTGGTGCGGAAGCTTGTTGGTTGACCTGGGTGGTCATGTCTTGAGAGAGCACCTAGAAAGAAGCCCTGAATTTTGCATGCGTAACCTGCTCGTTCAACGGATCCACTGGAGCTGCTGGCTGCTTTCTAGCATTTTCTCTTCTGGGAGGCATTTTTCTGAAATGTGAAGCGAATGAGTTAGAACAAAGGAGAATTTTAAATACAGTTCATTCTCTATAGTACGAACTGGAAGAGAAAGAAGGGAAGTTATTTCTAAAGACATCTCATAGCTTCTCCCCCATAAGTGTGGCGCGCTTCACACCCATGAAGAGGACTCTACTCGACACAACTTTCAGACATCCTATGACACTTGAACGTAATGCTCTGATACCAAGTTCATCATGCCCAGAGGCTATCCCCTGGACGCAACACAGTGCTTAGAGTCACGAGTGACCCCAAGCTAACCCATGGCATGAAATATCTATAAAAAAAATCAATTTAAGGCATGCACTATGCAGAAAATAAAAATAGTTTTAAATATCTGAAAATAGGGGGAGCCCAAAAGATTGAATATAAATATAATAGTGTTGGCTGAAAGCAATACCAAAATTGTTGAATCTAATATATGTCTGAAAGCCATATAGCTGAATAGGAGTTACTGGGACATGCCCCCAGCTAACTCTAGTAAGTCTGAAAACTGAAATAAAAAAACTGAAAATATAAGCATGTCTATCACCCTCGAACTAATGAGGACTCAACACTGAACTGTTGAGTATGAACTGGGAACCGTGATTAATTCAAATTCTGAAACGTGATTATCTGACTAGTTCAAATTCTAAAACGTGATTATCTGACTGACCGGCCTAACAAGTATAATTTATAGAGTACTGAAAATCCTCTAAAGTTAGGGTTCTGAATTCTATTCACAAACTATAATAATTCTCCAAGAAACTTGAACTAAGCATCATGTAAGTTTTAGCATTTGAATAACAAAGAAATCTATAAGGCGTAGGAACCCTAGGTCTAATCAATCATGTAGAAATTGAAGGAACTAGCTAAGTTGTAGGGGCCTAATGAGTGAAAGGAACCCATTAGTTAAATCCTACATACCTGGATGAAGATTTCACGGTTGAACCTTTGGATTCAGAGAGAAACTTAGAGGAAACCCTTTTTTTGCCTTGTCCTTCAGAGAGCATTCTGTTCTTGAGATATTTGCTAAGTATGAATGATTTAGGAGTAATGAGGGAAAATAGAGTTAAAAACTCTTTAATTTCTCCCAAAGCGACTTAGGGTTAGAATTAAAATAATTGGAAAAGACTAAAATACCCCTGGGGAAGTTTAAAAGAATCTGAAGAAAATTGCGCTCAGGGACTACGGTTGAGAATAACAGACCCTCCTTCGAAATGACGGTCTATTGTTTTAACTGTGGTCCCTGGGATCAGAGCTGAGGGTCTACTAGATTTTCAACCATGGTTCAGGACGAAGGGTCGTTCTTCTGAACAACCGTCCGTTGTTTGAACCGTGGTTCCTGGAAAGAATTTACTAAGCTGCTCGATATTGAATTACGATTTAAGACGACAGGCCGTTCTTCTGAACGATGGTCCATTTTCTTAACTGTGGTTCTTGGGAAGAAATTCCTAAGCTACTGGATCAGAGATTAAGGTTAAGAACGATGGACCATTCTTTTGAACAACGGTCCATTGTTCGAACCGTGGTTCCTGGGGCAAACCGATAGGCTACTATTTTATGGATTATGGCTCCCAATGACAAACCATTCTTCTGAACGATGGTCTGTTGTTGGAATCGTGACTTCTGGGAACTTAAACTTTTCTATGAAATTTTATTTTCTACTGGTTTTTCTGAGCTTAATCTAAGCTTGGAAGTTCTGGGGTGTTACAATATCTCCCCCTTGGGATCGAGCCTTTGGCTAGTTTGACATTGGGTCAAATCTGTCGTCTGGGCATCGTCCCTTCTCTTGATCTACTTCGGTTACAACTTGATAGTGAGTTTTTTGAGTTTTGAGGGAAGTAGCTTCAATCCCTACCAATGGAGTACTAGAAACTGATATCTAGCTGAACTGAGTTCCATGAACATGCAAGTATGCTGAATGCAAGGAAAAATGATGGAACAAGGTACTGGGACTGAATTACACAAGAGTGAACTGAGAGAATGAATAGGAACTATTTACCTCAAGCTGAAACTGAATCGGAGAGAAAGAGGTAAGGGTACTTGGACATCATGGCTGCTTCTGCTTCCCAAGTCGCTCCCTCTACGGACTGATTTCTCCATAAAACTTTAACTGATGTGACTTCCTTATTCCTCAACCTACAAACTTGAAAGTCAAGAATTTTGACTGGAGCCTCCTCATAGGTGAGGATATCCTTCACAGCCACACTCTCTAAGGGTACTATTGAAGCTGGATCACCCACACACTTCTTCAGGAGAGATACATGGAAGACCGGATGAACTGCTGCTAGTTCTGATGGTTAATCTAACTCGTAGGCCATATTACCAACCCTTTTTAGGATCCTGTAAGGACCTATATATCAAGGACTAAGCTTCCCTTTCTTGACAAACCTCATTATACCCTTCATAGGTGACACGTTAAGGAAAACCCAATAATCTACCTCAAACTCTAAGTCTCTCCTCCTAACATATGCATAGCATTTATGACGACTCTGCGCTGTCTTCAACCTCTCCCTTATGAGTTGAACTTTCTCCATAGCCTCATGTACTGAATATGGTCCGATCAAGGCTGCTTCACCTACTTCAAACCAACCGATAGGTGATCTGCACCTACACCCATAAAGTGCCTCATATGGGGCTATCTGAATGTTGGAATGGTAGCTATTATTGTAGGCAAACTCTATGAGAGGTAGGTGATCATCCCAACTACCCTTGAAATCGATCACGCAAGCTCTCAACATATCCTCTAAAGTCTGAATGGTACGTTCTGCCTGATCATCTGTCTGTGGATGAAATGTTGTACTGAGCTTTACCTTAGTACCAAGACCTCTCTAGAATTACTTCCAAAAGTGCGATGTAAACTGGGGACCTCTATCTGAGATTATATATAAGGGAACCCCGTGCAACCTGACTGTCTTGCTAATGTAGAGTCTGGCATAATCCTCTGCTGAGTCTGTAGTTTTGACTGCCAAGAAGTGAGCTGATTTAGTGATTCTATCCACTATCACCCAAATGGAATCATGATACCTGCGAGTACGGAGTAGACCCATTATGATATCCATGTTAACCACTTCTCACTTCAAAGAAGGAATGCTAATCTCCTGAGTCACGCCTCTTGGTTTTTTGTGTTCTACCTTTACCGGCTGTAAGTTGGGGCACCTAGCCACAAAATCTGCAATGTCTCTCTTCATGCCGTTCCACCAAAAGACTTCCCGTAGGTCATGGTACATCTTAGTGGCACCGGGATGAATGCAATATCCGGAGTTATGGGAATTTGTAAGGATCTGCTATCTCAACTCACCAATATTCAGAACACACAGACGACCTTGATAACGAAGTACACCATCTCCCCCTTGGGAAAAGACCTCTACTCTTTGCTGATGAACTGCACCCTTCAATTAAAGTAGTACTGGATCACTGTCTTGCTTCTCCTTAACTTCAGCTAATAATGAAGATTCTGATCCATTCTGAACTATGACACAACCATCTGTCATGTCCATAAGGCAAACTCCTAGGCGAGCAAGCCGATGAACATCTTTGACAAGTTGTCTCTTCTCTTCCTCAACATGAGATACGCTACCCATAGATAGTCTACTGATAGCATCAACCACTACATTGGACTTACCCAGATGGTAAAGCACATTCATATCATAATCCTTGAGGAACTCAAGCCATCTCCTCTGACGAAGATTCAACTCTTTCTGGGTTAATACATACTGAAGGCTCTTGTGGTCTGTGAATACATCGACATGAACACAACACAGATAGTGCCTCCAAATCTTTAGGGCAAACACAACCGCTGCAAACTCGAGGTCATGAGTCAGGTAGTTCATCTCATGAGCCTTAAGCTATCTGGAAGCATACGTTATGACCTTACCCTGCTGCATCAAAACATAACCCAAGCCAACTCTAGATGCATCATAATAAACCTCGTAACCATATGAACCATCTGGTAGAGTCAGGACAGGAGTTGTAGTCAACCTGGTCTTCAGTTCTAAGAAACTCTTCTCACACTCTTTTGACCACTGAAACTTGACCTTTTTCTGAGTCAACCTAGTCAATGGGGAAGCTATGGATGAAAATCCTTCTATGAACCTCCTGTAATAGCCAGCCAAACCCAATAAGCTTCTGATGCCTTTCATGGAGGAGGGTATGGGCCATCCCTTTACTGCCTCAATTTTCTGAGAATCAACTCGGATGCCATCACTATACACCACATGACCAAGGAAAGGGACTGGCTGCAAGCAGAATTCATACTTGCTGAACTTAGTGAATAATTGGCGGTCCTTCAGGGTCTGGAAAACAACCCTCAGATGAGTCACGTTCTCATCCTTATTTAGATAATAGAAAACGATGTCATCAATAAAGACAATGATGAACAAGTCCAAATACTACTTGAATACCTTATTCATTAGCTCTATAAAAGTTGCAGGAACATTGGTTAGTACAAAAGACATAACAACAAATTCATATTGACCATATTGGGTCCTGAAGGCTGTCTTTGGGATGTCACAATCTCTGACTCTGAGCTGATAATAGCCGGATCTGAGGTCTATCTTGGAAAAATGACTAGCACCCTGAAGCTAGTCGAACAAGTCATCAATCCTGGGGATGGAATAATTATTCTTTATTGTGACCTTGTTTAACTAACGGTAGTCAATGCACATTTTGAGAGAACCATCCTTCTTACGCACGAACAACACTGGAGCACCCCATGGAGAAATGCTGGGTCTGATAAAGCCCTTATCTAGAAGGTCTTTCAACTTTTCTTTCAATTCCTTACGCTCAACTGGAGCCATTCTTTAAGGAGGAATTAATATGGGCTGGGTATCTTGAAGGAGATCAATTCTGAAGTCAATTTCCCTTTCTGGGGGAACTCCGAGAAGATCTTCTGGAATACTTCTGGAAACTCACTGACTACTGGAACTGACTCAAGAGTTGGGTTTTCAGAGTTTGAATCCTTAACCGGGACAAGGTGATAGATATACCCTTTGGAGATCATTTTTCTGGCCTTAAGGTAGGAGATGTAATGACCTATAGGCACTGATCTACTACCCTTCTACTCTAGGACTGGCTCATTAGGAAACTAAAACCGAACGATCCTATTTCTACAATCGACTAAGGCATAACAGGAATACAACCAATCCATGCCTAGAATGATATCAAAGTCTGTGATTTCTAACTCTAAAAGATCTTCTGAGGTGACTTTCTGAGAAACTGTGACTGGGCAATTTTTGTATACCTGTCTAGCTATAACTGTGTCACCAACTGGATTAGAGACTGAGAAGGGTTTTAGGAGAGTTTCTGGACTGACATCAAAGTTTACTTCTATATATTGAGTTATAAAGGATAGTGTAGCCCTTGGGTCTAGCAATGCATAAACATCAGTATTAAAGACTTGTAACGTACCCGTGATCCCATCCGGAGAGTCCTCTTTCTCTTCTCGATAATGTAGAGCATACAACCTATCGTGGAGCTGACTTCCACTTGTAACCCTGCTGAGTAGGATGACTTGCTAGAGCTGTCGTAGAGTTTGCTTGATTCTGCAAACGGGTGTCCCTGCCCTTCTGAGAATTTTCAGGGCACTCCCTCATCCTAAGTCCTGGCTTACCATACCCAAAGCAATTTCCACTACCTGCTAGGCACTCACCCTGGTGGTTCCTACCACACTTTTTGTACACTTGGTTAGTGCGCCCACTAGTAACTATACCTTGGGACTTAGATCCAGACTCTCTATCTTGACGGTCCTTCCTGAACTTGGGCACTGGGGCACTAGCAGAAGATGGAGCTGGATTCGAATTCCTTTGATGGTTTTGAATGCAGTTTCCACCCTCTGACCTTTGCTGAAAGTGTCTATACTCACCTATCCTAGCCCTCTTTGCGTCACCTCCCCTTTCCTTGATCTTTTCCTCCTCCATCAGTTGAGCATAATTAACTAACCTGGAGAGGTCCATTTCTTTCACGAGCATTGAAATCTTGCATTCCTTGACCACATCATAAGATACACCCGACATGAACTTACTTATGTGAGGTAAAAGGTCAACTACTATTGCGGGAGCATACTTGGACAACTGCGTGAACTTCAAAGTGTAGTCCTTTACACTCATACCATCCTGCCTCAAGTTGATGAACTCCTGAACCTTAGATTCTCTAAGCTCTAGTGGGAAGAACCTGTCCAGGAAAGCAGTACTGAAAATATCCCATGTCACCGGTCCTGCATTGGCACAACGGGATTCCTACCACTGCTGATTCAAAGTGTAAGCCCCTTTTTTCAGTTGATAAGCGGCCAAGTATGCACCCTCGACTGGAGTGACACCCATAATGACAGTGACCTTCTAAATGTCCTCTAAGAACTCTTGGGGATCCTCTTCTGATTTGGACCCATAAAACTCTGGAGGGTTCATCCGAGTGAAGTCCCGGATTCTGGCTGCAGCAGCATTAACCTGAGGTAGAGCTGGTGCGGCAACTTGTTGGTTGACCTGGGCGGTCATGGAATGAGCAAGCACCTGGAAAGTAGCCCTTAATTCAGCATGCGTAACCTGCTCATTCAACGGATCCACTGGAGCTGCTGGCTTATTTCTAGCATTTGCTCTTCTGGGAGGCATTTTTCTGAAATGCGAAGGGCATGACTTAGAACAGAGGAGAATTTTAAATAGAGTTCGTTCTCTATTGTACGAACTAGAAGATAAAGAAGGGAAGTTATTCCTAGTGACGTCTCATAGCTTCCCCCCATAAGTGTGGTGTGCTTCACACCCATAAAGAAGACTCTACTCGATGCGGCTTTCAGACATCCTAGGACACTTGAACCTAATTCTTTGATACCAAGTTTTTCACGCCCCGAGGCTACCTCCTGGATGCAACATGGTGCTTAGAGTCATGAGTGACCCCAAGCTAACCCATGGCATGAGATATCTATACAAAAAAAATTAATTTAAGGCATGCACTGTGCAGAAAATAAAAATAGTTTTAAATATCTGAAAATAGGGTGAGCCTAAAAGACTGAATATAAGTATAATAGTGTTGGCTGAAAGCAACACCAAAACTGCTGAATCTAATCTATGTTTGAAAGCCATCTAGTTGAATAGGAGGTGTTGGGACATGCCCCCAGCTAACTCTAGTAAGTCTGAAAACTGAAATAAAGACTGAATATATAAGCATGTCTATCGCCCTCGAACTAATGAGGACTCACCACTGAACTGTTGAGTACAAACCGGGAATAAAACAAAGCGCGGTCTGGATGCTGAGTGCCTGAACCTACATGATAAAATAATGTAGCACAAAAGTATGCGTCAGTACTTTGAATGTACTGAGCATGAAGGATATATGTATACAGAGCTGGGCAATATTTATATAACTGTACGTGGAGATAGATAAACTGCAAAATAACTAAAAACTGAAATGAATGCAATGACCAAGTATAAATCATGAAATAACATGTTGAACTGAGTACTGAACATAAACAACAGATACAAGGTCAATGCACAAGAATCTGACTGTGTGAGGCACTACTAACCGACATACCCCAAGTTGAGCTAACTATAGGGCCAACCTTTAACCCTGGGTGGAAGGGTGTTCATACCTTGCCAGGGGTACGATTAAGTATGACGTGGATCCACTACTTGTGTCCGCCAGGGACAAGGGTGTCAAGCCTAATATGATGGGTGACCCCTTCGAACCTACGGTGGCACCGTAGTTTTGTAACTTAGGGATTGCTGCTAAAGGTCTTAGCCTAAAACTGATGGGTGAGCCTTCATCCCTTAGTTCTCTTAGTGCTAAGTCTACTCCAAACTGAATATACTCTAGCATGCAAGTAATACACTGGATAGCTCAAAATACTACTAAAAGCTGAGAATTCACATAAACATGCTAGAGGATATGACATTAAAATTTTGAAACGTGATTATCTGACTTACCGGCCTAACAAGTATAATTTATAGAGTACTGAAAATACTCAGAAGTTAGGGTTCTGAATTCTATTCACGAACTATAATAATTCTCCAAGAAACTTGAACTAAGCATCATGTAAGTTTTAGCATCTGAATAGCAAAGAAATTTATAAGGCATAAGAACCCTTGGTCTAATCAATCATGTAGAAACTGAAGGAACTAGATGAGTTCTAGGGACCTAATGGGTGAAAGGAACCCATTAGTGAAATCCCACATACCTGGATGAATATTTCAAGGTTGAACCTTTGGATTCAGAGAGAAACTTGGAGGAAACCCTTTTTCTGCCTTATCCTTGAGAGAGCGTTCTCTTCTTGAGATATTTGTTAAGTATGAATGATTTAGGACTAATGAGGGAAAATAGAGTTAAAAACTCTTTACTTACTCCCAAAGTTACTTAGGGTTGGAATTAAAATAACTAGAAGAGACTGGAATACCCCTGGGGAAGTTTAAAAGAATCTGCAAAAAATTGTGCTAAGGGACTACGGTTGAGAACGACGGATCGTCCTTCGGAACGATGGTCCGTTGTTTTAACCGTGGTCCCTGGGATCAGAGCTGAGGGTCAATAGGATTTTGAACTATAGCTCAGGACGATGGGCCATTCTTCTGAACAACGGTCTATTGTCTAAACTGTGGTTCCTGGGAAGAATTTACTAAGCTACTGGATCTTGAAATATGGTACAGGACGAAGGGCCATTATTCTGAACGATGATCCAATGTCTGAACTGTGGTTCCTGGGAAGAATTTGCTAAGCTACTTGATCAGGGATTACAATTGAGAATGATGGACAAATCTTCTGAACGACAGTCCATTGTTCGAACTATGGTTCTTGGGGCAGAACAGATAAGCTACTGTTTCAGGGATTATGTCTCCCAATGACGGACCGTTCTTCTGAACGACGGTCCGTTGTTGGAACTGTGACTTCTGGGAACTTAAACTTTTCTCTGAAATTATATTTTCTACTTGGTTTTCTGAGCATAGAAAATCTTGGAAGTTCTGGGGTGTTACAGTTTATGTGATTGTATATCATTTGTGCTAGCATTGTATGCTTATAACTCTTGGTTGACTATTCTCTATGCTAGTTCCTTGTGCTTTCTCTATTATTTTTGTGACTTTTTTTTTGCTATCTCCTATATTACTATCTTTATATCTTATATACGCTCAGTCGGCTGATGATGCCTACTAGGTACCCATTGCTTAGCAATTGGTGCTCATACTAAACTTATGTATCTTTCTGGTGCAGATATTAGTTGAGCTTTAATCGTTGATCGCCTTTGAGACTCGTGCAACTTTTAGATATCTTAGACTAGGGTGAGCGCCTGATGGTCGGGGCTTGACCCCATCTCATCTTTTATACTGTTACTCTTTGTATATTTGGAGATAGCTGTACTTATAATTTTTGTATTTCTAGCACTTGTATTCTATTAGAAGCTTTTATACTATCGATACTATATCTTGCGGTTGGTGCACTCTATTAGGAAGTGCCCCATGATTGCGTATCCCAGTCAGCCTGGTTATTATGATTATGGAGTAATTGGTCACTTCTCTAGAGATTACCCCGGTGAGGGATGGTTGAGCCTTCAGCTTTGATTACTCAGTCCAGAGATAGACCCCGCCTATCTGATGCCCCTCTTGGTGGGCCCGAGGTAGAGGTTCCTAATATTGTTGCTCCATGTTAGGCTTTTGCTACCTTCAACTTGTGATAGTCCTGTTCGCATTGAGATTCTTTCCCTTCTATAATTTATTTGTTTATACGCCTACATGCTACTTAATTAGTTGTTTGGCTACCTGAGTTGTAGTGTTTATTCATTTTTTTCATGCTAGTTTATTCCTTAGTAGTGGATGGGGGTGAGTTATCCTTGTGAGGTGTTTTACCCGAAGTTGTAGCTCGTGGGTAGTTCTTGTTAGTCTGTTTATTATTGGGTTTGTTTCCTATTTTCATGTGGCTATAGACTTGTGTTGAGTCATTCCTTTTTGATCAGTCCTAGATGGTTGATGCCTAGGCTATTTTCTACCGTTGCTAGATTTCTTTGTGTTAGTTTGGTGTTACCAGTGGTTGTCCCAGAGTTTGAGCTTTGTCTTAAGTTATGAGATATCGGTTATGCTAGCGTGCATAGATTAGTTTTGTTTTTCAAGTGATTACAATCGACCCTCTTTATTTTGTTAGTTTAGGAGGCCGGCAGGTATGTGGGTTATTCCCATAGTCTCCTTCAGTTTCTTGTTCGGTTATGTTGTCATATTCTTTCCCCGGTTCTAGTTGGAATATATTTCTATCGTAGCCCTCTTGTTGAGCTTTTAAATCAGTATTGTGATTTGTTTTGGCTTTAGCATTTTTGACTAAGTGTTGACCGTAGCCTCGTGGTTGAGTTGTATTCATAGAATTTTGGGTGAATCAGGCATCCAACACATTTTCTGCTGCCCTGTTGGGTTTTAGAATCATGGGCTAGAAAACTACTCTGGATGGTTCGTGGTTGGTTCTTTCAGTTCCAGGCTCTGGGGTTGGAAGGCATTGAGTTCGGACAACTTAGGTTACCCATTTTCCATTATGGGGTGATAGTTAGCCTTGGACACCTAGTCCTTGGCTATCCTTTGAGTTAGGCTAGACATTTCAGATATCAGCGGTGTCCTAGATAGTACGAGGTTCCTTCTACCATGGTTGGACAGACTCAGAAGTGTAAGTTTGAGATTCAGCAGTGGTGTATGCTATATGTGATCAAGTTGTGCGAGTTGAGGCTAGCAAGGCTATTTTACATTCTAATGGTACTTTGAGATGGATCATCATCTTCGTTACCGAGAGTTTAAAATGCTTGTTTAGTTGGGTCTTCAAGGGTTGTCTTTTATATGAGCTTCCAATGTTGGTTAGACTCGGCCAGTATGGGATATAAGTTTGGTATGTTGTGTGCTTTGAGATGGTTAGTTTGTGTGTTGATACAGTAGAGGGGTTGATTTGAGCCAAAAGGATGACTTGAAGGTCTATGGAAGGATTTCTATGGAAAGATGGCAACTTTGAATCCCATAAACCTTTTCCTTTGCCTTCGAGGTGTTTTTAATTGATATTCGTGGCATGATGGACTTCTTTCTGAGGTGAGAGTTTTAAGGTAGATTCAAATCTGAGTGGTGTTTGAGTATTCTTAGAGTTTGAAGATTAGCTGGTGTCGGACTTTGTGGTAGGCTTACCATACTCCTTGCAATATCTTGGTTCTAGTTTGGGTTTGTTGGGCATATTTTCTTGGTGCCTTCGTATTAAGTTGATTCAGATTGGGTCCGGTTCAGCATGGTTGGTTTCATTCTATAGTTTGGAAGTTTCTCCGTCAACACAGGGTATTTATACATGCCTTTCCTAACTTGGATTTGCAAGCTTCAGTTGAGTTCAGATGGGCTATTTAGTTAGGTTCAGTTATTGGGTTTGATGTTAGCAGAGGTATTCATCCGTTGGTCGGTGGTCAGTTGGGGTAAAACTACTACAATTTTCGAGTATGTGCTTTGGGTTAGTGTTTTGGATATCAAAGGATAGTAGGTTATTGATTGGCTTGGAAGGAGTTTGAGCAAAAAGGGTGGCTTCATTCATAGTGAAGTACAAGCAGGTACTATGGATTTCAGGTGTGTCAGTTGATGCTTTGAGGGTTGTTTGAGTGTCCGACTTACATGAAGCTTCTTGTTCGCGGTGCAAAAAGATTTAGTTTAGAATAAAAGGGTTTTGCAGATTAGCGGGTTCATGAGTTAGAATTTTGGGTGATGGATTTTTCTGGTAAACTTAGTTGTGGCTTGAAAGATTCGACTTCTGCGTGTTGGTTGCCTTTCTTCTTTAGTTCGGTGTTGTGTTGGTCCCTTCTGGTTTAGATTCTCGAGGTTCCGTTTGGGTTGGAAGTCCCTTGGTGTTTTTGAGTTTGAGTTTAGATTCTAACTTTGCTAGTAAGGATTTTAGCCTTGGTTTCCTTCCTTGGTTCTGTTCCGTTGGGTGTCTTCCGGACGAGGAGGCTACACTGGTTGTCCGAGAGAGTAGTGCGAGCTTCGTATCCGCTGTTCTTTTAATCTTTAGTCTTTCCTTTTTTCTTTACTTTCAAGGCTGAAAGTTTTTTTAATAGTGGATGATGTAATGACCCTCCCAGTAATTTATGCGTGTTAACCTTTGTTGTACCTTTAGAGCATACCTGTACTGTCTCCAAGTCATTTATGGGTTGCTGGGACCGGTAGTTTGGTGCCTGGGCCATTTGTTTGGTCTTTTTGGCCATTCCTTGTTTTAAATCTTTCAGCTTTTGAAATCGTTGACTTCAGTCAACATTCTTAGTAAACATGCTTGAAATCAAATTTCAACAGTTTCGTTTGCTCCAGAGCATGGACTTTGGTCTAGTGGGACCTTTGGTCAGGATCCAAGAGCTTTTTTCAAATTGGAATTCTCTCTCATTTTGTGTTTTTAGGCCATTTGGGCTTGTTTGGTTGACTTAGGTCAATATTCAGAGAAGACGGTCTCGGATGGAAATTCCGTCAGCGTTGTTAGCTTTGGAATGTCAAGTTTTTGTTAGGTAGTTAGTTGGTTAAGGTCCCGGGAGAGCTGAGCTCATTTCGGATGTTTGGTTGGCGTCAATTAGTGTTGACTTAGGACAACATTCCTTTGAGGCAACCTCATATGGATGTTTCGTCAACTATGTTGAGTTCGGAACGTTGTTTCCACTCTGTTAGCATTATTAGTTTGTGAATATCGGTTTCTGATTGTGCCCGGAATGCCCCATTGTGTTTTTTAGAAGTTGTAGATTTTGTTTTTGTAGGTGTAGGTCTCAGGAGTTTATCGCGATCGCGATCCCTTTTCCTCACGATCGCGATGAAGCGCCTGGTCCCTTTCCCTATGCGATCGCAATGTTTTTTGTCGCGACCATGATAAAGCTTTCTATCCGTTGTTCTTCGCGACCGCGTGGCTAGTCCTCGCGATTGCGATGGTCTAGCCAGCGTGGTCCTCGCGACCGCGAGGTGTCCCTTCGCAATCGCGGTGAAGGACCCCTGGGCAGGATATAAGCCCCGAACTTTATCTTCTTCCTTCTAAAAATTGATTTCTCCATTGATAGTGAATCTAAGCTAATCTAAGCACTATTTTGACTCAATTATTAGTGTTGGGGTGCAAATTTCTTGGCCTTGATCGTTCCTCCATCATAATTGGTGAGTTTTATCCGCTTATATTCGTTAAATTCATCCCTTTTGATTTTTAATTTGTTCTTGAAGTGGATGGCTGTTTTGAGCCATTTCGCTTGGTTAATTTTCTTCATATTCCGAGCATGCACACTTAGGAGTGTGGTGATCATGGTGTGCTCTTCCATTTTCGGTTTCAGATTATGGGGCCCATAGGCCCGCTGGTGACCTAAATTTTAACCCAGCTATTTCTATAGTATTATGGGTATCTTTAGACTTGTTTTGATGTGTAGGTTATTGTGTTGATAGTGTTTTTGTGAATTGGATCTTCCCAGAGAAGTTCGAGCCTGGACAACACTGTTCCCGCAGCTAGTAATTGGATGACAAGTAGGTTATGGCTTTCCTTACCTAGACTTTGCGTATATAGGCTATAACTGGATTAATTAGCATCCTTGGGTGGGTTGTTATAGGCTGGTACCCCAGACCTTGTCTGCCTTTTCTGTCCATTTATTTTATACGTTGATTATAGTATTCGTATCAGTATTGTATATTACCCTTGTGGTCCTGTGTGGCCTTGTATTGACTCTGGAACATAGATGGTGGGTTATTTGGGAATGTCCGCGATTTCCGGACATAGAGATATCCTTTTAGGCTAGTTATTATCTGTTGTAGGGCTGAGAGTCTGTGCAGGGCTGGTAGGAATTATTTATTAGCCATTGGGCTATCCTTTTATTTATGAGCATATCATTCATTGAAAGGTTTTCTGCATGTTTTACTACTGATTTGGCTTCGAGCTGACTATAAATGGTTTTCTAAACTTTGCATGGCTCCGAGGGCCTCTTTTTGGTACATGACTTGGAAAGGACTTTTCAATGGACTTTTACAAAACATCTCAAAGTAGAGGGGATATTACGATGATTTGATTACTGGTCTTCATTCTGATACTAGGCTCGGTTGGGCCGTAGCACTAGACATTGTGTTCAATGCATTTAGACCCGGATACGAGTCAGGCACCCTGTTTAGGGATTTTGATACTTGATTTCTTTCTTAGACCTGAATATTCTCTAGGCACCCTCGTTGAGGGTTATTGAGACATGACTATTGCTTTAGAGCCGGATACACTCCGAGCACCCTTGATGGGGGTTATTAAGATTACTACTACTGATTTAGACTCGAATCAAATCTGAGCACGTACTATGAGATCCAAACTATTGAGATATATTGAGTTTCATATTAGTATGTAGCCTACGAGTAGAAATGCATGGACCCTACCATTTCAGACCAAGTGGTATAGACTCATGGTAACTAGAGGGAGGGGATGTACAGCATAGGAGAGGTGCTCGGGAGATGTCTTTCCATGGATACTGCCATTATTGGACCTTTGAGGCACCAGAGAGGGTAACATACAACACTGGGATCACACTTGGTTATAGATTCATCATATCACATCATCATGCATATTTCACTCGGATTCCACTCTTGTTTGTTGTGTTCAGTGTAGGCTCTGGTTGTATGGGCGGCCAAAGTGTTTTTTTCAATTGATGGCATTCCTTAATCGGATGGGTGGCCGTTGGGACTGTAGGTAGATTATGTTACTCATGTCATCTCATAGACCTAGTTATGGTCCTTGGTTCTTATGGATTGGTAAATTTTTATCCTTTTGAGGCTCCCAATTCGGCCTTGAGTACTGAGGGGGGATAGTGAGTCCTATATTATTGAGGCACTATAGAGTGATCTTTTGAGCGGATTGTGGGTTCTTGATTCTATTCTTTAGCATGATTTTTAGTGGTAACTCTTGGTTCTTGTGGCTTAGTTATTCCATCTTAGGTTTGTACTTGTAAGGTTGATCTCCATATTTGCTTCTTAAAGTTGAATTTTTAATATGATTTCCTTATGCATGTTGATCCTATCTTGAGTATGTTAAACTACTTTCCTTCTTTCACTTTTATTTGAGGTTACCATTATACCGCCATGGTTCTAAACTCTCTCTTTCTTATATTATTATTGAAAGGGTTCCAGGTGCGTTCTTGTTTCTTTCACCTGTATTTCTGTGACTGTATATTATTTGTGCTAGCATTGTATGCTTATAACTCTTGGTTGACTATTCTCTGTACTAGTTCCTTTTGCTTTCTCTATTGTTTCTGTGACTATTTTTTTGCTATCTGCTATATTACTAGATTTATATCTTATATACGCTCAATCGGCCGATGATGCCTCCTGGGTACCAATTGCTTAGCAATTGGTGCTCATACTACACTTCTGTATCTTTCTGGTGCAGATATTAGTTGAGCTTTCATCGTTGATCGCCTTGGAGACTCGTGCAACTTTTGGATATCCGAGACTAGGGTGAGCGCCTGACGGTCGGGGCTCGACCCCATCTCATCTTTTGTACTGTTAGTCTTTGTATATTTGGAGATAGTTGTACTTATAATTTTATTAGTTCTAGCACTTGTATTCTATTAGAAGCTTCTATACTATCAATACTAAGTCTTGGGGTTAGTGCACTCTATTAGGAAGTGCCCCACAATTGCGTATCCCAGTCAGCCTGGTCACTTTTCTAGAGATTGCCCCCGGTGAGGGATGGTTGAGCCTTCAGCTTTGACTACTCATCCATAGATAGACCATGCCTATCTAATGCCCTTTTGGGTGTTCCCGAGGTAGAGTTCCTGATATCGTTGCTCCAGGTTAGGCTTTTTCTACCTTCAACTTGTGATAGTCCTATTCGCATTGAGTTTCTTTCCCTTCTATAATTTATTTGCTTATATGCCTACTTGCTACTTGATTACTTGTTTGGCTACCTGAGTTGTAGTGTTTATGCGTTGTTTTCATTCTAATTTATTCCTTAGTAGTGGATGGAGGTGAGTTATCCTTGTGAGGTGTTTTACCCATAGTTGTAGCTCGTGGGTAGTTCTAGTTAGTTTATTTCTGGTTGGGTTTGTTTCCTATTTTGCTATGGCTGTAGACTTGTGTTGAGTTATTCCTTTTTGAGTTGTCCTAGATGGTTGATGCCTGGGCTATTTTCTAGCGTTGCTAGAAGTCCTTGTGTTAGTTTGGTGTTACCAATGGTTGTGCAAGAGTTTGAGCTTTGTCTTAAGTTGAGAGACGTCGGTTATGATAGTGTGCACAGATTGGTTTTGTTTTTCAGGTGACTAGAATCGACCCTTTTTATTTGGTTGGTTTAGGAGGTTGGCAGGTATGTGGGTTGTTCCTATAGTCTCATTCAGTTTTTTATCCGGTTTGGTTATCTTATTCTTTCCCCGGTTCCAGTTGGAATGTATTTCGATCATAGCCCTCTTGTTGAGCTTTTAAATCAGTATTGTGATTGAGTTTGGCTTTAGCATTTTTGACTAAGTGTTGACCGTAGCCTTGTGGTTGAGTTGTATTCATAGATAATTGGGTGAGTCGGGCATCCAACCTATTTTCTCCTACCCTGTTCTGTTCTAGAATCATGGGCTAGCAAAGTACTTTGGGTGGTTCGTGGTTGGTTCTTTCAGGTCCAGGTTCTGGGGTTGGAAGGAATTGAGTTCATACAACTTAACTTACCTATTTTCCATTATGGGGTGATAGTTATCCTAGGACACGTAGTCCTTGGCTAACCTTTGAGTTAGGCTAGACATTTTAGATATCAGCAGTGTCCTAGATAGTACGAGGTTCCTTCTACCATGGTTGTACAGACTCAACAGTGTAAGTTTGAGATTGAGTAGTGGTGTATGCAATATGTGATCAAGTTGTGCGGGTTGAGGCTAGCGAGGCTATTTTAAGTTCTAATGGTACTTTGAGATTGATCGTCGTCTTCGTTACCGAGAGTTTGAAATGCTTGTTCAGTTGGGTCTTCAAGGGTTGTGTTTTATATGAGGTTCCAGTGGTTGTTATACTCGGCCAATATGGGATAGAAGTTTGGTATGTTGTGTGCTTTAAGATGGTTAGTTTATGTGTTGATACAGTAGAGGGGTCGATTTGAGCCAAAAGGATGACTTGAAGGTCTATGCAAGGATTTTTATGGCTAGATGGAAACTTTGAACCCCAAACACCTTTTCCTTTGCGTTCAGGGTGTTTTGACTTGATATTCGGGGCATGGTGGACTTCTTTCTGAGTTGAGAATTTTAAGGCAGATTCAAATCTGAGTGGTGTTTGAGTATTCTTATAGTTTGAAGCTTAGCTGGTGATTTCGAACTTCGTGGTAGGCTTACCACACTCCTTGCAAGATCTTGGTTCAAGTTTGGGTCTGTTGGGCAGATTTGCTTGGTACCTTTGTATTAAGTTGATTTAGATTGGGTCCGGTTCAACGAGGTTGGTTTCATTCTATAGTTTTGAAGTTTCTCCGTCAACACAGGGTATTCATACATGCCTTTCCTAACTTGGATGTGCAAGCTTCAGTCGGGTTCAGATCGGTTATTTAGTTAGGTTAAGTTATCGGGTTTGATGTTAGCAGAGGCATTCATCTGTTGGTCGGTGGTCAGTTGGGGTAAAACTACTAGAGTTTTCGAGTATGTTCTTTGGGTTAGTGTTTTGGATGTCAAAGGATAGTAGGTTATAGATTGGCTTGGAAGGAGTTTGAGTGAAATGGGTGGCTTCGTTCATAGTGAAGTGTAAGTGAGGACTATGGATCTCAAGTGTGTCAGTTGATGCTTCGAGGGTTGTTTGAGTGTCTGACTTACATGAAGCTTTCTGTTCGTGGTGCAAAAGGATTCAGTTCAGAATGAAAGGATTTTGCAGATCAGTGGGTTCATGAGTTAGAATTTTGGGTGATGGCTGGTTTGATAATTAATAGAGTTCAGAAGCATTTTCTTTTTTGTAATGAATTAATTGTTTTGGTAAACTTAGTTATTGTTTGAAATATTTGACTTATGTCTGTTGGTTGCCTTGCTTCTCTAGTTCGATGTTGTGTCGGTGCCTTCCTGTTTAGATTATCGAGGTTCAGTTTGGGTTGGAAGTCCCTTGGTGTTTTTGTGTTTGAGTCTAGATTCTGACTTGGCTAGTAAGGATTTTAGGTTTGGTTTCCTTCCTTTGTTCTATTCCATTAGGTGTCATCCGGTCGAGGAGGCTACCCTAGTTGTCCGAGAGAGTAGTGCGAGCTTCATATCCATTGTTCTTTTAATCTTTAGTCTTTCCTTCTTTCTTGACTTTCGAGGCTGAATGTTTTTTTTATAGTGGATGATGTAATGACCCTTCCAGTCATTTACGCGTGTTCTCCTTTCTTGTACCTTTAGATCTTACATGTACATTCCCCAAGTCCTTTATGGCTTGCTGGGATCGGTAGTTTGGTGTCCGGTCCATTTGTTTGGTCTTTTTGGCAGTTCCGGGTTTTAGATCTTCCAGCTTTTGAAATCATCGACGTCAGTCAACATTCTTGGTGAATATGCTTGAAATCGAGTTCTGACAGTTTCGTTAGCTTCGGAGTGTGGACTTCGGTCTAGTGGGACCTTTGGTCGGGATCCAAGAGCTTTTCAAATTGGAATTCTCGCTCATTTTGTGTTTTCAGGCCAGTTGGGCTCGTTTGGTTGACTTTGGTCAATATTCGGAGAAGACAGCCTCAGATGGAAATTCTGTTAGAGTTGTTAGCTTCAGAATGTCAAGTTTGTATTATGTAGTTGGTTGGTTAAGGTCCTGGGTGAGCTGAGTTCATTTCGGATTTTTGGTTGGCGTTAGTTAGTGTTGACTTGGGACAACATTCCGTCGAGACAACCTCATATGGAAGTTTTGTCGACTGTGTTGAGTCCGAAACATTGTTTCCACTCTATTAGCATTATTTGTTTGTGAATATCGATTTCTAATTGTGCCCGGAATTCCCCATTAAGTTTTTCAAAAGTTGCAGATTTTTTTGTTGCAGGTGTAAGTCTCAGGACTTAATCGCGATCGCGATCCCTTTTCCTCACGATCGCTATGAAGCGCCTGGTCCCTTTTTCTTTGCGATAGTGATGTCTTTTGTCGTGACTGTGATGAAGCTTTCTCTCTATTATTCTTCGTGACTGCATGGCTAGTCCTTACGATTGCAATAGTCTAGCCAGCGTGGTCCTCGCGATCGAGAGGTGTCCTTTTGCAATCGTGGTGAATGACCCCTGGGCAGTATATAAGACCCCAACTTTGTCTTCTTCCTTCTAAAAACTGATTTCTCCATTGATAATGGCTCCAAGCTCGTCTAAGCACTATTTTGACTCAATTCTTAGTGTTGGGGTGGAAATTTCTTGGCCTTGATCGTTCCTCCATCATAATTGGTGAGTTTTACCCGCTTATATTCGTTAAATTCATCCCATTTGATTCTTAATTTGTTCTTGAAGTGGCTGGCTGTTTTGACCCATTTCGCTTGGTTAATTTTCTTCACATTCCGAGAATGCACACTTAGGAGTGTGGTGATCATGGTGCGCTTTTCAATTTTTAGTTTCAGGTTAGGGGTCCACGGGCCCACTGGTGACCCAAATTTTGACCCAGCTATTTCTATAGCATTATGGGTATCGTTAGACTTGTTTTGATGTGTAGATTATTGTGTTGATAGTGTTTTTGTGAATTGGAGCTTCTAGGAGCAGTTCGATCCTTGACAACACCGTTCCCGCAGCTAGTAATAACGCCCAAATTACACTTCAAGTAAGAAGTGCAAGCGGTTGCTGTCAAATATAGAACCCAACCAAGGTTGGGGTCGATCCCACAGGGAATAAAGTAGTTAGTAATTTAGTTGACTAGTAATCGATAGTTTCCGATAATTTGGGGGGGTTATAATTATCAACTTTCAAACAATTTAGATAACAATCAAAGAATTTAAAAGAGTTTAAAAGCAATATGATAGGTGAACTAGGGAAGTGTTCACCATGGCGTCGTAACAATGTCGATTTAAATCTTAGTCGGGTTCTTTCCATATGTCTATCACGATGTGATTGAATTCATGTTATCATCTAAGCTTATCTCAACCAAATAGACGAATTTCCTTTCTAATTCTCTCGAACTTGAAAAGATAAAATTTCTCATTTCAATCCACAACATCAAGTAGATCAATCTTGCTAAAGCATTAATCATAAGACGAGAGTTAAAAGTCTCGAATCCTCGTTGTTAGTCAAATTTACCCGGTTTTAATCTCTTAGTTCAAGCAAATTAACCCTAGGCATGTCCTAATGTTTGCAATCATTAGAAAACGTTAATAACACATGATTAACAACGTGAACAACATATAAATCAGACCCAACGCTACCCAGAATCTATATTGTTACTTTTGCCATGTCTCCCACAACCCTAGTGGTGGGAAGTTAGCCACTTATGCTAGCAAAACGAAGTAAAGAAATAATAGTATTCATATGAGAAGAAAGAATTCTTACAATATAAAATTATTACTTTACTTTGACCTTCATAGAATCCAAGCACCAATGGTGAAAATCCCAAGGAAGAAGACAAAGTTATTGTTTTCTTCGTTACTTTCTCTGTAAGTTGCTCTCAAAAAATATAATACATTGCTAGTGTCGGATGTTGAATAATCAAAAATAACCCTAACACTGGGTATTTATATTAGACCAGGAAAATAATGTTCCAAAAATAAAATCGGAATCCCGCTGTTGCTTTTGACGGCTTGGCTTGACGGTTTGTCAAGCCTGTGATGGACTGTCGCTCCATCCGTCTCCACTATCCAGTGCATAATCTCCATTTGCTCTAACTTGACGGCCTCCCTGACGGTTCGTCAGGCTGTTGACGGACCGTCACTTGAACTGTCGCCACTATCGAGTGATTCAGTGTCATGCTGCCTCATCCTGACGGCTTGGCTGACGGTCAATCACAGGTGTGACGACCCATCAAGCCAACCGTCACCCATATCCAGAGCCTCCTCTAGCTACTGCCTTGCTTGGTGGCTCCCCTGACGGTCAGTCTCCTGTGTGATGACCTATCAGGCCCTCCGTCATGCCTAACCAGTGTGACTTAGCTTGAGTATTTTTCACTTCTTTTCTATCTTTGTCTCCATTTCCTGCAAATACAACATAAAAACATCAAAAACCACAAAGGTTGCTTAACAACTTGCGAGTATTCTTAGTTAAAGGCGTCAAATGTGTCGTAGAATTCCGGCACATCAACACCCTCAACTTAAAAAGTCCTCTTGTCCTCAAGCAACATGACAACAAAACAAAACTGAAGGTCAACTACGACACTATAAAACATGTTTCTAGCAAACATGGCTAATCAATGATTCAAGCAATTCAAACCAAGCTCCCCCGTTACTACAAAAGTGTTCTGAAAAGCTAACTCGTCAGGATCCAAGGGTGTCATTCTGATGTGACTGAGCATTCTACATATGTATGAATCATTATCCCAACAATTAGAAAGTAATATTGAAATCCCGATGCCCTAACTACAATGAAGTACCACATACAGAGTTTCGGGACTAAGTAAGACGCTCACGCTCACAAATGATTTCAAACAATGCACATGCGATGCTATAGGCTTGCCCTTACTATGCTATTTCCATTGCGCAGAAAGTTGTTCAGGATGACTATAGGAATTGTTAAGGCTTGTAATGAGGCTTCGGGTGCAGGTACGGTACATTTAGGGATTAGTGACTAAGCCTTAATTGGAATCGCTGACCCACTATTTCCACTAAACTATCTTCATCCAACTTTATTCGCCTTTTATTTCCTTCTTTCTGTCTACGGATACGGCCTTTTCATTTTGAAAATTCTTTTTTTTTCAGTTCTTTTTCTTTATCTTTCTTTTTTTTTTAATTTTTTTTTCTTTTCTTTTTCTTCCTAGGCACGCACCCGCACTTTTCCATTCTATCCACAACCAATCTTTTCCCTCCTATTTTTCTTCTTATCAATTTCCCGCTACAATAGCCACCCTCAACTTAGGATGATTGCCTGAGTTGAGGTGCACGATGTCCAAAGGGGGACTGGAGCCAAAATAGGGATTCTAAGATTAATAAGGAACGGTGATAGGGTTTAGAAAGAACGGGGTCAATCAAGGCTCAAACAGGGATAAAAGGGATTATTAACATTTGGGCGGTCTTTTAGGATAAGTGGATTACACACAAAAAGGGCCTGTGATCCTTTCCTAAGCAACTAGCTTTCAATTTCAACGAAATAGACCGGGCAAGTTCTAGATGCGTGCACAAAGTAGGAATTTCAACAAAAAGCTCACACGCACTTCGCATCAGGAAATCATACTATTACCAATCATTGAAACAACAGTTCAGCCTAAACAAGATCATTCTTCCCACATGCATACAAAGACACTCAAGGATACATAACAGTTAATTTTCCACACAAAAGTACAAAAAGCAACTTTTTTGGAGGGGGCTCCTTTTTATTATACCCATTCACAGCCATGCTTGCTATAATAAGACACAACAATAAAAGCAAAAACAACCTAAACATGCCAATTCTACTAGATAGCACACCGAAGGAAAAGAAGCACGACAACAAAAACCTTCGGGGGTAATACCCCTACCCCAAACAAAAGAATCCAGCATTGTCCTCAATGCTCATCGAAGCATATATACAAAACAAAGGAATATGGGTACCTGTGTAGCCTAGGTTTTTGGATTTGGAATAGTGACGCCAGTTTCGGATGGCGTACTCAACTCATCAATATCTGGAGTCTCTCCAGACTCCGGTACTGCACTGGATGATGCCCCACTTGCTTGGGCATGTACACTCTCCTGTCGCAGCTGCTCGTCTACCACCGACCGCTGTTTTGCAACCTCTAACTCGTCCTCCTTGGCTGATTTCTTTCTGTGCTTTCTCTTTTTGGACATCTTTACCCCACTTTCACCTACTTGGGGTTCATTAATTCTCAGTGGCCGACCCATCAAATCCACTATCGTGGTTTCTTCTTCCATGTCCACAAAATCCGCAGTCTCATCATAAGGCGCTTTTTCTTGCTGGAGGGAGGTGATTTCATCCTTTACCTTCTTCAGTTCCACATCAAATCTTGCCAGGTCCGGGATGCTCATTTCATTTAGCCTTGCCTCCATCCGGGTTTCCATAGCATCGACCCTTGCACGCAGTCCCTCAAATAGCCTCAGAGCCTTCCGTATTGCTTCATCAATGGTGGGCTTGAACAAGTCTGTCCAAGCGGCAATTTGCTTATCCATCTGTTTCTGCTTCTGCACCATTTTAGAAAAATTTTGGTGGTTCAGGTGATATTTTGGTGGTAGAGGAGGCCTTGCTGCAGTTCCAGAGCTTTTGACAGTAGCTCTAGT
Source organism: Jaltomata sinuosa (assembly GCA_003996215.1). Taxonomy (NCBI): domain Eukaryota; kingdom Viridiplantae; phylum Streptophyta; class Magnoliopsida; order Solanales; family Solanaceae; genus Jaltomata; species Jaltomata sinuosa. The sequence goes on along the minus strand of QJPP01001121.1, from coordinate 363,527 downwards.
TATTTGTGAAGTCTTCGGATCAAACACCGCAAGTGGCATCTATGTGCCTGATGGAGTGTCGGTCGCATCGGAGGTGGTTGTGGTTGGTTCCTCAAAAATCTGAGGCTTATGAATCCTCATGTCAAACTTAGTGTCATCCTTTGATTTGTCAATATTTTGCTTGGATGATGCTATCACTTGATCATCAATACCATCCAATATCGGTACCTCTGCATGCCTGCATAACTCAGTAACCAGACACGGGAACGGCAAAGAAGAAGTGGTTTTCATGGCCCTGGTCCGCGTCTCTTCTGCAATTATCATTCTGAAATTAATGACGTACCCGGCTATCAAACTTGCCACTAGGATGGCTCTTCCCTCATCTAGATTAGCATCTCTACTTGTAGGAAAGAGCCTGTACCACACAACAACCCACCAGAACTTTGCTATGAAGCTCAGTGATTGCTTCGATATCCGTCCTCTCTGTGTTAGCCAAGATGGTGAGCCATCAGTCAATGTCTGTGCTAACCACGGTCTCTGCGAGTATGTGTTGGAAATCTTGTCATGAAACTCTGGCATATCCGATGGAGGAATGTATTAAGGGCCGAAGAGGACTCTGTTAATCATCTCTTGGGAGATGTTTACTTGTTTACCCCGAACCGGAACCCTGTCCTGCCTTGGTGCTGATTTAACCCCTTTACCTTTCTCGCATTTTCTCTCCAACAGTTTCGAATAGTTGGAATAGAATTCCCGGACTAGTTCTAGATAATATAATCCTGGAGGTGTGCTCATCCACTCAAGCTGGTACCTCTGAAACTGTGTCTAAAGAACTGGATATTCTGGTAGATTCGTGGTAATGATTTGCACTTCCTCAGCTATCGATCTTTTGTGGCTCCTCGATTTTGTTTTGGTAAGACCATCAAGATAGTGCTTCCGGGCACCCTCAAGTACCCACCGGATCAATTCTCTATCCATGGGTGCCCTCTCTGCATTTTTAGTGGCCTGGCGGTCCATCACTTGAACCGTCAGGCTTAGACAGTGACTCTCCTACTGTAGTGTTCATGTGGCGGCTTAGATGACGGCCCACCACATATGTGATGGACCGTCACTCCAACCGTCACCACTAAACAGTGGAGATCAATATTTGGTTCAACTGTGACGGTTTGTGTGGCGGTCCATCACGCAATTGACGACCCACCAAGAGGGCCCGTCACCCCTAAATAGAATACAACTTGTATTTCCACCTTTTTGTACCTGCACACTCAACGCAAAAATTAACCAATTCTAAAAAAAAAAATCTAGAATCATAGTACAATAACAAATTATTGGTTGCCTCCCATACAACGCCTGATTTAACATCGCGGCACGATGCGAGTATCTTGATTACTCAGACTTCATCAAGATACGCCAAAGACAAACTATTTACCTCCTCCGGGAGGCCTAGGTATTGCTTCACCCTTTGCCCATTGGCTTTGAACAACTCACCATCCTTATTTTCGAGTTCAACCACGCCGGATGGAAATACTTGGTGTACTTTGAATGGCCCGGACCATTTGGATTTGAGTTTGCCGGAAAATAATTTGAACCTAGAGTTGAACAACAATACCAAGTCCCCAACTTTGAACTCCCTTTTCTCAATTCTTCTGTCATGGTATAGCTTCATTCGTTCCTTGTAGAGAGCAAATCTCTTATATGATCACAATCGAAACTCATCCATCTCATTCAATTGTTCCAACCTTAGTTCCGATGCATCTTTCCAACTGAGATTTAACTTTTTGAGTGCCCAAAGGGCTTTATTCTTAAGTTCCACGGGCAAGTGACAAGATTTACCAAAAACAAATTGGTAAGGAGACATACCTATTGGTGTTTTAAACACTGTTCGGTATGCCCAGAGTGCGTCATCCAGCTTCGTTGCCCAATCTCGCTGGTTCACATTCACAGACTTTGCCAATATCTCTTTAATTTCACGGTTCGACACTTCGACTTGCCCACTTGTTTAGGGGTGATAAGGCGTGGCTACTTTGTGTTGCTTAACCCCATACTTTGCTAGAGAAGCCTGGAACACCTTATTGCAAAAATGTGACCCTCCATCACTTATGATCATGCGAGGGGTGCCAAACCAAGGAAAGATGATTCTTTTCAGAAAAGCCACCACACTCTTCCCTTTGTTATCGGCCAAATCAACCGCCTCTACCCACTTTGACACATAATCAACCGCTACCAAGATGTAATGGTTCCCATAAGAACTGTCAAAAGGGCCCATGAAATCTATCCCCCATACGTCGAACAACTCAACCTCCAGAATAGTGGACATTGGCAACTCTTGTCGATGAGAGATAGCTCCTCTTCGTTGGCATTGATCACAGAATTTTGCAAAGTCATACGAATCTTTCTAAATTGTTGGCCAATAATAACCACACTATAAGATTTTTTGGGCAGTTCGATTACCCGCATGATGCCCTCCAACTGAGGACGAATGACAAGCTTGCAAGATGCTTGTAATTTCCACTTCCGGTATACATCTCCTTACTATGTTGTCAGCACACAACCAGAATAAATATGGCTCATCCCAAAAAAACTTACTTGCATCATGGAGGAATTTCTTCCTCTTGTGGAAGTTCAAATCTTCCGGCTTCATGTCACTCACCATATAATTTGTGAAATCGGCATACCAGGGCACCATTTCAAGTGACGAAGCCAACACATGCTCATCAAAAATGCATCATCAATTTCCGATTCATCTACTACTTTCTCTTCACTCTCAAGTCTGGACTGATGATACGCCACTTGGTTTTCACAACCTTTCCGATATTTGACTCCAAAGTCAAATTCCTGCAAGAATAACTCCCATCGAATTAGTCGAGGCTTTGCATCCTTCTTGGTCATTAAATATCTCAAGGCCGCATGATCTGTGTGCACCACTACTTTTGTGCCAAGTAAGTACGCTCTGAATTTATCAAAAGCATATACAACAGCTAGTAGCTCCTATTCTGTCACTGTGTAGTTGTTTTGCGCCCCATTCAATGCCTTACTAGCATAATAAATGGGGTGAAAAAATTTGTCTCGCTTTTGTCCCAGAACAGCTCCAAGTGCAACACCACTTGCATCGCACATTACCTCGAATGGTTTGGACCAATCTGGGGCAATTATAATAGGACCAGCCACTAACTTTTCTTTCAGGCACTCAAACGCCTTCAAACACTCAACATTAAATACAAACTTAGTCTCTTTTTCAAGAAACCTGCACAAAGGGTTAGAAATCTTAGAGAAATCTTTAATGAATCTTTGGTAGATTTCGACATGACTAAGAAAGGTCCTCACACCCTTTACTGAGATGGGTGGAAGTAGTTTCTCGATGACTTCTATCTTGGCTCTATCAACCTCTAGACCTCTCACAGATATCTTTTGCCCCAATACAATGCCTTCCTTCATAATGAAATGGCATTTCTCCCAATTCAACACGAGGTTTGACTCTTCACACCTATTCAATGCTTGACCTAGATTAGTCAAGCAATCCTCAAATGCATCACCCACCACATAGAAGTCATCCATGAAGACTTCCAATGTGTTCTCCACCATATCAGAAAAGATAGACATCATGCATCTTTGGAATGTTGCAGGAGAATCGCAAAGACCAAAGGGCATGCGTCTGAAAGCAAACGTACCGTAGGGGCAGGTGAAAGTGGTTTTATCATGATCTTCTAGGGCGATAGATAATGGGTTGTACACCGAATATCCATCCAAAAAGCAGTACCAACCCCTGCCAACTAATCTATCCAGCATCTGATCCATAAAGGGCATGGGGAAATGATCACGGAGAGTCCAGGAGTTGAGCTTCTGGTAATCCATACATACTCGCCACCCCGTGATAGGTCTTAATGGAATCAGCTAATTTTTTTCATTATCTACCACAGTCATCCCTCCCTTTTTAGGAACACATTGCACTGGGCTTACCCATTTGCTATCAGAAATTGGGTAGACCACTCCAGCATCGAGCCATTTGATGATTTCTTTCTTCACTACCTCTTGTATTGGCGGATTCAATCTCCGCTGGTGCTCAGTGGTGGGAGTGCAATCTTCTTCTAACTGTATCTTATGAGTACAAATACCTGGCGGGATGCCAATAATATCCGCAATGGTGCAGCCGATTACTCTCTTGTGTCTCCTCAGTATGGATAGTAAGGCTTCAACTTGTGTTTCCACAAGGTCAGCCGCAATTATCACAGGTAAGGTATCTTTATCACCTAAAAATGCATACGTCAGATGGCCTGGCAACTCTTTAAACTCTAACACCGGTGCCTCCTCAATAGAAGGCTTTGCAGGAGGTGTCGGCCTGTTCTTCAAGTCAAGATGTAATTTCTTTGGGGCGTAAAAATGTGACCCCATTCCAACCAGAGCATTTAGAATTTCTTCATAATATTTGATGTCATCATCATCGAAGTTCATCATAACTGTTGCCAACGTCTCTACAGCAAATCTCTTTTCAACAAAAACAATCACATCAAACATAGCAGCAATATCAATAACCGAGACGACATTCATGTCCCTCGGTTGCTTCATTGACTTGCACACATTAAACTTCACTATTTCATCGTTCAACCTGAAAGTCAACTCGTTGCTCTCTATATCTACTAATACTCTTCCGGTTGCCAAGAAGGGTCGTCCAAAAATAATATGGGACTTCAAAGTCCACTTTGTAGTCCAAAATCACGAAGTCTGCCGGAAAGATGAACTTTTCCACCTTCACAAGCACATCATACAAAATACACACCGCCCGTTTAACCGATCTATCATCCATCAACAATCTTATTGTCGTCGATTTGGGGGCTCCTTAGCCTAACTTCCAGTAGATAGCCAATGGCATCAAGTTTATGCTATTCCCCGATAGTGAAAGGAATAGTGAACGCACCCGGGTCTTCTTTCTTTTGGACTAGCTACCTTGATGAAATGGTGCTATAATGGTGGAGGTTGTCTTCTGGTTAAAAACAATGGTGGAGGTTATCTTCTGATGAAATGGCACTCGGGTCTTCGTTCTTCAACCGCAACCATGTCTCATGTAAGGCCTCATGAGGTTGTTGCCTGAAATTGCTGATTTCGTCCCTCAACTGTATCATCCTAGAGGGAGGAAAGAACCTTTCTAGGAAAGCTCCTTTCAACTCTTCCCAGGTTGTCATACAATCGGGACTTAGCTCAGTCAACCACATCACTGCTTCATCTGACAAAGACAGCGGGAACAACCTAAGCCTGATGGCCATCTGATTCACTCCCTACAATTCAAACGACTTGCAAATACTCACAAAATTCATCAGGTGCCTGTTGGGGTCATCACCAACCACACCACGAAACAACCCTCTCAAATTCAACACCTAAATCATTGTGCTAGTAATGTTGAACTTGGCCCCGGGTGCTAGCGGAGGAAGAACAATGGCGCCCGTAGCACCAACTCCATCCAAGTCGATATCCTTATCATCATCCAAAGCATACTGCCTTGGTTGCTATCGACCTCTACCTCATTGTTGTGGCCTCTGATGGGCTGGAGCATTATTGTTGACAATATCCGTCGGTCTGCCCTCACCCACCAAAGTCTCATCATCCAACCCAACATCATCTTCAATATCATTCGCATTCAAATATTGTTGGGCTCGCTGCCTCTTGTTGTTGTGCATTCATGGTTTGCCTTAACGTTCTAGCAGGCTCGGATAGTAAGGTAATATTGGTTTACCCGAGCGCCGGGTACTTGGCATGCACAAGTATGTACCCTATAAAAATAAAACAAAAACAACAAATAAAAGTAAGTCAGGAAAGTATGACTAAGAGTCAACCAAACACACCGGACTTAATGAACGACCGTATTCCCTGGCAACGGCGCCAAAATTTGATAACACCCAAATTACACTTCAATTAAGAAGCGCAAGCAGTCGCTGTCAAATATAGAACCCAACCAAGGTTGGGGTCGATCCCACAGGGAATAAAGTTTAAATTAAGTCGTTAGTAATTTAGTTGACTAGTAATCGATAGTTTCCGGTAATTTGGGGGGGTTATAATTATCAACTTTCAAACAATTTAGATAACAATCATTGAATTTACAAGAGTTTAAAAGCAATACGAGAGGTGAACTAGGGAAGTGTTCACCATGGCGTCATAACAATGTTGATTTAAAGCTTAGTCGTGTTCTTTCCATATGTCTATCACGATGTGATTGAATTCATGTTATCATCTAAGCGTCTCTCAACCAAATAGATGAATTTCCTTTCCAATTCTCTCGAACTTGAAAAGGTAAAATTTCTCATTTCAATCCACAACATCAAGTAGATCAATCTTGCTAAAGCATTAATCATAAGACGAGAGTTAAAAGTCTCGAATCCTCGTTGTTAGTCAAATTTACCTGGTTTTAATCTCTTAGTTCAAGCAAATTAACCCTAGGCATGTCCTAATCTTTGAAACCATTAGAAAACATTAATAACACATGATTAACAACGTGAACAACATATAAATCAAACCCAACGCTACCCGGAATCTATATTGTTACTTTCACCATGGCTCCCACAACCCTAGTTGTGGGAAGTTAGCCACTCATGCTAGCAAAATGAAGTAAATAAATAATAGTATTCATATGATAAGAAAGAATTCTTATAATAGAAAATTATTACTTTACTTTGACCTTCGTAGAATCCAAGCACCAATGGTGAAAATCCCAAGGAAGAAGACAAAGATATTGTTTTTTCGTTCCTCTCTCTCAAAGTTGCTCTCAAAAAATATAATACCTCGCTAGTGTCGGATGCTGAATAATCAAAAATAACCCTAACACTGGGTATTTATATTAGTCCAGGAAAATAGAGTTCCAAAAATAAAATCGGAACCCCGCTGTTGCTTTTGACGACTTGGCTTGGCGGTTCGTCAAGCCTGTGACGGACCGTCGCTCCATCCGTCGCCACTATCTAGTGCATAATCTCCATTTTCTCTAACTTGACGGCCTCCCTGATGGTTCGTCAGGCTATTGACGAACCATCACTCAAACCGTCGCCACTATCCTGTTATTCAGTGTCATGCTTCCTCATCCTGACGGCTTGGCTGACGGTCAGTCATAGGTGTGACCACCCGTCAAGCCAACCGTCACCCATATCCAGAGCCTCCTCTAGCTGCTGCCTTGCTTGGTGGCTCCCCTGACGGTCAGTCACCTGTGTGATGACCCGTCAGGCCCTCCGTCATACCTAACCAGTGTGACTTATCTTGAGTTTTTTTCACTCTTTTTCTATCTTTGTCTCCATTTCCTGCAAATACAACATAAAAACATCAAAAACCACAAAGGTTGCTTAAAAACTTGCGAGTATTCTTAGTTAAAGGTGTCAAATGTGCCGTAGAATCCCGGCACATCAGCTAGTCATCGGATGACAGGTAGGTTATGGATTTCCCTACCTAGACTCTGCGTATATAGGCTATAATTGCATTAATTAACATCCTTGGGTGGATTGTTATAGGTTGGTACCCCAGACCTTGTATGCCTTTTCTGTCTCTTTATTTCATATGTTGATTATAGTATTCATAGCAGTATTGTATATTACCCTTGTGGTCCTATGTGGCCTTGTATTAACTCTGGAACATAGATGGTGGGTTATTTGGGAATGTCCGCGAGTCCCAGACATAGAGATATCCTTTTAGGCTGGTTATTATCTGTTGTAGAGCTGAGAACCTGTGCAGGGCTAGTAGGAATCGTTTGTGAGCCATTGGGCTATCCTTTTATTTGTGATCATATCATTCATGGAAAGGTTTTCTGCATGTTTTACTACTTATTTGACTTTGGGCTGACTATAAGTGGTTTTTTAAACTTTGCATGGCCCCGAAGGCCCCTTTTTGGTACATGACTTGGAAAGGACTTTTCAATGGACTTTTACAAAACCTCTCAAAGTAGAGGAGATATTACGATGATTTGATTGTTGCTCTTCATTTTGATACTAGGCTCGGTTGGGCCATAGCACTAGACATTGTTTTCTATGCATTTAGACCCAAATATGAGTCGGGCACTCTTTTTAAGGATTTTGATACTTGATTTCTATTTTAGACCCGGATACGCTCTGGGAACCCTCGATGAGGGTTATTGAGACATGACTACTGCTTTACACCCGGATACACTCCGAGCACCCTTGATGGGGGTTATTAAGATTACTACTACTGATTTAGACTTGAATTGAATCTAAGCACGTACTATGAGATCCCGACTATTGATATATATTGAGTTTCATGTTAGTATGTGGTTTACGAGTAGACCTCCATGGACCCTACCATTTTGGACCATGTTCTACAGACTGATGGTGACCAAAGAAAGGGGATTTTCGACATAGGATAGGTACTCAAGAGATGTCCTTCCATGGATCCTACCTTTATTGGACCTTTGGGGCACAAGAGGGGGTAAGATATAAAACTGCGATCACACTTGGTTACAGATTCATCATATCCCATCATCATGCATATTTCACATGGATTCAACCCTTTTTTGATATGTGTTTAGTGTATGCTTTGGTTGTATAGGTGGTTTGAGGGTTTGCTTTTACATGATTGCATTTCTCGATTGTATGGGCGGTCGTTGGGACTGTATGTAGATTATACTAACCTTGTCATCTCATAGACCTAGTTGTGGTCCTTGGTTCTTGTGGATTGGTAACTTTTTATCATGTTGACGCTCTGAGTTTGGGCTTGAGTATTGAGGTGGGGCTAGTGAGTCCTACATTATTGAATCACTATTGAGTGGTCTTCTAAGCGGATTGTGGGTTCCTGATTCTATTCTTTAGCATGATTTTGAGTGGTAACTCTTGGTTCTTGTGGCTTAGTTATTCCATCTTAGGTTTGTAATTGTAAGGTTGATCTCCATCTTTGCTTCTTGAAGTTGAATTTGTAATATGATTTCCTTATGTATTTTGATCCTATCTTGATTATGTTAAATTGCTTTTCTTCTTTCCCTTTTATTTGAGGTTACCAGTATACCACCATGTTTCCAAACTCTCTCCTTCTTATACTATTGTTGCAAGGATTCCAGGTGTGTTCTTCTTTCTTTCACTTGTGTTTCTGTGATTGTATTTCTTTTGTGCAATCATTGTATGCTTATAACTCTTGGTTGACTATTCTCTGTGCTAGTTCCTTGTGCTTTATCTATTTTTTTCATGACTATTTTCTTGCTATCTTCGATATTACTATCTTTATATCTTATATGCGCTCAGTTAGCCGATGATACCTACTGGGTACCCGTTGCTTATCAATTGGTGCTCATACTACTCTTCTGCATCTTTCTAGTGCATATATTAGTTGAGCTTTCACCATTGATCGCCTAGGAGACTCGTGCAACTTTTGGATATTGGAGACTAGGGTGAGCGCCTGACGATCGGGGCTTGACCATATCTCCTCTTTTGTACTGTTACTCTTTGTATATTCGGAGACAATTGTACTTATCATTTTGTTACTTCTAGCACTAGTATTCTATTAGAAGCTTCTGTACTATCGATACCAAGTCTTGGGGTTGGTGTAGTTTCATTATGTATATATTCAGGTTTTTTCTTCCGCTTTGTCCATATCTGTATATTCTGCTACCATTTATTTCTACTTATTGTGCGTATTGGTTAGGTAGTAGCCCATTACTAACCATTCCAGGTTACATTAATTGGTTTTCCTACTGAGGGGTTGTAGGTGCCATCATTACCTGAGAAATCGACTCATGAAGTTTATAAATTGATGCCCAAAAGTTGAGCGCAAATGGGACTCATTTCGGTGCTCAAAACTGCCATGAAGTCCACTTGATAAAGAATCTTGCATGCAAAAAGGGTCAAATTTTATGGAAGGAATGCAAGAAAAAGGTTAGGACAATGACTAGAATGAAGATAAGAAGAGAATAACCTTAATTAGAGATAAAAAAAATTAGAGTGGATGACTTCTCCTACCAGCCGAGTTTTAACAATGGAGGAAAGTGTTGGAATGAAATGAAATGATGGAGAAAAGTTCATTTAACTACCAGGAATTAGTGCACCTGCGGTCAATAATGACGCAGGTGTGGCTTTACCGTTGTGCCAAGACCACCGCAGGGGCAGTGGTCACCAAACCCCTAACACCCACAGGTGCGACGAACACACCGCAGAGGCGGCACCATAGGTGAGGTCAAATGAGCGTAGGGACACCTACTGCTAATGTCACTTAGGGTCGCTAGTGCAGGTTGTGACCACAGGGGAGGCAACACAGGTGCGCCCTCAGGCCCACAGACATACCATACCAGATATCAGCAGCACAAGCTGCAACAACACACGTCCAAAACTGCAACTGCACCCTCGGGATTTATTTAGAACCCTGTGAACACAAACTAGATATGCTACCCTATCGAAAATGGCATTCTGAAATTAAAGAAATTCCCAACTGAGATTGTCTTAACAAAATGTGGGCCCCACGTCCAAAAATCAACTTTTTAAAAAAAATTCTCTCCTAGTAGTACTTGTGAGGTTACATTTCTGATTATTCTTATCTTATGAGTTATATTGTTAGCATGACCATATTATTTTATTTTCCTTCTTTCCTTTTATTTGAGGTTACCTATATACCGCCATATTTCTTAAACATTTTGTATATATTATTGTTTCGAGGATCCAGGTATGTTCACCATTCATTCACCTATGTTATGTGATATATATATATATATATATCTTGTATGACTAGCATAGTATACTTGTATTCTTCTTGTCATCTATCTGTTCCTAGTTTCTGTGTGCTTTCCTTTGTTTGCTTCTGTGACTAGTTCTTTCATATATTGTATTTACTGCTTTTATATCTTTTATGCGCTCAGTCAGCCTACGATACCTACTGGGTACCCATTGTTGTGCAATTGGTGCTCATACTACACTTCTGCATCTTCTTGGTGCAGAGCCTAGTGTGAGTTATCATTGTTGATTACGTGATACTCGTGCAGCTTTTGGATATTCGAGATTAGGGTGAGCTTCTTAAGGACAGGGCTTGACCATATCTCTTCTTTTGACACTATTTACGCTTTTTTTTATTCAGAGATAGTTGTATATTCTTCTTTTGCACCTTCTAGTACTCTATATATTTTTGTTTCGGATAAAGGTTGAGCATTGAGGTACTACCGTAGAGCTACGACGTAAAATCAAGCGCTTCTTGAGAGGCAACCCAAGTGTTTTTACTTTATGTTGTTATTACCTTTTATTATTTTTGGTGTGTTTTAGGAATGCACGGAGAAGAAAATTGACTAAGTGGAAAAACAAGACCAAAAGGGACGCACACACGGCACCACACCCTAAACATGAAAGCTGGAAAGAAAATAATAGAATTAGAGGTGACGTGCGATGGGCTATGCATTTTGCATCTCCTGTTGTGCGTGTCGCACCTCTGTTGCACAACAAATAAGAAAGTTGGGCAAAATTAATGAGAAAAATCAGCTGGAGCAAAGTGATGTGCCAGTCGCACATTGGCTTGTGCGAATCGCACGTTACAGCGCACCAAGGAATGTTTTTAAATTTTTGTTGACCTAACCATCGACCAATGGCCTTAAAGACCAAACATACATCCCCGACACCAAACTACCAGTCCTAACAAGCCATAAATTACTTGGGGCCACTACAGGCAAGCTCTAATAGTATACGAAAGTAAAAAACATGAAAATGAATGGAAGGGTAATTACCTTTTCGTGCTTGCAGTTCAGCCCCGAGGTAGGTTATGCTTTACTTTCTAGACTAAGTGTAATTGGATTTTATATATTTATTTGATACTGGAACGTTAGGTTGGATTTTAGATAGATTTAGGCTTAAATCATGTTTACCGCTTATAATTGGCCATTTCAGATTATAGTATGGAGTTATCAGGTTTATCCTTAGCCTAGGATCTTGTAGTATTGTTGTGGCTAGCTTAGAATCCCTAGTTTGCTTTTAGGATGTTTTAGAGGTAGAGTAGAGAATCTTGGTGAATTTCTGCGTTATTTCCTTGTTTTATTCTCTTTGTTCTACAGTTGTGTGTAACTGTGAGCCCGAGGCCATAGCTTGGATTTGGATGGAGTTCCAGGTCAGTTCTCTTGGTTTGGAGGGTATTTTTCCTTGTTTTTGCCTTGTTGTGAATGGTTTTCCTTGGTTTCTTTCCTTCCACATTGCTTTCTGTATTTGCTTCCTCTTATTTTTACTTATTGTGTGTGCTTCTTAGGTACTAGCACATTACTAACCATTCCGAGCTATGGGGATCGGTTCTCCCACAATGGGTTATAGGTGCCATCATGATCTGAGAAATTTGGTCGTGAGAGATATTCCTCTACTATAGATCCTTCTGCATAATTTTTTTTTGTGAACATACGATTTGAATGTACACATTTCTCTTTCAGAGGGATACATCCATCGATTCTGAACTGAACCTCCTAATCTCACCTCATTTGTCAAATGAATAGGCAAATGAATCATTATATCAAAAAATATGGGAGGAAAAATTTGCACCAACTGATTTATTGTTTTTCTGATCTATACTTCTAAGCAATCTATTTCCTCCAGTGTGATAACTTTTTGACATAAACAATGGAAGAAGGAACTCAGAAGAATCAAAGCAATAACAACAGGATCAGGAATGATGCTTTTAATTGGTATTGGAAGCAAGTAATGTAACATGAAATGAGCATTATTTTTCTTATAACCAGATATTTTTCTTTCATCTAGTTCCACATACCGAGATATTTTAGAGGCACTACCATCAGGCAACTTTGATGTCTTTAGAACTCCACACAAAATTGATTTCTCCCCATTAGTTATTGAGAAGCATGCTTTTGCCATCTTTGTTCTCTGGACATTCATTGTATCTTTTGGATTTAGGAACTCAAATGTTCCATCCAAGGATGGGATGCTCTGGGCTACGTGAATTGCTTCACCTACTTGGGGGTTATAGGTGTCATCATTACCGAGACATCGGGTAATGAAAATTGAATCCACCACTTGACAATCCATGTCTTAAATTACTACAATCTTGTGCAAAATCTGGATACAACATATTAATGTCTTTCGATGCTTGGCCATCAATGGGATGCCTTAGCTTTCCATCTTTATAATGCTCCTCATCGTGCCACCTCAATGAATCTGCTGCCTTTGAGCACATAAATATCCTTTTAAGTCTAGGAATTAAGGGAAAATGTCTCAAAAAATTTCTGGAACACGATGAGGTTTTTTAGAAGGCTCCACAACCTCACTGCCACTTCATTTTGTACTCCAACCAGATAACATAGCATATGCAGAGAAGTCAATGATCATCCACATAAGAGTTTCTTGCATTTGAAAGATTTTATTCTCGAAGCATCATATGTTTCAACTCTACCATTTCACAACAAATTTAACTCATCTGTCAATGGTTGTAAATAAATATCAATATCATTTCTAGGTGATCGGGGCCCAAGAATAAGAAAAGACAACATAGAGTATTCAGGTTTCATGCAAAACCAAGGCGGAAAATTATAAAATAATAATATAACTAGCCATGTGCTATGAGATATACTCATGGTCCAAAATGGATTGATGTAATGAACTTTCTGGTCATTCCTGCATTTACACTTTTCTTGCACTGTTAGAGCTTGCCTGTAGAGGCCCCGAGTCATTTATGACTTACCGGGCCTGATGGTTTGGTTCCCTGGCCGTTCATTAGGTCGTTATGGCCATCACCCTCTTTTACAACTTTAACTTTGGAATTCATTGACATCGGTCAATATTCTTAGCTAACGTGCTCAAAATCACATTCTAACAGTTCTGTTGGCTCTGGTGCATTGAGTTTGGTCTAGTTAGACCTTTAGTAAAGACCTAAGAACTTTTGGCGTGGGTTTTGTGTTGCTTTTTCTCTTTTCAGTCCATTTGGAGTTGAAAGTGTAACTTCAGTTAGCTTTCGATGATCGCAGTGTCAGATTCAAAATCTAATGATTCCATCAGATCAGGAATGTTAAGTTTGGGTTAGTTTGGTGGATGGTTCAAGTCCTGGTTAAGCCGGGCTTATTTAGGGTGTTTTGTTGCTTGTTAGTTAGAGTTGACTTGGGTCAACAATTCTCTGGAACGACCTTGTATGGATGTTTTGTCTATTCCATTGAGTTCGGAACGTCATTTCCCCTCTGTTAGGATTATTGGTTTTTGAGTATTTGGTTATGATAATGCTTGAAATACCCCGTAGAAGTTTTAGAAATTGAAGGTTTTGTTGTTGCAGGTTAAGGCCTCAAGCCTTAATAGCGATCACGAGCCCCTTCCTTACAACCGCAATATAGCAACTGTTTCCTTTTGCTACGCGATTGTGACATTCCTTGTCACGACCGCGATGAAGCCTTCCCCCCTTTGTTCTACGTGACTACATCGCTAGTCCTCACGATCGCAATGGTCTAGCCAGCGTGGTCCTCGCAACCGCGTGGGGTCCCCTTGTGATTGCGATGAAGGACCCCTGGGCAGTATATAAGCTTTCCCCTTCATTTTCAACACTTCAAATCATGTTCCACCATTGTGTTATTAGCTCCAAACTCACCTAAGCTCGTTATTGCTTCAATTCTTGGTACTAAGGTGGGATTTTTTTGTCATTGATCATTCCTCGATCATTAAAGTACGTTTTATCTGCTTAATTCCGTTAAAATTCACATCCTTGATCATTTAATTTCTTTATTATTTAGTAGGCTATTTTGAGCCTTATTCTTGGTTAATTTCCTTCAAATTTTGAGCATGCACTCGTGAGAGTATGGTGATCTTCTTATGCTCATTCATTTCAAGCTTCAGGTTGCGAGGCCCACGGGTCCACCAGTGACCCAAATTTCGACCCGACTATATATATAGCAATATAGGTATTGTAAGTCTCGTTTTAACATGTAGTTTATGTTTTTGATGGTTTGATTTCCATTCAGAGCTTCTTGAAACGGTTCTTTCTTGGACATCATTATTCCAGCAGCTTATTTTCATACAACAGGTATTTATGCTTTAACTTCCCTAGACTTTGAATATATAGGATAAAATTATACTAATGGGCATCCTTGGATTGGGTTCATTAGCCTAGTAAAATAGACCTTGACCGCTTCTTCATGTTCAACCCATTTTTCTTCCTCTGATGTTTATAGTATTTGTTATAGATGATATTATCAACCTTGTGGTCCTAGGTGGCCTTGTATTGACTCTGGAACATAGATGGTGGGTTATATGGGAATGTATGTGAGTCCCAGACATTGTTATTATTGGTATAGAGCTGGCTATCTTTGTTGTAGAATGGCGGAGCCTGTGCAGGGCCGATAGATCGATTGTGAGCTGTTGGGCTACTCATTATGATTGAGCATGCCATTATCATGCATATAAATGTATTTCTAGACTTGTTTTATTATTGATGAGAAATGATTTTAGACACGGTAAAGTAGAGCACTGAACTTGATTTACTTTTATTTTAGACTCGGATATGCTTGGTCACCCTTGAAGGGGTTTTTTGAGACTTATTCACTGATTTAGACCTGGATAGGATCCAATCATGCATTATCAAGATTTGGTTGCTAGTTTGGATTCGGTGACATTCCAAACTGATATATTGAGGGTTGAGATTTAGTATGTGGTCTACGAGTCGACTTCCATGGACCCTGCCATTCCAAACCAAGTGCTATGGGCCGAGGGTTATTGGAGAGGGGTGTACGGCAGAGTAGAGGTACTCGGGGAAATCCCTTTCATGGATCCTGCCTCCATTGGACCTTTGGGGTACCGAAGGAGTCGACATACGACACTACTATCACATTTAGTTCAACATATCATATCATATCATCTGTTTTTATTAGATTCATCCCTTGTTTGTTGTTTGCTGAGTATACACTCCGGTAGTATGGGATGCCGAAGGGTTTGTATTCACTTGCTTGTGTTCCTCGAGTGTATGGTAGCCCGTAGAACTGTAGGTAGACCTATTGTTACTCTATCGCGATGTTGATTCCTGTTATGGTTGCATATGAGATTGAATATTGATAAAGTTGTTCTTGGGTTGTCGGTTGTTAGTTTCTTGACTTGAGATTAGTACGCTTAGTTTGGTTTTTAAATCTTGTTTTCGAGCATGACTATCTTTATTCTTATTCTTCCTTCTCTTTTCACTTGAGATTATCGGTATACCGCCTATTTCTAAATCCCTCCTTATATATTATTGTTGCGAGGATCCCAGGTATATTATTTCCTTCTTTCACCTGTGTATGTGATGTGTATATATCTAGTATTCCTTCCATGCTAGCTTCCGTGTACTTATTCGTTGCTTTTTGTGACTATTTGCTTCTACTTTGCTTATTACTACTCTTTTATCTTATATGTGCCCAGTTGGCATATGATACCAACTAGGTACCCGTTGCTTATCAATTGGTAATCATACTACACTTCTGCATCTTCTGGTGCAGATCCTAGTATGGGCCATTGCTGTTAGCTCGTGGAGGCTCGTGTGAGAAGTTTTTGGGACCATTCCAGACTGAGGGTGAGCTCTTGGCGATGGAGCTTAGCTTTTAGTTTATATTTTGTATTATGTACTCTATTACTATTAAGATACATCTGTATATATTATTTTGGATCCCTTGTACTCTGTTGAGGTAGTTCAAGCTATATATTATGATACCAGGTTTTGGGGTTTGGTTTAGCTTCCGTATACGTTTTATATATTCCCTTTACTTATTTTTTCATCTTATTCCCTTGCTTCTGCTAGTTATACTGTATTTCCACTTACTCGCTAGATAGTAGCCCATTACTAACCATTCCGAGATACGGGATTTGGTTCACCTACAGGGGGGATTGTAGGTGCCATCGTGACCAAGAAATTGGGTTATGACATCTTGATATTAGAGCATTGGTTCACCGGTGTCATCGGTATAGGAGACAATGTCTAGTAGAGTCCTATTGATCGGGGCAGAGACGTCCGTACTTAATCTTTGAGAGGCTACAGTGGCATTGTAGGAAACATGAAATTTTCTTGCTTCTATCTCGTGCATAGTATCCTTGCAAGTTTCTTGAAATCTCACTTGTTCAAATTCATTCTCACATAGATGGTTCGTATCAGGTCGTCAGCTTTTAGCGGAGGAGAGCCTTCGACCCCTGCACCTCCGACTCCAGCTAAGGGCTAGGGTGGTTGCAACGGCCGAGGTGTAGGTCGCCCCTGAGCAGCGGTACCTTCTAGAGCTGCTAGAGTTGAGATAGAGCTCGAGCATGATTATGAGCCAGAGTTTGTTCTTGAGCAGTAACATGTGGACCCGGGGATAGCCTAGGTGCCACCAGCTCCAGTGCCAGCTTCGGCACTAGTTTCTGTGCCAATGTCAGCCCCAGCTCAGTCTTCAGACATTTGGAGTTTACCTCTATAGCTTTTGGGTATGATTGGAGAGCAACCTTTTGATGTAGCATAGACATCCACTCAGAGGTCAGCCTTGGGTGTTCAGATTTAAGGAGCACAGCCTGCTACTGCAGCTCCCCGTACTAAGGTAATTCTAATTACAACTATTGCACAACCTCTTGCTCCTCGCCCAATTATGACAGAGATGGAGCAGAAGGCATTGGGCAGATATTTTAGATTAGCACCGCCTAGATTTTCTAGTGCACCGGGTAAAGATCCAAATGACTTCATTACTACTTGTGAGGAGATACTACACCACTTGGGTTTGTTGGAGACTCACGGGGTCAGATATACTACTTATCAGCTGGAGGGTCCAATGAATTTATGGTGGAGGGCACAGGTTGCTTGCAGACCCTCTTTATCACCTTCGTTGCCTTGTATCGAGTTCTATGAGGCTTTTATGGCAAAGTTCTTGCATCAGAGTTATTACTAGCATTGCAGAGAGCAGTTCACTAGGCCTTTACATATATTCATGTCTATATCTGAGTATGAGACTCGCTTCCACTAGCTTGATCCATTTGGAGCTATGATCATTCCTACCGAGCCAGACAAGATTCACAGATTTGTTTGGGGTTTGTGGACAGAGCTTAGAAATCTAGCTGAGATATTAGTTGCTAGTGGTTGATAATTTCAGGTATCACAGACTATGTCCATACTGTGGAGGACTTGCACTATCATGATCCGGGGGCCAAAAATAAGTAGCCTCGTCATCAGGGTAGCTACAGTAGTTATCGTCATGGTGGTAAAGGTTCAGGCTAGTGGGGTTGGGATTATTATCCACAGCAGCACCAGGGTTAGTCCAGTCAACTAGTTCAGGCTTTGCTTCAGACTTCAGGTAGTTCTTAGTTTGAGCAGGGTCAGTCTTCGAGGGGTGCAGCTTCTAGGGCCTCAGGCCATGGTGGCCATACAAGTTTTGCTGGTACATTGCGACAGTTTAGGCTATCAAGGACTTTCTATGATTGTTGTTTTGTTATCCATTATGCTAAAGATTTCCCCAAGTGGGGTACAGTTCAGTCAGTCACTCAGTCGGCCGAGCCTTTGCAAGCAGTTCAGCCACCGATTAGAGGAGGTGATGGTCAAGCTAGAGGTAGTGCCCCGCATGGCAGAGCAGGTCGTAGGGATGGCGGATGGGCAGGTAGAGGTCGTCGTTAGTTCTATGCAGTCCCTGTGAGACTTGAGGCAGAGGCCTCGGATGCTTTGATTATAGGTACGATTTATGTGTGCCATCAGTTAACTATGGCTTTATTTTATACTGGATCTACTTGTTCGTATGTATCTTCCTACTTTATGCGTTATCTAGGGTTAATTAGTGAGTCATTATCTGTGCTTGTATTTCTTTCAACCCCAATAGGAGATTCTTTAGTAATGGATCAAATTGTGAGGTCTTGTATGATTTATATTGGTGATCTAGAGACTTAGGGTTATTTGACAATCCTTCATATATTAAATTTTGATGTGATACTATGCATGGATAGGTTTAGAGTCTAGGACACAAAGTACAGATTTACTTCGAGATTCTATAGATCGAGTCTGAGTTATCCAGGATAGACTTCGAGAAACTCAAAGAAGGAAGAAGAGCTACGCTGATCGTAGACTTTGTGCCTTGGATTTACATGTTGTTGATTTAGTATTTCTCTTAGTATTTCCCATGAAGGGCGTGATGATATTTGGTCGGCGAGGCAAGCTTAGGCTCACGTACATTGACCATTTGTGATTCTTCAGAGGGTTATTAGTGTTGCCTATCAGTTAGCTTTTCCTCTGATGTTTTCACCTATGCATCAAGTTTTTCATGTCTCGATGTTGAGACGGTAAGTTTCAGATGAGTCTCATGTGTTGCAGTGGGACACGGTACAGTTGGATGAGAGATTAGCTTTTGTTGAGGATCCAATTGCTATTTTGGCCAGAGATGTTAAGAGGTTGAGATCTAGGGAGATTCAGGTTGGGAAAGTTCAGAAGAGGCACCATCCAGTCGAGGAGGCTACCTAGGAGACCCAGAGAGATATGCAGGCTCAGTATTCAAACCTGTTTGAGCCTTCAGGTACTCCTTCTTCTTGACTTTTGAGGATGAAAGTCCTTTTTAGTAGTGGATGATGTAATGACCGTTCCGGTTATTCCCGCATTTACGCTTTTCTTATACTGTTAGAGCTCTCTTGTAGTGGCCCCAAGTCATTTATAGCCTGCTGGGACTGGTGGTTTGGTGCCCTTAAATTTTGAGCATGCACTCATGAGAGTGTGGTGATCATCTTATGCTCATTCATTTCCGGCTTCGAGTTGTGAGGCCCACGGGCCTGCTAGTGACCCAAATTTTGACCTTCCTATAGTTATAGTAATATGGGTATCGTTAGTCTTATTTTAATGTGTAGTTTATGTTATTGATAGTTTATTTCCATTTGGAGCTTCTCAGAGTGGTTCGGGCTTAGACATCATCATTCCAGCATCTTATCGTCGGACAACAGGTAAGTTATGGTTTAACTTCCCCAGACTTGTCATATATAGGATAAAAATGTATTAATGGACATCCTTGGGGTGTTTCATTAGCTTGGTACCACAGACCTTGATCGCTTCTTCTTGGCCGACCTATTTTTCTTCCTCTGATGTTTGTAGTATTTGTTATAGATGATATTATCACCCTTGTTGTCCTATGTGGCCTTGTATTGACTCTGGAACATAGATGGTGGGTTATATTGGAATATCTGTGAGTCCTGGACATTGTTATTATTGCTATAGAGCTGTCTATATTTGTTGTAGAACGATTGGAGCCTATGCAGGGACGATAGGTTGATTGTGAGCTGTTGAGCTACAAATTGTAATTGAGCATGCCATTATCATGCATATAAATGGATTTCTACTTCATTTTACTATGATTTTGGCTTTGGTCCTACCATATAAGGTTTTCCAAATCTTGCATGGCCTCGGGGCCCATTTTTGGTATTAATGGTTATGAAATTGTTTGGTATTGTTTTAATAGATCTTCTTAGGGTAAGAAAAGCTAAAAGGGAAATTTATCACAGGTTTCCAACTTATACTAGACCCGGTTGAGCCGAGGTGCTATAATTTTTTTTTATTGATGAGAAATGATATTAGACTCGGTAAAACTGAGCACCAAACTTGATTTACTACTATTTTAAACTTGGATATGCCCGGGCACCCTTGAAGGGGGGTTTTGAGACTTATTTCACTGATTTAGACCTGGATAGGATCCACACATGCATCGTTAAGTTGACTTTAGTCAACATTCAGAGAATACAAACTCGGATAGAAATTCTTCCAGCGATGTTAGCTCTAGAATGTCAAGTTTAGGCTAGAGGGACCATTAGCTTGGGTCTCGAGGCTTCAGAACTTGATTTTGGCCCTTAGGTTCATTTTGGAATAGTTGGCCTAAAGGTTGATTTTGGG
Source organism: Jaltomata sinuosa (assembly GCA_003996215.1). Lineage (NCBI taxonomy): Eukaryota > Viridiplantae > Streptophyta > Magnoliopsida > Solanales > Solanaceae > Jaltomata > Jaltomata sinuosa. The sequence goes on along the minus strand of QJPP01001121.1, from coordinate 342,794 downwards.
AACGAGGCCCATTTTTTGTTAAATTGATCTCAGTTGGATTATGTCAATTCCGTTGGATCTGAAATGCCATTTCTAGTTGAATAGCTCAGCTCGTTTGTGTTTGCGGGACCCCAGATGCATTCCCGGAGGCCCATTGCTTAAAATTCTTTCCTTTGCATGTGCTGCTGGTTTTGGCTGTTGGTGTGGATCAAGGGCGCCTCCTAGGCCATGCCTGCGCTCGTGCACCTGCACCTTGGACAGTGCCGCTGCGTGCCCACCTTCCTTGGCCACCAGCGCCCTTGCGCCTGGGCACCGCAGCACCAGGGCGCATGCGCCTGGCCTTGCCGTAACTGTGCCTTAGCGGATGGTAGCTTATAAGCTGGCCAGCCCTCTCTCCCTCATTTCCAAAAATTCCCAAATCATTTCCCCATTAGAATTCACTCCAAAACCTCTATCAAAATACCTTGATCAACCGAACTGCTTGGAGGCTTGCATGTTATCGATTCTTGAATGTTTATTGGGTTCTAAACTAGGCAAATCCTCTCTTTAAATTCTATTTTCCCCCATTGTTGGACCTTTCTAAAAGCTTGGGGTTTTGTTGGTTTTAGTTGCTCGTTTTGAGGCTACTTGATCATGGGTTCATGAAATTCTATCAATTGTTTTGCTTCATCTCATTGTGGTAAGTTGGTTTTCACTTTAATTTCTGGTTTTTTTCTTGAAAATCCATCTTTAATTCCTTACTGAGGGGGCTGTTTTGGGACCTTTCCCTTGGCAAAATTCGCTCAATTTTAGAGCATGCTCTCTTTGTATTGTTGTGATCATCATGCTTCCTTCTATTTTTGATTTTGAATTGTAAGCCCCGCAGGCCCACTTTTGAACCAAATTTAGACCCAGCTATAATTATAGAAATATGGGTATCGTTGGCTTTTTTTGTCGCATAGAATATTAGTTTGATAGTTTGCTTGCGATTTAGGGATTCTCGGAGTAGTTCGAGCTTGGATGACACTGTTCCAACAGCTAGTCATCGGACGACAAGTAGGTTATGGATTTTCTTACCTAGACTCTTTGTATATTAGCTATAACTGCATTAATTAGCATCCTTGGGTTGGCTTTCTAAGTTGGTACCCCCAGACCTTGTCTGTCTCTTTGGTCCATTTATTTATTGTGTTGATTGTAGTATTCGATGTAGTATTGTTGTATTACCCTTATGGCCCCGTTTGGCCTTTGTATATGCCTTTAAACCACAGATAGTGGGATATTTGGGAATGTCCATGAGTCCTAGACATCGAGATGTTACTTTAGGCTGGATATCTATGCTATAGAGATGATTGTGCTTGTGCAGGGCCGATAGAAATGTTTGTGAGCCATTGGGCTAATCTATTGTTTGCGAGCATATCATTCATGCAAAGGGTTTTTCTACATGTTTTACTATGGACTTGGCTTAGGCCTACTATAAATGGTTTTCTAAACTTTGCATGGCCCCGAGTGCCCATTTTCGATAAAATGAGTATGAGAGGATTTTGGTACTAATTTTTATGAAACCTCTTGGAGTAAGAAGGATATTTTGGTAATTTCACCACTGGTTTTCATACTGATATTAGGCTCGACTATGCCATAGTGCTAGACATAATTTTCTATGGATTTAGACCCGGATACATGCTGGGTACCCTGTTTAGGGATTTTGAGATTTGATTACAGATTTAGACCCGGATACATGCCGGGCAACTTGTTTTAGGATTTTGAGAATTGATTACTAATTTAGACTCGGATACACTCTGGGTACCCTTTATGGGGGTTTTTGGATCACGCTACTATTTTAGACCCAGTTCTATTTTGGGCATATACTACGAGATGCCGATTGTTGAGCTATACTTTGAGATGTTGGGGTTTTAGTATGCGGTCACTGGCCTTTATGGACTTTGCCGATCCGGACCAGGGGCTATGTGTTGTGTATGCCAGCTAGGGGGCTGATCTTTGAATAGGAAAAAGAGTGGATCTGCAGGGTCCCACACTCACTCGTATCTGAAAAGGCAGGCGGGGGGCTCTCTATCCTGGAGATAATATTTTTTTCATTCTTAAAAGCCTTGTTTCATAGATAATCAGTAGTATTCCTCTCGGTAGCTATTCTGAGTAAGAGGGGGAGGACTTGATGTGACTACTATTAGACCTCCAACCCCGAGAGACTCTACAATCATTATGAGCGGATAAACCTTTCCCTTCCCTTCTATAGAGAGGTTGGCCCTTTCTCCCCAGGTAGTTCACTCACTCCCAGTGCCTACCATTTCTATATACTTTTGAAAAAAGAGAGGTAGAGCTAGGAGCTCAATATTGGAAGAGCGCCCTCTCTTTTCTTCGGGAAATTGAGTTAGCTGGGCTGGTTCCCTGTCCCCGATATGTAACGAAAAGATTGATTAGTTTACCGCATTCATTCATGAAAGCACTTGCCTCTCTCTTGTGGGTCTTTACCTTTCAAATAGAAGAGAGGTAGTCGCAGTAGGAGAAGCACCCCTAAACCCCTGAGATCACTCGACCCCGACCGGTCAATCTCCTGTCATTGCTATCTCGTGCGCGAAGGGTTGCTCATGCTTCCCAAACGTCACACATTTTTTAGGTCATTAGTCAAGAGCTCCTTGTACAGCGAAATAGGGGTGACTTCACATTGTTTCCTGACGACGCCTATCTTTGTTTTAGGGAAATCCTCTCCCCGTTCAGGCGGATGCCGCACCTTGCGCTTGTGAATGAGTGTGATATATACCTCTTTGCTCAGCGACTGACTGTTTTTATGTAAATGATAAGTAGAAAAGTGGTAGGAACTAGAATAAATAGTGCAGTAGCAATAAATGCAAGAATAGGGTATAAGGTGCAGTTGAGATATATGGGTCGTGTCCTTCTATGGATCCTACCTATGGGCCTATCACTGCTAGAGGAGGTATATACAAGGTTACTATCACACTTGTTCTATCATATCACATTATCATGCATATTGTATTCGGATTCCATCCTTGTTTTCCATTTGCTCAGTGTACGCTTCGGTAGTATGGGATGCCGGAGGGTTTGTTTTCACTTGATTGTGTTCCTCAGTTGTATGGGCAACCATTGGGATTGTACGTAGATTATACTACTAATTTGTATTGTAGAGCTTGTTATAGCCTTCGGTTATTGGTGGTTTAGCGGATGTTATTTGGGTATAGTATGAGTCATTGGACTCTTGAATAATTATTGATTAGTGGTTCCTTTATTAATTGAGGTACTGTTTATGTGGCCTTCTGAGCAGTTGTGGGTTATCGGATTCCATCCTTATTCATGTTGCTGGTTAGTGGCTTTCGGTTCTTAGTGGCTTAGTTTATTCCATCATAGGGTTGCACTTGTGAGGTTGATTTCTATCTGTTCTTATCTTGAAGTTGAATTTTTCAGCATGATTTAGTTAGGTATATTGCTTCTAGCTTGAGTAGGTTAATTTCTTCCTTTCTTTCCTTTTCTACTTGACGTTACCGGTATACCACCATTTTTTCAACTCTCTATCTTTATATATACTATTTTTGCAAGGATTCCAAGTGCATTCTTCTTTCTTTCACTTGTGTTTCTGTGTTATGTATATCATCTGCTCTAGCATTGTATGCTTGTAACTCTTGGTTGACTACTCTATGTGCTACTTTCCATATGCTTTCTCTATTGCTTCAGTGACTGCTTCTTTGCTATCTACTATATTACTGTTATTATATCTTATATGTGCTCTGTCAGCCGATGATGCCTATTGGGTACCGATTGCTTAGCAATTGATGTTCATACTACACTTTTGCATCTTTTTGGTGTAGATATTAGTATGAGCTTTCACCGTTGATCGGGTAGATACTCATGCAGCTTTTGGTTATTCGTGACTAGGGTGAGCACCTGACGACCGAGGCTTGACCATATCTCATCTTTTGTACTGTTACTCTTTGTATATTTAGAGACAGTTGTATTTATCATTTTGTTACTTCTAGTAATTATATTCTATTAGAAGCTTTTGAACTATCGATACCAAGTCTTGAGGTTGGTTTAGTTTCCTTGTGTATATATATGATCAGGTTATTTTCTTCTGCATTATTCCCTTTTATATCTGCTTCTGCTTACTTTCTGCTTATTGTGCATATTCGTTAGGTAGTAGCCCATTACTAACCATTCTGGGCTATGGGAATTGGTTTGCCTACTGGGGTTATAGGTGTCATCATAACCTGAGAAATTAGGTCGTGATAGCTTGGTATCAGAGCTCTAGATTCTCCAATATCGTAGTATACGAGCAAGTGTCTATGTAGAGTCTCGCGGATCGATATGATGACTTCTGTATCCTATCTGCGGGAGGCTTCAGGGCATTATTAGGAAAGTTCTATCTTCTTGGCTCCTTATCATGCATTGCTGGCTCTATCGACTCTTGAATTTAATTTGTTTCATTCCTTCTTAGATGCCTAAGATAAATACGACTGTGGGTGATGTCGAGGATTCTATGCCTATTGATGTAATGACCCTTCCGGTTATTTCCACGTATACATTTTCCTTGAACCGTTAGAGCTTGTTTGTAGCGGCCCCAAGTCACTTAAGGCTCGTCAGGACCGGTATTTCGGTGTTTGGTCCATTTGTTTGGTCGTATGATAAGTTTTGAAGACAAGTAAGTCGGCAAAAGTTATTGTAAGTTCCTTTAATAAATTTTCTGAACTTTGGGTAAAATGTCTCGGAGCTTTTCTCTAAATATATAAAGAGTTAGAAGTCCCCCTAAATACCAAATCTAAGGTCTACGAGTCTAGTTTCCAACGCACAAAACCTCACATCAAACGGATCTCGGAGTAAAAAGTTATGACTGTTTTACCGCGGACTGTCTGGCAGAAAATGGGTTGCGAACCGGGTCGCGAACCAGGTCGGGTTAAACTCGATTTAAGCCTCAACTTCACGTTTTAAAATGCCGTTTCAGTTCTGAAACAGTGAGAAAATATAAGGAAGGATTCCAAGAGGGTTCTTGAGTATCGAAATCGTGCGTACTTGAAAATATTATTATTGCTGGCACCCTTGGAGGGGTTTTTGAGATATTTTCCTACTACTTTAGTCCTGGACAGGGTCTGGGCATGCATATTCGAGACTGGGTCTCCATCTTGATACCGGACTTGCTTCCGGGTGACATGCTTGATACTGAGTTTTACTATGGGGTCTGGGACCTCCATGGACCTTGCCATCCGGGCCTGGGGCTTCAGGCCGCGTGTGCTGGAGGAAGGGTATACGGCGGAGTAGAGGTATACGGGGAGTGTCCTTCCATGGAACCTACCTGCTGGGCCGGATCGGCGCCGGAGGAGGTACATACAGAGATACCATTTCACTTGAGATCTTCATGCATCATATCATTCATTGTTTGAGGCTCCACCCTTGTTTGTTGTTTGTTGATTGTACGCTCTGGTAGTATGGGATGCCGGAGGATTTGTTTTCACTTGTTTGTGTTCCTCGGTTGTTTGGGCGGCCGGGGGACTGTAGGTAGACTTTTGCTATTTACTTACAGAATTGTTCTCTATTATAGATAAGTATGAGATTGGTTACTGCTAGACTGTTAGTTTCTAGATTGAGATTTATATGATTAGTTGAGCTTGATTTATGTCTCTGAGCATGCCTATCATTACTCTTTCCCTCTTCTTACACTTGAGGTTACCGGTATACCGTCCATTTTGTAAACTTATTTTGTATACACTGTTGTTGCAAGGACCCCAGGTGCGTTGTTTCTTACTTTCACATGTGCCTATGGTGTGTATATTCTGCTTACTAGCCTCACATGTGGTTCTGTTGATTTCCCTCTAGGCTATTTCCTGTGTACCTTTCGTTGATTTCTGTGACTGCTTGCTTTTATTCTGTCTATTACTACGCTTTTATCTTATATGTGCCCAGTCGGCCTATGATACCTACTCGGTACCTTATGCTTCACATTTGGTGCTCACCCCTACCCCCCTGCATCTTTGGGTGCAGATCCTAGCGTGGGCCATCACCGTTAGATCACTGTGATTCGTGCTTGGAGATCTGTTGGAGACTACTTCAGACTGAGGGTGAGCTCTTGGTGATCGGAGCTTAGCTTTAGTTTATCTTTTGCTTCATGTACTCTATTACCATTCAGAGACATTTGTATATACAATTTTGGTTTATTTGCACTCCATGTATGTAGTTTGGCTCTATACTATAATACCAGGTCTTGGGGTTTGGTTTAGTTTCCGCATATGTATATATTTATATTCCTTTTATCTGTTCTCTTCGTCTTGTTCCCTTATTTGTTAGATAGTAGCCTATTGCTAACTGTTCTGGGCTACGGGTATTGGTTCACCTACCGGGGGTTGTAGGTGCCATCATGACCGAGAAATTGGGTCGTGACAATTGCCTTAGTTCTTTCATCAGTGCAAGGATTTCAGAGTGAGAGCAGACCACTTCAGTTAGGGGGTTTGGGGGCAGCCCAGCCTTCGGTAGGGACTTATGCTACCCCAAGTATTCGGGACACCATGGCTAGGACTTTGAGTCCTCTATGGGTGTTTCAGTACCATTGGTTGGGGCAGTACCCAATTCTTGAAGTGGTGCTTCAGTTAGGGTTGAGCTTTCGATTCTTCAACAGGGTTGTTTATCGGTATTGGAGTATGAGGCAAGGCTTCACGAGATGGATAGGCTAACTTCTAAGATGGTTCCTACAGATCTTGACATAGTTCAGATTTTTGTGGGAGGTTTGATTTCAGTGCTCCATTTGGTGACCAAGCACTTAGTTACAGTTGGAACTACCTTTCTCCAGGTAGTTGATCATGCTTAGGATATAAAGGGTTATTACCGTGAGGATTATAGAGTTAGTGCTAATAGGCGTTGTTGTCAGGACAGTTTCTGAGGTTCTCAGACTCAAGGTTGGGAATTCTCTGCTAGGGGTCAGTTCCATTACTTCTTATCTAGCAGACCAGTTTTAGTGGATCCACAGGTTTCAGAGGGTGGTTGTACAGAGCATGTCGAGTGGAGTAGACATGGTATGGGTCAAGTTCTTCAGGATTTTCATTTAAGGTGTGTAGGCCGTGGTGTCTGGTCGAGTTCATCGAGATCTTCCCATCGGAATTCATCAGGTAAAGGTTGTTTTCGATGCAGTGAACGTGAGCACTTTGCTAGGGAAAGCCCCATGATCGCGTATCCTGGTCAGCATGGTTGTTACGATTATTGGGTGGTTGGTCACTTTTCTAGTGTTTTTCCCCGGTGATGGACGATCAAGACTTTAGCTTCCACTGCTCAGTCAAGAGATATACACCATTAGTCTGATGCCCTTCTTGGTAGGCCAGAGATAGAGGTCCCAGATATTGTTGCTTCAGGTATGGCTTTTTGTTACCTTCGGATGGTGGTAGCATTGTCTACATTGCAAGTCTTCCCCTTTTCATGTATATTTTTATATGCCTACCTATTTTTGTTGTTTAGTTATTTTACTACTTGAGTTGTAGTGTTTATGCTTGTAATTTTTCAGTAGATTAATTCTTTTAGTAGTTGACAGGGTGAGTTGTCTTTGAGAGGTGACTACTCGTAGTTGTGACTCATAGGTAGGTCTAGTTGGTCTTGTTTCTAGTTTTATATGACTAGTTGGAGTTATGAGTCATCCGTAGGTCTGGTGGGCTTCCTGTTTGGTTTCGTTGTAATTCTAGAATTGGCTTGAGTTGTTTGACTTCTAGCAGTCTTGGGTGGTTTTTGCATAGGTTGTTCTCTAGCGTTTGCTAGTAGTCCCTCTATTGGTTTGGTGTGATACTAGTAGTTATGTGATAGAGATTGTTGTTTTGTCTCAAGGAGATTTGTGTTGGTTATACAAGCGGGTACTAGATGGTTTTGCTCTTCTCGATGGGTTAAAGTTGATCCTCATTATCTTGGTTGGTTTTGGAAGTTTTACTTGTGAATGGGTTTCTCCCATGGTTTTCTTCTGTTTCTAGTTTGGTTGTGTTATTTTCATTATTTTCCCCAATTCTAGTTGGGACGAGTTTAGATCGAAGCATTCTTGTGGAGCTTTGACTATAACATTTTGGTTGAGTGTTGATAATAGTATGTTGGTTGGCTTGGGTATTCAGCCTACTCTCATTCCGTTGTATCAAGTGTTGCCAGTAATAAATGCAGGAGCTAAGGGAAAAGCTTCAGATTCTTTTGAGAAAGAGTTTGTGGAGTTCACTGTGTCCTTGAAAAGGGTTTCGTTCAGTTTGCAAAGGAGGGTGACGAATCCTTGCTCATATGTGCGAATTTCAGATAGCTGACTGAGATGACTTTATGTATGTGTTCACGCATTCTAGTAGATGACTGGGGTGCTGACTAAGGGTTTGCTTGGGTTTGTGTGTGGTGACGTGATTCGAACGACTACAGATTGCAATAGCTTTTCCTTCGATAGGTTTGAGGTCAATATTCCTTCCCTTAAGAATTCGAGGTAGTGTCCATTTCTAGTACTACATTTGGGAGCGTGTTGTATCGACTGTGGTTTCCTCATCATACTCTTTAGAGGAACCAAGTCTCAGTAGGATCTACGGATTAGGCAAATTGTATATTCAGAACTTAGCTAGCTTCGGTTCCTATAAGTGTTCATCGATAGTGTATGGGTCTACTTAGAGGTTCGATAGAGGCATTGATTAGCAATTAGAGTTGGGTTTCACAATCGTGGGCTAGCAGTTTATATCGGATGGTTCGTGGAAGGTTCTCTTGGGCTGCAACATCTTTGGACCAGAAAGCAGTGATTACAGATAACTTAACTTTTCTATCTCAGTTCGGAGTGGTTATTGGCCTATGATATCCAGTCCTTAGCTAACCTTCGGAATAGGCTTGACTTGCAAGTTCTCGGTGGTGTTCTTGTCAGTGCAAGGTTCGTTCTACCTTGGTTTGACAGATTCAGCAGCATCGATTTGAGGATTATCGGGTGTATGCTATATTTGATCAGGTCATGCAAGTTGATACCAGTGGGGTTACTTTTGATGTTGATTATATTGTAAGATTTATGGTTTCCTTGGGTGATTGGAGAGTTAGAGTCTTGACTTGGATGATTGTTTTAGAGGTTGTCTGTTGTATGGGGTTCCAACATTGGTTAGACTCGGCCAGTATGGGCTAAAGAGTAGTGGTATGTTGAAATGCTTCTGGAGTGGGTTGTTTGCGTACTGGTATAGTAGACCGAGTGGTTTTGAGCCAAAGGGGGTGAGTGGAAGGTTATCCAAATTTTCAATAGCTAGATGGCAACCATGGACTTGAAGAATCCTTTCCTTTTCCTACATGATGCTTTGACTTGATATCCACGGCATGGTGGACTCTTTCTTGAGGCGAGACTAGTAAGGTGATCCTAAATCCAAATGGTGTTCGAGTATATGGAGCAGCAACGGTGATTCTTAGAGTTGGATCTTAGTTGACAGCTATGAACTTCGTGGTAGGCTTACCACACTCCTTGCAAATTTTGGGTTTTAGTTTGGGTATTTATGGGTATGTTTCCCTGGTTCATTCACTTTCAATCGATTCAGACTTGGCATGGTTCAGCAAGGTTGGTTTGGTTCGACAGTTGGGAGATTCTCGTTCGACAAAGGGTGTTCATGCATGCTTTTCCCCAATCCTGGTGTGCGAGTTTCAGTTGGGCTCTGATTGTTGGTTCAATTGGGTTCATATGTTATGGTTAATCTTAGCAAAGGTATTCGCCCATTGGTTGATAGGTAGTCAGAATAGAGTGTTGCAATTTTTGAAAGTGTGCTTTGGGTTAGAATTCCAGATGTTAAAGGATAGTAGACAAGAGCTTGGCTTGGATAGAGTATAAAGGTGACCTCATTCGAGGTTGAGTACAGTGGGAACTACGAATCTCTAGTGGGTCAGTGGATGTTTCAAGGGTTCCTCGAGTGTTCGACTTGTGTGAAGCTTCATGATTATCGTGCAAAGGGTTTAGGTCAGTCTTAAGAGTTTGCGAATTTATGAGTTCATAAGTGAGAGATTTTGGTTGGTGACTTTCAGGGTGAACTTTGTTGTGATATTGAGGATTTGGTTTCTGGGTGTTGATTGCCTTGGTTCTTCTTGGTTTCGGTGTTGTGTCAGAGCTTTCGATTGAGATTCTTGAGGTTCAGTTTTGTTGGTAGATCTTTGGAGTTTTGGAGTTAATGGTTGCATTCTAGCTTGGCTAAGTGAAGTTAAGGCTTGGTTGCTTTTATTTAGTTCCATTCTATTAGGTGCCATCTGGTTTAAGAGGCTACCTGGGTTTCCGAGAGAGTGGTGCAGTCTTTGTATCTGCAATTCTTGAGTATCCGTTGTTTCTTTCCTTCTTCACTTTTGAGGACAAAAGTCCTTTTTAGTAGTGGATGATGTAATGACCCATTGGGTCATTCACGAATTTTTTCCTTTCTTGTACTGTTAGAGCTTGCCTTTAGTGGTCACAAGTCTTCTATGGCTTACAGGGACTGGTAGTTCAGTGCCTGTGCCGTCTGTTTTGTCTTTAGGTACGTTTCTCTGCCTTAGAGATTTAACTTAGAAAATCATTGACATTAGTCAACATTCTTTGTAATCATGCTCGAAATCCCATTCCGACAGTTTTGTTAGCTCTAGAGTGTTGACTTTGGTCTAGTGGGACCTTTGGTCAGAGTGCAGGAGCTTTCAGCTTGGAATTCTCTCTCATTCTATGTTTTTAGGCCATTTGGGATTGTTTGGTTGACTTCGGTCAACATTCAGAGAAGACAGCCTTGGATAGAAATTCCGCCAGCGATGTAATCTCTAGAATATCGAGTTTAGGCTAGAGGGACTATTGGTTTGAGTCTCGAGATTTTCGTACTTGATTTCAGCCCTTAGGTTCTGTTTTGGAATAGTTGGCCTAAAGATTTATTTTGGGCACGGGGTCCATTTCTCGTTAAATTGACCTATGTAGGATTTTCATCAATTCTATTGTATCTGAAATGTCATTTCTAGTTGAATAGCTTAGCTCGTTTGTGTTCGCGGGACCCTGGATGCGTTCTTGGGGGTCCATTCCTTAAAAATCTTGCCTTGGCATGTTCTATTGTTGTTGGCTGTTGGTGTGGTACCAGGGCACCACCTGTACCCAAGCCAGCGCCCCTGCGAGACCACTTGTCTTGGCCACCAGCGCCCTTGCGCCTGGCCAGCGCCTGTACGCCTGCGCCCGCCTGGGAGCCGTGGCACTAGTGCGCCTGTGTCTAGCCTGGCCGCAACTGCCCCTTAGTGGCTGGCAGCTTATAAGATGGCCAGCCCTCTTCTCTCCCCCATTCAAAAAATTCCAAACTCATTTCCCTATTATGATTCACCCCAAAACCTCCACAAAAATACCTTGATCAACCCAATTACTTGGAGGAATGCATGTTATCGATTCTTGAATGTTTATTGGTTTCTAAACAGGGTAAATCCTCTCTTTAAATTTTGTTTTTCCCCATTGTTGAACCTTTCCCAAAGCTTGGGGTTTTGTTTGTTTTAGTTGCTCGTTTTGAGGCTACTTGATCGTGGGTTCATGAAATTCTATCCATTTGCTTGATTTGTCTCATCGTGGTAAGTTGGTTCTCAATTTAATTTCCAGTTTTATTCTCGAAAATCCATCTTTAATTCCTTACTGACTGGGATGTTGTGGGCCCTTTCCCTTGGCCTAATTCGCTGAATTTTGGAGCATGCTCTCTTGTTATTGCTGTGATCATCGTGCTTCTTTTAGTTTCTGATTTTGGGTTGTGGGTCCTTCAGGCTCGCTTTAGACATGAATTTTGACCTGGCTATAATTATGGCAATATGGGTATCGTTGGATTTGTTTTGATGCGTAGAATATTATTTTGATAGTTTGCTCGCGATTCAGGGATTCTCGAAGCCTTTGGAGCTTGGACGATGCTGTTCGAGCAGCTAGTTGTCAAACTACCAGTAGGTTATAAATTTCCCTACCTAGACTCTGCATATATAGGTTATAACTCCATTAATTAGTATCCTTGGGTTAGCTTTCTAGGTTGGTACCCCCAGACCTTATCCGTCTCTTAGGTTTGTATATTTCTTACATTGATTGTAGTATTCGATATAGTATTGTTGTACTACCCTTGTGGCCTCACGTTGCCTTTGTATATGCCTCTGGACTATAGACGATGGGATATTTGGGAATGTCCGTAAGTCCCGAACATCGAGATGTTACATTAGGCTGATGATTGTGTTGTGCAGGGCCGATTAAAATGTTTGTGAGCATTGGGCTAATTTATTTTTTGCAAACATATTATTCATGCAAAGGGTTTCTATGCAAGTTTTACTACTAACTTGGCTTCGAGCCTACTATAAATGGTTTTCTAAACTTTGCATGGCCCTGACGGCCCATTTTTGGTAAAATGAGTATGAAAGGGTTTTGGTACTAATTTTTATGAATTCTCTTAGAGTAATGAGGATATTTTGATGATTTCACCACTGGTTTTCATACTGATACTAGTCTCGTCTATGCCATAGCACTAGACATGATTTTCTATGTATTTAGACCCAGATACATGCCAGGCACCAAGTTTAGGGATTTTGAGACTTGATTAATGATTTAGACCAGAATATTGTAACGTCCGGGTTTGTCATTACGGGTAAACCTTTTGTGCCAAGTTTTGGGTTAGAAAACTTTCGGGTTTGGGAGTTGAAAATTTTGGGCTAGGCTAGTCTCGGCCGATTTTAGAGCGAGTTATGGTCTAGGGAAATTCGGTAAGTATGGGGTAAATTATCTTGACTTGAGCTAGTTTTCCTTTTAGCTAAGACATAAAGGAGTCCGGGGGACTTTTCAGAATCAAATTCGGGTAAGTAGAACTCTCGGTATCTAGGTTAACGTGAAAGGGTTATTCCAGAATGTCAGGAAATCAAGTGTTGTAAAATGGGGAGATTTGAGGGTCTCTATGACTTTCCCTTTTTTATCAAATGCCGTAGAGGTTGACACACCACCATAGCGACCTCCCCCGTAGCGGAGAAAATACCGCTACAGCGGAAGTCAACGTCGTTCAACTTCCACCATAACGGTCGACTCTGCTATAGCAGTACCGCTATAGCAGAGTGAACTGCTATAGCAGGGCGTGATGGGATTTAATGCAGAAACTTCCTCAAAATAGTTAGTTTTTAACAAAGACGTTCTGTGAGAAGGGCAAAGCGATTTTGTGCAATTTTCCTCCATTTTTGAATATTTTTCGTCCCAAAGGTAAGGTTTTAACTCCCCAAACTCTGTGCTATCATTCCTACGCTATAGAATTGCTAGAGGTCGACTTGGGGAAAAGTTTGGAATGACCTAGGAATGGTAGAATCCGGGGATAAAGGGGATTCTAGGGGCTAGAGTTCTTGGGTCTTGATCATTTATGATGGGTGATGATCACTTAGCCAGAATTTTCTAAAGATATCCATAAAAATGATGAATTTAGGTGAATTAATGGTGGGAAAGCCAGGTAATGGGTGGAATAATCATAGGTTGTCCTGGGGATTGGGATTTTGTACAACCCGGGTACTTTGGGCCAGTAATTGATTATAGCTTTTGCATATTTGTTTCTAGACCAAGAACAAGCAAGGGATCCTGAAAAACAGGAAAACTCTGATAGGTGATGGTTATTGGTTCCCGTATGCATTGTATGTTTGTGTACTTTTGTCTAAGTATTTTATGAGTTGCATGCTTTAGGATTAATTAGGAATGTCTACGGGTCCTGTTATCAGTCGTGTGAAATGAACTAGATGTTATTGCCTGTTGGCTTACAAGTTTTGATTGTTCATTGTCTGTGACTATGGATTTTGTATGACATTTGGTTGGCTCAGGGACCACGCCTGGTACAGGATAATAAACAGTTGGCTTGGGTACCACACCTGGTATAGGATAACTAACTGGTTGGCTAAGGTACCACGCTTCGTACGGGTTTAATTTATTATATTGTTGAAATTTAAGAATGGTTCCATGAGTAGATCGGGTTGTGATTATGATTATGATATTGCATATGGTCCTTGAAAGGCCGGGCTGTTATTGTATTGATTTGTGAGTTTGGTCTTGGTGTAGATTGGGTTGCAGCTATAACACTTAGGTGTTTTTAAGGGGATCCCAGGGTGTGTTCGGGATATCTAAAATGGTATATTTATTGATTATTATTGATTGTTGATCATGGTTTTAAGGGTGGGTTACCTGTGGGAATAAGCTAGGAAGAGACTTGTAGTCTATGGATACTTGTTGGCTTGCTTACATGTTTCCTGTACTTTTACTTGGATATTGTATCGTTCATATATTTCTTATCTAGAACTGGCTGATGATCCTACCAATACATGATGATTGTGTACTGATTCTGCACTTGCATTTCCTTTTGTAAGTACAGGCAATCTTCCAGTGGCTGATACGTGACCTCACTTGTAGTCCCAGCGCTTCCAGACATCAAGGGTGAGCTATTTCGGTCGAGCTTCCTTGGTCTCTTTCATTTCCAGTATAGCCCACTTATTTTCGGGCTTAGACTATTGCTTATTTGGTGTTGTATCTCCGCATTCTAGATTTTTGGTAGTGTTTTGGTACGATGACTTTCTGGTTCTAGGGAGGGATTTTTGCAGGTTTATTTATATTAGTGTTGATTTGGTTGATTATTTCTAGTTTTACTTATTGCACATTTGTTTTGAGTTGTCAGAACGGTTAACTTCTGGGTCGTTGATGGTTCGCTTTCCCAGGGGTTAAGTGGGAGCCACTCGCGGCGGTCTAGGTTGTGAAAAATATGGTATCAGAGACCTAGGTTCGTTGATCTCGTTGTACCAAAACATGTTTAGTAGAGTCTTGTTGAACGGTGCGGAGATGTCCATACTTTTCTTCGAGAGGCTATAGGACTTTAGGAAAACTATCTCTTCTTTCGTCCTTTGTGCTATAACTTGATTACAATTGGTATCTGGTGATACAAATTGCTATCTGACTCTTCCACTCTTCTATTCGTATATGGTTAACACAAGGAACAACGGAGCAAGACCAGTGGTCCCAGCCGTGGGCCTGACAGTCAGAGGTAAAGGCAGGGGTTAGGGCAAAGGTCGGGGTAGAGCCACACCCTCTAGGGGTGGAGCTCCAGCAGCGGCAGGAGAGTGAGAAGGAACCCATCCCCCACCTCAAGAATAGGTTGTCAAAGAAGTGGAAGTTGCTGTGGAGGATTAAGGTACGCAAGAGGAGGCAACACCGACTGGAGGTGCGGGCCTTCCCCCTATGACAACCGAAGCATTTTAGAAGGTTTGGATCTTCCTGAGGTGTTTGGTTGGTGCCGGAGCCACCCCCACGGGGGTTGCAGGTCAGGCTCTGGTCACTCAGCTAGCAGTTACTACGACTCCTAGGATGGATGCAGGTTCTGGCACTGGTGACTTCTTACGACCAATGCTAGGCCCGATAATGACAGAGAATGAACATGAGATGCTTACTAATTTCCTCAAATGGAAGCCTCCTCTGTTTCAGGATACTGATAAGGAAGATGCTTATGAGTTCATCGTGGATTGTTATGAAAGGTTACACAAGCTGGGTATCGTGTGACAGCATGGGGTTAAGTTCGATATATTTCAGATGCAGGGTGATGCTAAACAATGGTGGAGATCTCAGGTGGAATTTCGACCATCGACCGTGCCTCCATTGACTTGGGAGGAGTTTCATGCTCTCTTCTTGGAGAAGTATGTAACCCATACTTTGAGGGATAGGAAAAAAGATGATGTTTTGAATCTAGAATAGGGTAGCATGTCAGTCTCTACTTATGATGCAAAGTTTCATGCCTTGTCTCATTTTGCTACGCAGTTGTTGGGGTCTGAGGAGGAGAGGATGCGACTATTTGTGAAGGGCTTGAATACCGATTTGCAAGTATTATTTGTGCACATGACTTCAGTAGGGAAGGGCTTTAATGAGGTAACAAATTATGTTAAGAAGTTAGAAGGGGTCAAGCAAATAAAGCAGGCTAAAGTATTATCCAAGAAGCCCCGAATGAAGGGAACTTCAGTGGCTCGCACTGTAGAGGCCATAATTAGCAGGTATATTCAGCCTGTCCCATTCAGTCAGCCTTGCCAGCTGCTACAGCTGGTCGTCTGTGATCTAATTAGCAGTTTTCACCTTCTAGAGGCTAGGGAGCTTCTTACATATCTTCCAGAAGGCCTACACTTGATTGTGGTTGTTTCTTTTATGGTGATCTGGGCCACTTTAAGAGGGAGTGACCTCATAGACAGACTAGTAATCAGGTTCAACAGCAATCTAAGGTCGTGATCCCGGCAGGTAGAGGTGGTAATACTAAAGGTCATCCACAAGGTGGGCGAGGTAACTTTCAGGGAGGCCGAGGAGATAGAGGGAATGGCAGCACATGAAGAGGTGTGGCTCAGCCAGCCAAAGATGTAGCTCAGATTGATGATCAAACTCTGGGTTATGCATTTCCAGAAAGGTCCAAGGCTGAGGCATCAGATGCGGTGATCACAGGTACCATTCTAGTTTGTGATAGGATGGCTTCCATGCTTTTTGACCCAGGTTGTACATATTTATATGTTTCTGTGAATTTTTCTTTGGGTGTGGATTTGATTTGTGATATCCTTGATTTCCCTATCCATGTTTCCACCTCGGTTGGAGAGTCTGTGATTGTGACTCATGTTTATCGTAATTGTTTTGTTGTATTTATGTGGTTGCATACTTGGGTAGACTTGGTAATTCTAGATATGGTAGACTTTAATGTCATTTTAGGCATGGACTGGTTATCCCCTTATCATGCCATGTTGAATTGTAACACCAAGACTGTGGCTCTAGAGATTCCGGGTAAGGATAGGCTAGAGTGGGAAGGTGTGTAAGGCCTAAGCTTGTCAAGATAATATAGTTTGTTTGGGATACGAAGCTAGTTGGGAGAGGGTGTCTAGCCTTTTTGTCTCATCTCCGGGATGAAAGTATGGAGTCCCAATCTATTGAGTTGTTCTAGTAGTTTTAGAGTTTCAAGAAGTGTTTTTAGCGGATTTGCCTGGTATGCCTCCGGACAGAGATATAGATTTTTGTATTGATTTGGAGCCAGGAACTAACTCAATTTCCATTCCTCCATATCGTATGGCTCCTACAGAGTTAAGGGAACTTAAGACTCAGCTTTAGGAACTCCTAAATAAGGAATTCATCTGTCCCAATGCTTCACCTTGGGGTGCTCCGGTCTTGTATGTGAAGAAAAATGATGGTAGTATGTAGATGTGCATAGATTACAGGCAGTTGAATAAGGTGACCATCCGGAATAAGTACCATTTACCCCGTATAAATGATCTATTTGACTAGTTACAGGGTGCATATGTGTTCTAAAAAATCGACTTGAGGTCAGGGTATCATCACTTGAAGATTAGGCCCGAGGAAATTCCTAAGACTACATTTCAAACTCGGGATGGGTATTATAAGCTCTTAGTGATGTTGTTTGGGTTGACTAACATACCGGCAGCATTCATGAGTTTGATGAATAGGGTGTTTAAGTCTTATTTGGATTCATTCGTCATTGTCTTTATTGACGATATCTTGATCTACTCCAAGAGTAGGAAGGAGCATGCTGAACATCTCCGTATAGTGTTGGAGATATTGAGACACCAAAAGCTTTATTCAAAGTTCTCCAAGTGTGAGTTTTGGTTTACTTCAGTCGCATTCTTGGGGAATGTAGTTTCAAAAAAGGGGGTGATGGTAGATCCCTATAAGATTGAGGCAGTCGAGAGTTGGGCTCGGCCTACCTCAGTGACTGAGGTGAGGAGTTTTGTTGGGCTCACAGGTTACTACCGGAGGTTTGTCAAGAAATTTGCACCTATTGCTACTCACCTAACAAGGCTAACATAGAAAGAGGTACCATTTCTGTGGTCCAACAAGGGTGAGGAGAGCTTCCAAAAGCTCAAGACACTTCTGACCACAACTCTTATTTTGTCTTTGATAGTTGAAGGTAAGGACTTTATTGTTTATTGTGATGCTGCACATTCTGGTTTGGGTGTTATGTTAATGCAGGATAGGAATGTGATAGCATATGCTTCTAGGCAGTTGAAGGTTTATGAGAGGAACTATCTGACTCATGATTTAGAGTTGGAAGCGGTGGTGTCTGCACTCAACATTTGGAGACACTATCTCTGTGGTTTCAAGTGTGAGGTTATTAATGACCATCGCAGCCTGCAACATATTTTCACTCAGAAAGACTTGAACCTGAGGAATAGAAGGTGGATGGAGTACTTAAAGGACTATGATATGATCATTCCATACCCTTCGGGTAAGGCTAATATGGTGGCAGATGCATTGACCCAGAAGACAGTTAGAATGGGCAGTTTAGCTTGTTTAGGAGTGTCCAAATGACCATTGGCAAAGGAGATTCAGGCGTTGGAATCTAATTTCATGCACTTGGGTATTTCAGAACAAGGTGGGGTGTTAGCTAATATTGAGGTCAAAGCCTCTTTTATAGAAGAAATAAAGGCTAAACAATTTCAAGATCCAGCTGAGCAAGTTTTGAGGTAAGGTAATATCCGGAGAGTCTGGGGATGCCATGTTGGATGCTGGGGGAGTATTGAAATTCAGGGGAAGGGTTTTTGTGCCTTGAGCTGATGACATAATTCAGAAGGTTTTGGCAGAGGCTCATGGTTCGCAGTATTCATATCATCCGGGTGTAACCAAGATGTACAGAGATTTTAGGCAGTTTTACAGGTGGTCGGGGATAAAAAGGGACATAGCCAATTTCGTGTAAAAATGTCATAATTGCCAGCAGGTAAAGTATAAGTACCAAAGACCTACAGGACTACTTCAGACAATGCCCATTCCAGAGTGGAAGTAGGAAAGGATAGCCTTGGATTTTGTGGTGGGTCTTTCCAAGACTTTGGGAAAGTATGACTCTATTTGGGTCATTGTCGACAGACTGACCAAGTCATCTCAATTCATTCTGGTCAGGATGGATTACAATTCTCAGAAATTGGCTAAGATTTATGTGAAAGAGATTGTGAGATTGCATGGGGTACCACTGTCCATCATTTTGGACAGGGGTACGCAGTTTACCTCTATGTTTTGGGGTATGTTACATGAAGAGTTGGGTACACAACTCACTTTTAGTACATCCTTCCATCCTCAGACTGATAGTCAGTCGGAAAGGATTATTCAGGTATTGGAGGACATGCTAAGAGCATGTGTGATTGACTTTGGGGGTCATTGGGACTAGTTTCTACCATTGTGCGAGTTCTCATACAATAACAGCTACCACTCTATATCGAAATGGCACCACTCGAGGCCCTATATGGGAGGGGTCATAGATCACCCATAGGTTGGTTTGAGGAAGGTGATGTAAGTCCTTTTGGCATGAACTTAGTGAAGGAAAGCACAAGAAAAGGTAAGGGGCATTCAGACCAAGTTGCTAGCCGCCCAAAGCAGGCAGAAGGAATACGCGGATTAAAAGGTAAGGGATATGGACTCCAGGTTGGTGAACAGGTATTGTTGAAGGTGTCATCCACGAAGGGAGTTATGCATTTTGGAAAGAAGGGCAAGCTTAGCCTTGGGTTCATCGGACCATTTCAAGTTCTTGAGATCGTGGGGCCTCTGGCTTACAAATTAGTACTGCTGCCTAGTTTGTTGAGTGTCCATCCGGTATTCCATGTATCCATGCTAAAGTGATACCATGGGATAGGGACTATATTATCAAGTGGGATGAGGTTTTATTTGATAAAGATCTTTGCTATGAAGAGGAACCAGTTTTGATTCTTGATCAAGAAGTTCGAAAATTGAGGACGAAGGTGATTAGTATGGTGAAGGTTTAATAAAAGCATCGTCCGATTGAGGAAGCCACTTTGGAAATCGAGAAGGACATGCTGGACAAGTACCCTCACTTATTTGAGGATTCAGGTACTACACCTCCTTTCTTTATTTTTTTGTATATTTGGTTTGATCATTCGGGGATGAACGACGGGTAAAATGGTATTTGTTGTACCATCCAGGTTCGTCGTTATGGTTAAACCTTTCTTGCCACGTTTCAGGTTAGAAAACTTCCTGGTTTGGGAGTTGAAAATTTTAGGCTAGCCTAGTCTCGGCCAGTTTTGGAGCGAGGTATGATCTAGGGAAATTTGGGTAAGGATGGGGTAAAGTGTATTGACTTGAGCTAGTTTTTATTTTAGCTAATACATAAAGTAGTCCGGGGGACTTTTCAAAATCTAATTCGGGTAAGTAGAACTCTTGGTATCAAGGTTGATATGAAGGGTTATTTTGGAACATCGAGAAATCAAGTGTGTTCTAAAATAGGGCAATTTAAGGGACTTAACGACTTTCTGTTCCGTGTCAACCGCTGTAGTGGTTGACACACCGCCATAGCAACCTCCACTGTAGCAGAGAAAATACCACTACAACAAAAGTCAACATTGGTCAGCTTTCGCCATAGCGGTCGACTCTGCTACTGTGGTACAGCTATAGCGGATCGGACCGTTATAGCAGAGCGTGATGGGATTTAATGCAGAAACGTCCCTAAAATTGTCATTTTCAACAAAGACATTTTGGAAGAAGGGCAAGGCAATTTTGGGCGATTTTCCTCTGTTTTCCATCATTTTTTACCCCAAAAATAAGGTTTCTACTCCCCAATCTATCTTTCCTATGCTATAGAATTTCTAGGGTTGGACTTGAGGAAAGGTTTGGAATGACCTAGGAATGGTAGAATCCGGGGAAAAGGGGGATTCTAGGGTGCTAGAGTTCTTGGGTCTTGATTATTGATGGTGTGTGATGATCACTTAGCCATAATTCTTTAAAGGTATCCATAAAAATGATGAATTTAGGTGAATTAATAGTGGGAAAGCCCGAGAATGGGTGGAATAATTATAGGTTGGCCTGGGGATTGAGATTTTGTACAATCTGGATACTTTGGGCCAGTAATTGATTATAGCTTTAGCATATTTATTTCTAGACCAAGAACAAGCAAGGGATCCTGAAAAAGGGGAAAGCTCCGGTTCAGTAGAGCTTGGAATAATTCGAGGTAGGTGATGGTTATTGATTCTCGTATGCATTATATGTGTGTGTACTTTTGTCTATGTATTGTATGAGTTGCATGCTTAAGGAATGATTAGGAATTTCTAAGGGTCCTGTTATCAGTCTTATGAAATGAACTAGGTGTTATTGTTTGTGGGCTTACAAGTGTTGATTGTTTATTGTTTGTGACTATGGATTTTGTATGATATTTGATTGGCTCAGGTACCATGCCTGGTACAGGATAATAAAAGGTTGGCTCAGGTACCACGCCTGGTACAGGATAACTAACTGGTTGGCTCGGGTACCACGCATGGTACGGGTTTACTTTATTGTATTGGTTAATTTTAATAATGGTTCCATGAGTGGACAAGGTTGTGTTTATGAATGTGATATTTCATATGGTTCTTGAAAGGCCGGGTTGTTATTGTATTGATTTGTGAGTTTGGTCTTGGTGTAGATCGGGTTGCATGTTTAACACTTAGGTGTTGTTTAGGGGGATCCCAAGGTAGGTCCGGGATATGTAAAATGGTATATTTATTGATTATTATTGATTGTTGATCATGGTTATAAGGGTGGGTTACCTGTGGGAACAAGCTAGGAAGAGATTTGTAGTCTAGGGATACTTGTTTGCTTGTTTACATATTTCCTGTACTTTTACTTGGCTATTGTACCGTTCATATATTTCTTACCTGGAACTAGCTGATGATCCTACCAGTACACGATGGTTGTGTACTGGTTCTGCACTTGCATTTCTTTTTTGTGAGTACAAGCAATCTTCTAGCGGCTGACATGCGAGATCACTTGTAGTCCCAACGCTTCCAGACATCAAGGGTGAGCTCTTTTGGTCGAGATACCTTGGTCTCTTTTGTTTCCAGTATAGCCCACTTATTTTCGAGCATAGACTCTTGCTTTTTAGGGGTTGCATCCCCGCATTCTAGAGTTTTGGTAGTGTTTTGGTACAATGACTTTCAGGTTCTAGGGAGGGATTTCTGCAGGTTTATTTATATTAGTGTTGATTTGGTTGATTATTGCCAATTTTACTTATTGTACACTGGTTTTGAGCTGTTAAAATTGTTAAGTTATGGGTCATTGATGGTTAGCTCGCCCGATGGTTTGGTGGGTGCCACTTGCAATGATCTGGGTTATGACAGATACACTCTGGTCA
The DNA here is from genome assembly GCA_003996215.1 of Jaltomata sinuosa. Lineage (NCBI taxonomy): Eukaryota > Viridiplantae > Streptophyta > Magnoliopsida > Solanales > Solanaceae > Jaltomata > Jaltomata sinuosa. The sequence goes on along the minus strand of QJPP01001121.1, from coordinate 320,763 downwards.
CCCTTTATGGGGGTTTTGAGTTCACCGCTACTGTTTTAGACTAGGTTTAATTTTGGGCACGTACTACGAGATGTGGATTATTGAGCTATGTTTTTAGATATTAGGGTTTTAGTATGTGGTCACTGACGTCCATGGACCTTCCCAATCCATACCAGGGGCTACATGTCGCGTGTGCTGGAGGAGGGGTATATGGTGCAGTTGAGATATATAGTCAGGTCCTTCCATGGATCCTACCTGCTGGGCTTATCATTGCTAGAGGAGGTACATATAGGGTTAGTATCACATTGGTTCCATCATATCACAACATTATACATATTGTATTTGAATACTATCCTTGTTTGCTATTTGCTCAATGTATGCTCTGGTAGTATGGGATGTTAGAGGGTTTGTTTTCACTTGATTGTGTTCCTAGGTTGTATGGGCGGCCGTTGGAACTGTAGGTAGATTATACTACTTATTCGTATTGTAGAACTTGTTATAGCCTTCAGTTATTGGTGGTTTAGAGGATGTTGTCTTGGTATAGTATGAGTCGTTGGACTCCCAATTATTGATGGATTAGTGGTTCCTTTATTAATTGAGGCACTGTTTATGTGGCCTTCTAAGCAGTTGTGGGTTATCAGATTCCATCCTTATTCGTGGTGCTTGTTAGTGGCTTTTGATTCTTTGTGGCTTAGTTTATTCCATCCTAGAGTTGCACTTGTGAGGTTGATTTTTGTCTGTTTTATTCGTAAGTTGAATTTTTAGCATTATTTAGTTAGGTTTATTGCTTCTAGCTTGAGTATATTAATTGCTTCCTTTCTTTCCCTTTTTTACATGAGGTTACCGGTATACTTCCATTTTCTCAACTCTCTCTCTTTATATAAACTGTTGTTGCAAGGATTCCAGGTGCGTTCTTCTTTCTTTCACCTGTGTTTATGTGTTATGTATATATTATGTGCTAGCATTTTATGCTTGTAACTCTTGGTTGACTACTCTCCGTGCTACTTTCCATGTGCTTTCTCTATTGCTTTAGTGACTTCTTTTTTTCTATCTATTATATTGCTGTTTTTATATTTTATATGCGCTCAGTCGGCTGATGATGCCTACTGGGTACACGTTGCTTAGCAATTGGTGCTCATACTACACTTCTGTATCTTTTTGGTGCAGATATTAGTGTGAGCTTTTGTCGTTGATCACGTGGAGACTCGTGCAACTTTTGGATATTTGAGACTAGGGTGAGCACCTGTTGACCGGGGCTTGACCACATCTCATCTCTTGTCACAGTTACTCTTTATTTGTTTAGAGATAGTTGTACTTATTATTTTGTTACTTCTAGCACTTGTATTCTATTTAGAAGCTCATGTACAAGCTATACCATGTCTTGGAGTTCGTGTAGCTTCCTTATTTATATATATTCATGTTATTTGCTTTCGCATTATTCTCTATTATATCTGCTTCTTCTTATTGTGCGTATTTATAGATAGTAGCCCATTACAAACCATTCCGGGCTACTGGAATTGGTTCACCTACTGGAGGATTTTAGGTGCCATCATGACCTGAGAAATTGGGTCATGACCTGAACATAAAGGGAATCAAAATTCTTAGGTGAGATGATAACCTATTGAGCAAATCAAAAGGATAAACAAATAATAGTCTAGTGCAAGATAATACAAATCTCGAAACTTCTATATGTACACTAGTGCGAGGGGGCCAATTTGAGAAGACAAAAAAAACGGGAATCCCCAAGTGTAAGCAATATATATCACCAATCTATATTAGTACTATCACACACTATCAGATTTAACTAAATAACACATACTGATTTATACACTCAAGTAAGCAACATAAGAGTAGATTTCTTACAAATGTAAAACAAGTTGGGAAAGTTCCAGCAGTTCCCCAAAAATCAGAAGTTCCAGCAGTTCCAACTTTCCTAAATAATCTCCTCTTGTTGGAAAATGATTAGGTTGAATAAAGCAATAGCCTGCAACATCATTTACAGTTCATAAGATATAAATGAGAAAGAAATTTATAAAAAAATACTTGCCTGTTGAAATATAAAAATATAAATAATTCAACATATAGTATGTATTCATATAGTAAATATAGACTATCATAGGCATTCATTAATTCTATTACAACTGAACAACCAATTGACAACATACATTTTTAATCTAACATTCATTTGTAATGGAAAAGAATAAATGCCTAACTGGATCTATGAAACTAAAACTAACCTTCAGAAAAAAAATTCAAATTTCAATTCTCACATTCAAGGTGTAAATAACTTCACAGTAACAATCTCAATCAAGCTACCTCAATGGAAAAATGAACTCTATTATAATAAACTAGAAACAAAAAAAAATAATATTAGGATGTTCCAATATATTACTGTATAGTAAGTTGTACACCATTTTATTTGTTACTCTCTCAGTTCTAACTCATTCAATATTAGGACGTTCCAAAATATTATACTTTCAAATACTCCTAGCCAAGACTTAAGTAGTATAGACACAATGTCTTTTTTTAATGAAATAAAAGCATTGCTTCAAAACTCCTAGCATTGCCTTTTTTTATTAGGGATGGGAGCACAATAGGAGATAACCAACCAGTAGTAGGAAAATTAAAAAAGAGTTGTACAATAGTGAATCAATTACACAAGGAAGAACCTATCAATGATATCCAAGGCACAAACCACAAACTAACGCTTCAAAAAGTCATACTTCAGACATAATCAGCGGAGAGAGACACCAAAGAAGAAAAGGAATAACACAAAGAAACATAAAAGGTCCTGATGAACCACATTCTTTCTCTATTGGACTCCCAATATGTTCAATTAAGATATGTTCAGTGACAGAACTTTGTATTAACAGAACAAAAGAATTGTTGTCACATAGTTTGAAAATGGGAGAGATATAGGAAGGAGGAGAGAGGCAAACTAAAATATCTAACAGTTTCCCAATTGTTTAAACTTTTTGTGGTACATTAACTTGTTTATTCTGGTGAAGTTCCTCAGGTCTATCCACAATATTTGTTCTACAAACTACAATAGTCTATTATATACCATCTTGTCTGTACATAGGTAGTAGTACAAAAAATATTATAAAGCTTACACTACAACCAGTTTATACATCATTCAATACATTTATTTAAAAATTATTGTCATGGAATGCTACAAAGACAATAGGAAATTGAAAAAAAAATAGATAATTAAAGAAAGAAAAATACCCACAGATGCACAATATGTTCATTGATTTTGAAAAAATCTCAAAGCAAAGTAGACATGCAATAAATCCACAAACAATAAACCCAGATGCAAAATAGACATGCAACAAACCCAGATGCAAAATAGACATGGAACAAACCCAGATTCAAAATAGACATGCAACAAACCCAGATGCTTTTAAATGGAAGCTTAAAACATGAAAATTTCTACCTTCTTTAGCTCATGTGAACTGAAATCTCCACTGAAATTAGGAAAACTAAAATAAATTTGAGCTGAGCTGAGCTTAAATCTCCATTGAAATAAGGTGAAATTAGAAGAAATTTGAGGGATTTCTGCTAAAATAAATTGAAATTAGCTTAAACAGAAGCTTAAAACATGAAAATTTCTACCTTCTTCGACTGATTTGGGAGTTATGCTCTTTAACATGAAATAAATCTAGATGCAAAATAAACAAGCAATAAACCCAGATGTAAAAAAAATATGTAACAAACGCAGATGCTTTTAAATAGAAGCTTATAACATGAAAATTTCTACCTTCTTTAGCACCCATGAATTGAAATCTCCACTGAAATTAGGAAAACTAGAATAAATTTTAGTTGAGATGAAATCTCCACTGAAATAAGGTGAAATTAGAAGAAATTTAAGGGATTTGAGCTAAAATAAGTTGAAATTTGTTGAAAATTTCTACTTTCTTTGACAGATTTGGGAGCTTAAAGCTTTGAATATTTTAGAGTTGTGTTAGATTTGAGAGTGAGATTTTTAAATTTAGAGATGTGAGAGTGAGAATATATTATAGCTTAGAATGAAAATACCTAGAGTGAATATTTTAGAGCTTTCTAAATATTTACTTCTTCATTTATTTTTTGGCCAATTATAAATTGGAGGGAGAGTAAAATATTTTGGAGGGAGAGTTAAATTTTTTAATGAAAATTTTAGGCCACACTTATAAAATGTTGTTTTTAGAATTATAAAAATATAGTGCTTAAAAGTGTAGTTGTATGTGTAAATAAGTGTTGCCAATTATATCATGATTTGGCAATGCTAATAAAGTGTGGCTTATACCATTAAAAATCACACTTTAAAAGTGTTACCAATATTAGTGTGGCTAGAAGCTAAAACCTATAGCTATGCTTTAAAAGCGTAACAAAATATATTTTAGGTAACACTTTACAAGCATGGTCCAGATTTAGTGTGGCTAAAATACTAAAAGTTGTAGTGTTGTGTGGTGACTATTCGAGAGTATGACACTTGGGTGGATCTTGTTATTCTTGATATGGTAGATTCTCAATGCTCTTCTGGGAATGGACTAGTTGTCCCCTTATCCCGCGGTGTTGGATTGCTTCGTTAAGACAGTTACCTTATCCATGCCTAGCATACCCCTAGTTGTGTTGCCGAGTTCTGATAGATGTGCTTCAACTAGGATCATTTCTTATATTTGGACTAGGAGTTTGGTGTCGAAGGGGTGTTTGGTTTATCTTGCTTATGTATGTGATGTTAGTGAAAACATTCCTTTATTTGATTCAGTTCTTGTGGTCCGTGAGTTTGCAGATATCTTTCCTATTGACATACCCGACCTCTTGCCTGCGTGTGATATTGCTGTTGATTTTAAGCTAGGCACCTGGACCATTTCTATTCCACTTTATTTTATGGCTCTTGTTGAGTTGAATGAGCTTAATGTTCAGCTTTAGGATATTTTAGCTAAGGGTTTTATTCGGAGTGGTTCTCCTTAGTGTGCTCCTGTTTTATTTGTGAAGAAGAAGGATGGCACTATGCGGATGTATATCGATTATTGGCATCGAATAAAGTGACTATAAAGAATAAGTATCCAATGACACAAATTGATGATTAATATGACTAGCTTAAGGGTGTAGCTGTGTTTTCTATGATTGACCTGAGATCTGGCTGCCCTCAGTTAGAGATTTGGGTGGCAGACATCCATAAAAGAGACTTCAGGCCTCGGTACGTCCATTACGAGTTCCTGGTGATGTCTTTTGGGTTGACCAATGCCCTAGCAGCATTCATTGACTTGATGGACCGCGTGTTCAAGACTTATTTAGACTCATTTGTTAAAGTATTCAGTGATGACAACCTTGTTTACTCGAGGAGTAGGGAGGAGCACAAGCAGTATTTGAGAATGATGCTTCAGACTTTGAGAGATCAACGACTTTACACTAAGTTTTCAAAGTGTGAGTTTTGGATTGAGTCTGTAGCATTCTTGGGGCATGTGGTGTCCAAGGATGGGATTATGGTAAGCCTGACAAAGATTGAAGTAGTTCATGATTGGGCTAGACCCACTTCTCCTACCGAGGTTCATAGTTTTGTTCAGTCGGTAGGTTACCACAGACAGTTTGTTAAGGGATTCTCTTCCATTACAGCGCCATTGGATAGACTAACTAAGAAGAATGTACCATTTAAGTGTTCCAACAAGTGTGAGGAGAGCTTTATAAAGCTCAAGGTCTTATTGACTACAACTCCAACTTTGAGTCTCTACTTAAGGATAAGGTATTTACAGTTTATTGTGATGCATTAGGTGTTGTTTTGGGTTGTGTTCTTATACAACAGGGCCGAGTGATAGCATATTCTTCTAGACAGCTGAAGGTGCACGAGCGCAACTACCACCAATGACTTGGAGTTGGCAATGGTAGTTTTCAAACTTAAGATTTGGAAGCATTACCTTTATAGTGTTCATTGTGAGATATTCAGCGACCATCGTAGCCCATAGTACGTTTTGAGCCAGAAGGGTCTAAATTTATGGCAACATAGGTGGCTAGAGTTACTGAATGACTATGATATTTCCATTTTGTACCACCTAAACAAGGAAAATATGGTAGTAGATGCCTTGAGGTGGAAGGAAGTGAGTGTGGGGAGTTTGGCATTCCTATCAGTTTCTGAGAGACCATTTGTCTTGGACATCCAGTCCTTAGCCAATAGGTTAGTTCAACTTGATATTGTTTAACCTAGAAGGATTTTTTTCTGAGTTAAGGCTCTTTCTATGTTGTTAGATCAGATTTGAGAACGATAATTTGAGGATAGTTGACTATGTAGGCTCCAAGATAAAGTGTTGAGAGGACAGGCTAGGAAGGTCGCCTTTGATTTAGAGTCCCCATTATGAATGCAATGAAAGCCCTGTAGCTACACTAGCAACAGCACACCAAAAACAACAAAGAGACAAAAAGTCACCGAATGGATCCTCAGGATTCATTTTGAATCCCGTGGACACAAACCATATATGCTACCCAACTGTAAATAACATTATGGACTCAACAGATTCATAAAAATGACCAACAATGGTCATCTTGATGAAATGTTCACCAAAGTCAACACTTTACCAGTTTTGCCTAAAAACAACCCATGTGCCTAAAATGAGACCGGAAGCCTTGGGACCTAAACCAAAAGTTCCACTAGCCCAAAGTCCACATTTCATAGATAACACTGCCGATGGAATTTCTTCTGAGACTGCTTACTCTAAATGTTGACCAAATTCAACACCTTCAGCTTTAAGAGTTCCAAAATAGAGAAACTCTTCTAAAACATAAATGAAATTCCTGGGAACTGAACTGACTGTCCCGATAAGTTATAAATGACCTGTAACTATTGTGGAAAAGCTCAAAATGCTGGAAACATATGAAAATAGAGAAAATCACCTATAGGGTCATTACAGTCATCCCTTTGGGTTTTATAGTTAGCTTAGCGACTATGAATAATATTTATTCTAGGATTGTGGCATTTCCTTAGTGTGTAGGGGATGTATTTCTTTATTTTGTATTTGGGTGTGCGTATTGGTTTTGTTTTCACCTTATTACTTTTTTCGTTCATGCATATTTGTATATTGGCATAAAATATGATTTTCAGCTAAAAAGTGAAGTTTCAAAATATTTTTTAAAGGATATGGTTTTCTCGAAGGAAAATAGACTATTTTAGCCCCGGTTTGAGTCCGAGCATGCATATTTATAATTATGTCCCGATTCAAGTCCAAAATTATATATTTATATTTAAGTCCCAGTTTAATTCTGAGAATGCATTAGTACTATTTTACACTTTGTTCAAGTCCAGGCATGCATTATTACTTATTTACACTCAAAAGTCTAGTTCGAGTCTGGCAATGCATTATCATTGCACTTATCTAATATGGTATATCATGGCATCATCTGCATTTACTTATTGTTAAGCTTGGATGGTAATTAGCATTGTTTGTTGTTTGCATCCTCTGGGATTATGGGGGTTCTATGGGGGTTCAGGTAGGTTTATTAATTGTTGTGTGTACCTTTCAGGCTTATGGGATTTTGGTTAGGTGGTAGCTAGATTATTTCGTTACGCGTTTTGAATTAATTACTTGTACTTCTCTTACTTATCTAGCTGCAACCTATTTCTCTAGTCCTAACCCATCTTTTCTTACCTTTAGTATATTAGCATTTATTGTACTTATATCTTATTTAAGCCCAGTTGGCCTATGATGCCTACTGGATACCATGTGGTTTTAGTACTCATGCTATATTTCTACATCTTTTCTGATATAAACCCTAATATGAGTCATTGCTATTGACGTTACCCTCATGCAGAACTGCTGATCGGAGACTTAGGGTGAGCTCTTATTGACCAGAGTTGATCCATATACCACTATTATTGGACTGGTTTTCTTGTGTACATTTGGAAACTGTTTGTACTTGTATATGAATGTATGTGTATCTATCTAGCACCTTTATGTTGTATTAGCTCTCGTACCGACTGATACCAAGTTTTGGTGGAGTGTTTTGTTTACTTTGTTTACTTTACCTACCTTGTTATATAATCATATGTGCATTTTACTTTTGTTCCCCCTTATTTAGTATTGATTTTCTGTTCTCATCTCTTTCTCTTGTTGGCCCATTACTTGTTGTTCTGGGCTAAGGATTTTGGCTAACATACTAGTGGGTTATATTACGTGCCATCATGACCTGAGTTTTCAATTTTTGACACTAACCTTATACATTCTCTAGATGATTTAGATCGTGTATGTCTTCCAATACCCATAATGGTGTTAATAAAGAGAATATTAGGGCATAGGATTAGATTGAATAATGGGCTAGCTCACATAGCTAGAACACCTTATCAGTGTGTTTGACCCAAAAGATATTTTTACTAATTCCAAAACCCATAATAGTTTCAATAAAGAGAATATTAGGGTGTAGGATTAGATTAACTAATGGGCCAGCTCACATATCTAGAACACCTTATGGGTGTGTTTGTCCCAAAAGATATTTTAATGGTAAAAAACACATTTAAACTATTACTTTTTGTGAGTTTCATAACTCATCTATCACTCTTTTTAGATTAAAACACATTTTGAAGTTGGGAAGTCCTACAATGTCTATTGTATATTAAGAATAAATATTTGACCAGCTCAGCATAGATGTGTATTTTAATACAAAGAGAGTGATAATTTATGTAGGTAAAAAATTAATGGATAGATAAGGTATGACAATTGCAAAAAAGTGATAGTTTAAGTGTGTTTTTGATCATTACGTCTTTATGAATTAATATCTAATCATTTTAGTTTTGACAAACAAGTCAGTGTACAATGATCTACATTGATAATTCAAAATAGCTTGTAATCTATTTAGTTATGTATGATTATTTACTCAAAATATTATTATAATAATATTGACATAATTATATAAAACGGCATACAATAACTCAACGTACATGTGTAATGACCCATTAGGTTATTTTTCCTATTTTTGTACCTTTTTTGTGTTTTGAGCTCTTCCACAACAGCTATAGGTTATTTATGACTTATCGGGACTGACAATTCAGTTTTTGAGCAGTTAGTTTGTATTTTAATCTCATTTTCCTATTTTGAAACTCTTAAAGAAAGAAGAGTTGACTTTGGTTAACATCCGAAGAAGATGAAGACAGAAATTTTGTTAGTATTGTTAGCTCTGGAATATTGACTTTAGGCTAGTGGGACCTTTGGTTCAGGTCCCGAGGCTACTGGGCTCATTTTGGGCTATCAAGTTACTTTTGGCTAAAAAATAGTTTTTGGGCGTAGGGCCCACTTTTCATTGAAATGATCTCAATTAGAAATTTTATCAATTCTGTTAAGTCTAGAATACCATTTTTGGTAGGGTAGCATAGTTTGTTTGTATTTGTGGGGTTCTGAATGAATCCCGAGAGTCCATCCGATGACTTTTTAGCCTTGAAATTTTGCTGGTATTTGTTGTAATGTTGCAGACTATTTTGGTCATCCCGACCATGAGGTGACCATCGCGTTTGCAATGGTCGATCTTTTTGACCATCACAATCCCGAGGGGTTCATCATGATCGTGATAAAGGTCAGTTGGGACTCAGTCCAGCTTGTTCTTCATGATAAAGTGGCTAGACTGTCACGATTCTGATGGTCTGACCGACGTGTTCTTCGCGATCGAGATGAAGGACCCCTAGCAGCTATATAAGCTCCAAACTTTATTTTCTTCTCTAAAATTCTAAAATTTACATTGTTGCTTGAGATTGTGAGCTGGTTGTGGAGTTAAACTTCACCATTGTTATTGTCGGTATGTTCGTTACCCCGCCTCGTTTTTGTTATTTATTCGCGTTTCTCCTTCATTTATTCCGTTAAATTCTCTTATTTTGATTCCTTGATGAAGTGAGCTTTTAGAGTTGTTTTGGGCCTCGAATTAATTCCCATTTTTGCTCAAACATTGAGTATGAGTTTAAAAACCCGCTGGAAATGTAATTGTGAATTTAAATTTTTATTCCTCGAGGGTCGATTTCTGATATGATTTTTGGCCCAAATATTTGTATGGCAATATGGTTGTCATACGTCTCATCTTGACACCTACTTTATGTTTATGATACTATGGCAGCATTCTGAGGCACTCTAAAAAGGAAAGTCTCCTGAGTGATGGTCAGTGCTTGTAGTTCAGCATTGAGATAGGTTATGATTTCCTTCTTTTAGACTTGGCTTAGTTAGACTTTATATTTTATAAGTTACTTAAATGTTAGAATAAATTTTAGGATATAAATAGGCTTAAATACTTTTTCTTTTCTTAAATTGGCCATTTTCGGGACTGTAGAGTAGGTTTATTCATGATTATCCTTATCTTAGGAGCTTGTAGCTTTGTCGTGGTTAGACTAGAATCCTTACTGTTTGTTTGGTTGATAATAATTTATCCCAGGATTAATTATCCCAGGATTAGCTATCCTGGGATAAGTTATTCCATCATGTATATGGGATAACTTATCCCATCACTATCGTATAAATAGTGAGATAAGTTATTCCAAACTTGGCAACCAAACAAGATACAAAAAATTTATCCCTAGATAATTCTTTTATCCCAGGACAATCTATTTTTATCGCTCATACCAAATGACCCTTTAGTGTATTTTAAGGAGTTTTTAGAGGTAGAGTAGGTGTTTTTGCTTATTTTTGTGTTTAGTTCTATTTCTTCCCTTTATATTTATCATTATTATGTAACCATTGGCCCGAGGCCATAGCTTTGGACGGGATGGAGCTCTTGGTAAGTACCTTGCCTAGAGGGTGCCCTTGCCCTATCTTTGGTATGTATTTCTGTATTTAGTTGGGTGCTTTACTGTATATATTTACTCCTACGATCATGAACTTCGCACATAACTGGGATTTCTAAGAAAGAATGGTTGGTTTCTGAGTTAATTAGAGGTTTTTCACTGTTACTACGCATCTCGAAGTTCTAAAAGGATTTGTACTACTTTACTACTGATTTTGGATTTAAAAGCTAAAATGCCTCCTTTTCCTAAATTTAAGTTCTGTGGAAGGCACTTTTACTCATTGCATAACTGATGCTGGGATTCCAGAGTCATATTTACTTATTGCGTGCTCGATGTTGGGATTATGGGCTCATATTTACTTATTATTCGTCTGATGCTAGGATTCTGGACTCCTGTTGTATCGGCCCCATACTGCACAACATCCATCTCATGCTGCACTGCATTGTCTGTTGATTGATTCTGCTTAAATACCTGATTTCCTTATTATTATTATTATTATCTTCACCATCTATTAGATTATGACTTTTTTTAGTTGATAACTAGATTTAGGTGGATCCTTGTAGCTAGCTTAGTTTCCTGTATCTGATAATATATATTATCTTTCTGAGCTCGGTCGGTCTATGATGCCTACTGTGTACCCCATGTTTTGATACTCATACTACACTGCATCTTTTTTTGATGCATCACCTAGTACGAGCCACCCTCAGTGATCATTCATTCATTCATTCATGTCCAGCTGTTGTTCGGATCGTGGTGGGCTCCCAGGCGTTTGGAGACCTTTACTGCTTTCCTTCTGCTATTTTGTCAATATTTTATTTTTTGGATAGACAATGAATATTTTATAGCTTATTTCTGTACTTTCGGTGCTCTTGTATTGTTACACCAACTCCGGGGTTGGTTTTTGTATATGTTTTGTCTTTCCCCATCTCCCTCGAAGACCTTTTTTGTATATTTTGTATGGTTGGTATATATCTATAATGTTGGCCCTTATCTTACTATGTTTTCTCTTCCACTTCCCTTATTTAAATTCTTAGTTGTATTATCATATTCTCGGGTTGGCTTGCCTACTGGGAGGTTTTAGTAGGCGTCATCACGGCCTGATTTTGGGTCGTGACAACATGTGCCGAGAAATTAGTATTATATAAATATAGTTTTCACGACCCAATTTCTCAGTCATGATGGCACCTACAACCCCTCAGTAGGCTAACCTATCCTCGTAGCCCAGAACGGTCAGTAATGGGCTACCATCTAACAATCTAAGCGGAAGAAACAATTTAATAAGCGGAAGCAAGGGAACAAGATGAAGCAAATAGATAACAAAAATAATATAAACAATGCGGAAGCTAAACCAAACCCAAGACCTGGTATCATAGCATATTAGAGCCGAATCTACATAAGGAGTACAAGGGTCCAAAACAATATATACAAAACTGTCTCCGAGTAGAAATAGAGTACATATCAAAAGATAAACTAAAAGCTAATCCCCGGTCGCCAAGAGCTCACCCTCAGTCCAGAATATCACAAAAGTAGCTCCACGCATGAGTCTGCGTGAGCTAATGGTGATGGCCCACACTAGGATCTGCACCAGAAGATGCAAAGTATAGTATGAGCACCAAATGAGAAGCATAAGGTATCCAATATGTATCATAGGCCGACTGGGAACATATAAGATAAAAGAATAGTAGCAGACAGAATAGAAGCAAGTAGTCACAGAAATCAAAGAAAAGTACACAGGAACTAGCCCACAGGGAAGAGAACAGAACAACATACAAGGCTAGCAAGTACGATATATACACAACAGGCACAGGTGAAAGTAAGAAATAACGCACCTGGGATCCTTGCAATAACATCATATACATAATAAGTTTTAGAAGTGGACGGTATACCGGTAACCTCAAGTACAAGGGAAGGAAGAGGAGAGTAAAGATAGACATGTTTGGAAACAGGAATCAATAACCCAACTAATCATACCAATATCAAATCCAACAAGTAACAACTTAGTCATATAAAGCCTTATAAGTATAACCGTAATAGGGGATAATACCACGATAAAGTAATAAGAGTCTACCTACAATCCCTAGGCCACCCATACAACCGAGGAACGTAAACAAGTGAAAACAAACCCTCTGGCCGCCCATACGGTCGGAGCGTACACTCAACAAACAGCAAACAAGGGTGGAACCTCAAACAATGAATAATATGATGCATGCAGATCTCAGGGTGAAATGTTGACTCTGTATGTACCACCTCCGGTGCCGATCGGTCCCAGCAGGTGGGTTCCATGGAAGGACACTGCCCATATACCTTTACTCCGCTATATACCCTTTCTCCAGCACACGCACCCCTACTTCCTAGGCCCCAGGTCTGGAATGGTAAGGTAGATGGAGGTCCCGGACCTCATAGTAAAACTCAGTATCAAAACATGTTGTCCGGAAGCAAGCCGGGTTCAAGATAGAGACCCAGTCTCGAATATGCATGCCTAGACCTTGTCCAGGACTAAAGTAGTGGGAAAAATGTCTCAAAAATGCCTCCAAGGGTGCCCGGGCGTAACCGGGTATAAACAGTAGAATGTCATCTCAGGTGCTTGGTCTAACCGAGACTAAAATCATCCCAATTCAGTAAGAAGACTCAACTAGCACCCCGGCCCTGTCGAGTCTAGAATTAATAGTAAAACTTGTGATAGAAATTATAATTTATCTTTCTTTTACCTCAAGAAGATCAACATGATAAGCCAAACCATTTCCAATCCATTTCCATCAAAAGCGGGCCCCTAGGGCCATGCAAAATTTAGAAAATCAGTTCCACTAGGCCCGAAGCTAAAACCGTAGTAAAAGCATGGATAAATCCTCTTTATATGCATGGAAATGATATGATCAAACACAAATAGCTGCCCAGTAGCTTACAATCAACCTATCGGCCATGCACAGGCTCCAATCGCTCTACAGCACAAATAACCAGCATAATATCACTATAACGATGCTCGGGACTCACGGGCACCCCCGAATAACCCACCATCTATGGTCCAGAGTCAAAAAAAGGCCAAAAAGGACCATAAGGGTGATAATATCTACTACAGAGAATACTACACACAACGGAGGAAATAAGATAGGCAAATCATGGAAAAGTGGTCAAAGTCTGTGGTACCAACCTAATAACCCAACTGAAGGATACCAGTTAGTACAATTTTATCCGATATATGCTAAGTCTAGGGAGTTAGACCGTAACCTACCTGTCGTCTAACGACAAGCTGCCCGAACAACAACGTCCAAGCTCGAATTGCTCTGAGAGATCCCGAGTGATAATCAAACTATCAAGAACATGAATAAAACATTAAAACGAGTCTAACAATACCCATATCACTAAAATTATAGCTGGGTCGAAATTCAGGTCACCAGCAGGCCCGTGGACCCCGTAACCTAAAACTGGAAATGAAAATGCACATTAAAATGACCAAGGGAGTACATGCTCGAGAAATCAAGGAAATTGGGCAACAAATTCGTGCTAAAACAACCCCTAAAGTCAAGAATCCAAAGAGCGAAACTAAGGAATAAAAATCGGGAATTTTATCAAGAGAACTTACCAAAAGCGATGATTTACACCCGGATAGAGAGGCTCAGAAACCCACGATCATGCAATCACAAGGGGGAATAGAATCTACAAGAGTTCCCAAGCTCCACGAATTTCAACAATGGAGTTTTGGCAAATTAAAGGAGAAGAGGTATGCTTGGGGAAAAAAAACTTACCAAATTAATGGGATGACACAAATTTGATGAGCAACTGATTTTCCCAAGTCTAAGAACTGATAAGAGCAAAGTGTAGGGAGTGTTTTTGTGATTAGAGTTGGGAGAAGTAACCAAGAAAGCTGGAAAATGAAGAGAGAAGTTTATATACTGCCAGGGGTCCTTCATCGCGGTCGCGACGGGACCCCTCACGGTCAAGAGGACCACGCTGGCTAGACCATCGCGATCGCGAATTCTAGCCACGCAGTTGCGATGAACAAAGGGGAAGGGACTTCATTGCGATCGCAACAGGCGATCACGCGATCGCGAAGAACAGAAGTCCAGGTGCTTCATCGCGGTCGAGAGGGACGAGGCTCGCGATCGCGATTAAGGCCTGAGGCCTTCACCTGTAAAAACAAATGCAACTTTCCAAAACTCGACAGGGCATTCTGGGCACGATAAAAAACTGACATTCAAAATCCAATAAGGCAAATAGAATGGAAACGATCTTCCGGACTCAACAGAGTCGATGAAACTTCCATACGAGGTCATTTCAAAGAAATATTGACCCAAGTCAACACTAACTAACACGCAACCAAACACCCAAAATGAGCCTGGCTCATCAAGATCCCGAACCAACCACGTACCTAACCAAAACTCAATATTCCGGAGCTGATGGAATTGTTGGATATTGAATCTGACGCTTCAATCATCAAAAGTCACCCAAAGTTACACTTTCAAACCTAAATGGCTTGAAAACAGAGGAAACAACATAAAACCCACACCGTAAGTTCTCAGGCCTCAACTGAAGGTCCAACTAGACCAAACTCAATGCTCGAGAGCTAACAGAACTGTCAGAATTCAATTTCGAGCACGTTAGCTAAGAATGTTTTCTAAAGTCAACGATATTCTAAGTTAAAGTTCTAAAACAGGAAAAAGGGCAAAACACTCAAACGAACGATCAGCGCATCGAACTACCGGTCCTAGCAAGCCATAAATGACTCGAAGCTGCTATAGGAAAGCTCTAACAGTACAATAAATGCGTAAATGCAAAGATGAATTGAAGGGTCATCACAATAGTAAAATTTAATCTCCTTCACAAAGAAATAATTTTGAATTCCTTGTTTGAACTCTTAGCTCCAACACCGATAAAGAATACTTCAAATAACATATATATTGGGTGAGAGGAGAGTTAGAGAAAGCTTTTGATTTTTTTGTTTTTCCCACTTCATAAAGTTCTTAAATATTTGGAATTTTTTATGAGAAAACTGATGCAGAAGATTACTTTACTAGTGATTACTACATTCCTAAACATGCTTATATTAATTTTGAATGTTTTTTAACTTCCTTTGTTTACATAATATATACTTATCTCTCCCTCAAAATTAATATCTCCTGACTCGATTGAGGCTCAAATAAAATTAACCAACATCCACCATCTTCAATCTTCATCATGTCTGAGATCAAAACTCTTCAGTACGACCTGCTTGACTTTAAAAAATAAAAAAATAATGGGTGACTCTATTTAATTAGTCAAAAATGTAAAAAAAAAATCATTCATTTATTCTTTTAAAAAATGAAAATTAGTCGAGTAAATTAAAGTTATATCATATTTTAAAATTTAAATACATTGAGTTATTAAAATTAAAAAAATATATAAAATGAATTACTATTAATCAACTATATTTTGAATGTTCCAAATTGAAAATAAACGTATGGAAAATAATGAATACCGTGTTCCTTGCGCTGTAACACAAGATGTGCCTTGAAATAGACAACCCCATAACAAGAAACTACAGTTGTGAAAATAAAAAAATTATAAGAAGAAATAAAATTGCTTTAATTGGATAATGGAATTCCCTTATTGCAATCCTTTTAGAGGGATTGCAATTTTGTGGAAAAGGAATCTGTATTAATAATCTTTGGAGCAAGTGAAATGGGGAATATGGCGAGATCGCCAAATATAAGCATGTACTTATTCGGAATATCACCATTTCATCTGCTCCTTTTCTCCCTGCTATATTCTGTCATTTCTTTTCCTACGACTATTTGTGGAGATGAATTATTCAATCCATTGCGATTACCTTCTGAACACGATAATCAAGAAATATGCCCCTTGATGGTAGAAGATCATTGTTCCTATCCCGTTAAGTGCTTTTGTCCAGACCCTGTATGCGGGGTCGATGGTAAAACCTATTGGTGTGGTTGCATTGATGCACATTGTGCTGGTGTACGTGTCGCAAAACTAGGTTTTTGTGAGGTCGGGAATGGAGGGTCCGCACCCTTTTCAGGCCAAGTCCTTCTTTTGCTTCATATTGTTTGGCTTATATTGCTTGGTATTTTTGGTTTGTTTGGCCTTCTTTGATCAATTGTATTACTTTTAGCATGCTCAGAGGAAAGAAAAAAAGAGCGATCAACGTCTATCTTTCTTCATTCTCGGTTTTTTAATCATTCTCTTTAATTCATAGAGGTTAGATTTGGTTTTTTGGACAGTGTGATTTGTACATCCATTCTTTCTTTTTTTCTCAACATTTGTACATCTATTCTCTGGAGTAGTATGTTATTAATGTATCCACTGTTTGAGGGAAGTTCACGGCTTACTATTTTAGAGGTTGTCCTATATTATTTTTGTTTAAATCAATACGATTCAGATGTTTCACATTATTTTTTACTTCAATTATATTGTTTATAACTTAATTTTAATTATATATTATAGTCATCACATATAACTAATCCTTTAAAGCTTGAAATAAATGGGTATGTATAAAGTTATAAATGAACTTCGATTTGATTAAAACGACAGTAGACCTTGTAATGGGAGGTGATCAAAATATTATCAAGAGAACAACATACCAATGAATAGCTTTAGCACATCCTTATTATTTTTTTCCTTTTTATACCTTTAAGTTATTCAAACAATCCCCAATTTTTTATGTTTTCTGGCTTCGATTATTTATAACATATCTCATTTTGAATCTCATTTGATGGACTCAGCCTGAGCTCTCCATATATGTCATTATAATATCAATAATGACATAATATAGTGTATATATATAGGTAGATATTTGATTTTTCTTTGTTTTCCTTTAATAAATAACCCATACACAATTTAGGGTGGTGTCATGTAACTCCCCGAATGTTCGTAGTGTTTAAAATAGACCGCCAAAGACTTATAAGTCTAATCTTATTTCTATACATCACATGTCGATGAGATGTTGGGAGAATGAGGTTCTGAATGGGTAGTTGTATCAAGAAAAATATGTATGAAGGTGTTAGAAGTATTGGACCAAATTTAGAAGCCAAAGGCAGCCTTCAAATAAAAATTCAATTTGAAGGTTTCATTACGCCAAAGTATTTCAACTAATCTCATACGTGATCTAACTTTCAATACGTATATCTCCCACTCAATAATGATTTATAGGGACTACAACCTATCAAATTAGACGTTTTTGAGTATAGTGTCCGCCAAAATAAACCTCTCATCAATGGGAGTTTGTGGCAAACAAGTTATATATATTTTATCACGTACTCATGCAACATACATGTACATAGGTGACATGAGCTCCATCCAAGATTAAATAAATAAGGAAGTTTGTGGTGTTGAAAACATCACACCACCATGTGTAATTAAAGTAAGAGAGCAATATCTGAGTGAGCAATATCTGAGTGTATTTATTACATATAAGGCCATAATTTGTAGAGGATCACATAGAAAATGATTGGGGACCTAAATTATTTGCTAATTCAAGTGACCTAATGTCTCACAAAGAAATGGATACATATGAATTCTCTTAATATATCTCTATAGGTATGTTTTTATACATAAGCAGCTTAAGAAATCCCAAATCAATTTGATAGAGTAGAGAACAACCCCCTACATAAAGGAAAATGAGTATTTTTACGAGCGAGGCTTCATCGATGTTTTGCTAGTTTTGTGGTTCTTCCATTGTGTAGATTTTTGAGTTACAGCGGTTATGGAGATGAGTTAGTAGGAGATTTGGGATGGATTCAAGGCTGATGTATTTCGAGTTAAGGGTTTTCTATCTTTGTATCCCACAAAGTTTAAGTTTCTGGGTTCTAGCTTCTTATTAAGGTAATTTCTTTTCAGCTAGTTGTGGTAATATTCTGAATTGATGTTAGAATTTGCAATTCCTTGTTATAGTCTCATGAGTTTCTTGAATGAAGTTCGTGGTATCTTAAAGAAGCGAGCGCTAAAGTATGTGAAGACTATAACTTTCTTTTTTTAGCATGATTCCATAATTTTAAAAGATCCAAGTATAGCATTATTTTTGAAAGCTAATTGTAGAGCTTTTGGGATTAGTATAGTGTTGTAGTAATGCCTTGTACCTCAAAGAAAAGGCATGACTAGTTGAATGTGGGTAAACTTATTAAAAATCAATAGGATAAGGTGGTTCATGGAAAAATATATCATGGAACAATTATTTGAAGGTATTAAAAGTGTTAAAGTAAGGTTAGAGGTCAAGGGGAACCTTAACAAAAAAAATTAAGTTCTAGGGTGGACTACAGTCGATTCTTTACAGTGATCTTTCACATGGTCTGATTTCAAAGGATTATATCTTCCATTATAAATTTAATTAGAGGGTGTGATACCTACAAATTTAAAGGTCTTTAAGTCCCAGTTCCAATGCATCAAAGAGTTTCTCATTTTGAGTTTGGAGGAAAATGTTATGGCCTTTTTACTAAAGAGGTATAGCTCAGTCCGATGTGAAAGTTTTCTGTGGAATTATGCGACCCATAGTGTGTCCAGCACTATTGTTGTGTGGTTTTTACTCCTGGTAGAGCACTTTAGGACATCTACAAATATTCCAAGTCGATTATCACTTTTTCTCTTTTCATCATTAGACGACCCAAAGCTATTTTCACCTTTTCCCACTCTACATGTACCAAACATTAGGTTAAGTTCCTCGTAATTATTTCTTACTCATTTCTTCAACATTTATATGATTCTGACATCGATTTTGTAATGACCCTCGTGGTAATTTTTGTGCCTTTGTACCATTTGACCCTTTTCATATATTTTTTGCATAGTTAGTTTGACTTGCTCAGATGGGTGACATGTTTCTCGAGGAATTAATTTGATTTTAGAATAGTGCTCCTATTTTTGAACTCTTAAAATTGAAAGATTTGACTTTGATCAACATTCAAAGTAAATGGGCTCGGGTGAAAATTTTGTCAGCATTGTTAGCTCTAAAACATGGACTTTTGGCTAGTGGAACTTTTAATTTTGTTCCCGAAGCTTCTGGACTCATTTTGGGTCCTCGGGTGACTTTTAGGTAAAACCAGCAAAGTGTTGACTTTTGTCAACATTACATCAAGATGACTCCTATTGGTCATTTTGATAATTCCTATGAGTTCGGAATGCTATTTCCAATTGGGTAGCATGTTTGATTTGTGTTCACAGGATTCTGAATGAATCCCCAGGGTCCATTTGTAGACTTTTTAGTCTCCTTGTGGTTGCTGGTGTGCTGTTGATGGTGTGCTATTGCTAGTCAGGGCCTTCATCGCATTCACCATGGGACTTTGCTATCACAAAGGTCAGGAAGTTTGACCATCGCATTCATAGGTTGACCATCACATTCGCAATGAATGGGATGGTGGACCCGGGTCAGGTCCTATCTTTTGATTCATGAAGTGACAATCACGATCGTGATGGTTCCCCCTGATGCTTCATTGCATTTGCGAGGGGTCCTTCGCTTTCAGGATGAAGGACCCCTAGAAGTTAAATATGCTCCAACTTTGTTTTCTTCTTCATTCAAACAAAAATTTCCTCCATAGTTGAGCTTAGGAGCTGATTCTTGAGAAGTTCATCAACCCTTATCATTCTGGTTAAGTCCTTAGTATTGTCTAGTAAATTCTCGTAGATTTCACGTATCTCTATCCTAAATTCTCTAGAATTTCATGTTTTGTTCTAAAATTAATTCTTTTTATCAAAGTGAGCTTCAGGGATGTTTTGAGCCCCAAAATGTGTCCTGTTTGCATATAAATTTCAGGCATAGGTTTAGGACCCCATTGGGAGTATAATTATGATTTTTGTTTCAGTTTTTGTTAGTGGACACTGAGGGTTGATTTTTGACCCAATTTTCAGCCTGAAATTCCTTATATCAATATGGGTGTCATTGTTCTCCTCTTGATGCCTAATTTATGTTTATGATAGCGTGCCAACATTTTGAGTCACTCTGAAAGGGAAAGGCTCCCAAGTGACGACTTGTGCTTGTAGTTTGACCCTGAGGTAGGTTGTGATTTACATCCTTTAGACTTAGCTCAGCTCAATTTTATGTTTTATAGGTTGTATGACTGTTAGTATAGGTTGTAGGGTACAATTAGGCTTTAAATCCTTCTTCTAAATTATTAGCCATTTCTCAGCACAGTAGAATAATAGTATCCTATTTATCCTTATTTTAGGTTGGTGTAGCTCTAGTGTGGATAGGTTAGAATCCTTAGTATAGGTGCAAGGAAATTCTTATGGTAAAGTAGGCTCTTATTATTGATTTTTACTTTATCACCCTATTTTCGTGTTTTCTTTCTGTTTACTGTTGCGTCCTAACGTACACGCAACTGTACGCGGTCGTACAAGTAATATAGGATTGTAAGTCCAGATATCGTACCCACAGGGACTTATCGATTAACTATTTCACTAAATTAAACTGGTTCTAATTATTTATTCAAGCATAAAAACTCAAAGGAGAATTTATTCTTAACTAATCTAGAAATAAAAAGAAGAAGTTAACTAATGAACAACTAACCAAACAAAGAGCAGATTTTCACGTAATCAATGTGATGAAATCGATCTAGGACTATGGATTCGCTAACAATCATGTTGAGTAAGCAATTTCATCGACTTGTTTATTTATCTAGTTGTTGATTTCGGGGTTAATTTTACAACTATGGTCTCTCGAGCCTCTAGTTGCCTACCAAAATAGCATCACAACTACATCGTTGAGCGGGGATGTGACATATTATTCCGAATGCTTTTATATATCTTCCCGTATAAACCAAACAAGGCGTTCTAGGTATATTTCTATCCTAGTTGCTAACCTACCCTTTACGTTACAAAAGAGAGTTCTTGCCCCCTATATTCTTTGTTCTATCTCAATGATTCTTCTCTCGAGTTCACAAAGAGATTATAGATTTATTTTAAGGGTAGCTACGCATTAAAATAGTAAGCACAAGAATATAAGAACAACTAATATGAAAAAATAACTATTTGAATCAATCGTCTACTTCAAAAATCATATAATTAGCTACCACAATACTAGAACGAGAAGTTTAACTCCACGTAGACATGGAGTAATTACAACAAATCATCCAAAGAAAAACGTAAAAATAAATAATAAAGGAGAAGAAAAGATGAAACCAATATTCTCCGGCCTCCACGGCGGCTCCTAGCTCTTCGTAGGTCAAAAGTTGTGTATAAATTATTTTTATGAGATATTTATAGGTGTAGAAAAAAGTCTCAAATAAAATAACTGAGTCCAAAACGAATTGAAAAAACAAAATCGAACTGGTTTGAATAACACGGCAAACCAACGTGCGCCGCCTTCAATTTTCCCATATACTGTCTCTTTTCTTCAATTAATAACACGTGTTCAAGGCAATTCAGTTACAAAGGCAATTCAATTTCCAACTTTTCTGCATATGTATGAATATGAATATAATATTACATTTAATCCATTAAGCTGTCTGTTTGATTTCCTTATATGATTTTTCATTTTTAATTCGTTTCTTCTCCAAATTTCTTCCTTTTTGCACCACTTTAATCCTACAAATAATAATACCCAACATACGAATAATTTATAAAATCAATGCTCAAAAACGATAATACAAAGACTAAATATGAGACAAATAATGATTAAATATATGTAATTTTTGCCTTACATCATCACCCACACTTAGAGTTTTGCTCGTCCTCGAACAACATTAAAGTTCATCTCAAAAAAAAAAAAATCAAACTAGAAATACTACCACTTTGATTGATACAAATTAATAGGCCATGTAACAAATCACAACATCAAGTACACTTCCCGATCATTATGCAAGATATACAAATAAACAACAAACTTCTAACCTCCTAACCTCAAAGACGGACTCTAACTCATCAATTTAAATTTGCTCACCTACTCCATCAATTGAAAGCTAATAAAATCACCTATCTATCATGAAACAAGTGCTCTCACAAGGAATAGTCCACGCACTCAATTTAAAAAATCGAATATAATTAAGGACATAGCATCAACGATCAACTCTCACACTCACAAAAAAATTCACATGTATGCACAAAGAACCATAGGCTTTTCCATTATGTACATCTCCACTAATTAAGAATGCTCGAATAGAATCAAATAGGACTTTAATGGGTTGTAATGTTGGCTAGGGGACAGGTAGGAAAACTATATAATAGTGACTTGCACTTCCCTAAGCACTTTGCACTTTTTAGACTTCATCACCCATTATTTTTAACACTTTATTTTTATCAGCCCTCTCTTCAATTTATTTTCACTAGTATTCTCATCATATCAAGAATGCTTCAATCATCATTTTTTTTCTCAAGCAATTTTTTTTTTCATGTCACATTCTTTCACAGAGGGCCTTTTTTAATCACTTTATAACTATCATTGGTCACCTTTTACACTCAATCATCCTTTTTCTTTAGATTTAACAATTTTAACATAATTTATACTACAGTGCTCAAGGAAGCAGGGTGCAAAAATTAGGGATTCAACAAAAGGATCAAGGCAAAAATACGGCTACCAAACGAAAGGCTACAGGCTAAAAGGGGCTACTAGTGATATAATATCTGAAAAGGCTAAATTTTACAAGATAAATCAAAGAAAGCCTATTATCATCTTCTAAAGAGAGCAACACTTTTTATTTTGCTTCAATAACATGCAGGGCAAGTTCTAGACTAAGATGCAAAACATGGAATATGGAACAAATCCTCACCACATATGGCACAAGTCTCAATCAAGATGGATCAATTCTACTTCTAAGTTGGACATGGTCATAACAAACTATAAAATAAGAATAAGATATATACAGAGTCACTACTCTGAGCCTAGGTGTCAAAATATTTGCTAATTTATTTTATACTCAAACATTCACTAGAACGTACTACTTCAAATTAGGCCTAAATTTCTAGTATCAAACAAGTCAAAATATCTTTTCTTTTCTATCCCAAAAAAAAAAATACTACTAAAAAAAATAAAAAAAAAATTTACTCTAAAAGAAAAAATTTGCCCGGTTCAAGGAGCTTCCCCACGGAAAATAACCGTGGCCATAAGAAAAACCAAGGAGTGGATGAGATATGCCGCTTAAAAACTAAAATAAAAAAATAAATAAAAAAACTTTTTGTGTTTAATTTTTTTTTTTTGTATTTTTTTTTCAAATAAAATAAAATCCTATGGCATACTCACCCTTAAACTCATAAATATTAGAAGAATTCTCACATCACACTTAAAATCATGCTTTGTCCCTAAAGTAATTTATAGAAAAAGATGAAGAAGAAAGGTGAAAGATACTCCTTGGAACCCTCTAGGACCTAGCTAAAAATATGTTTCTTCAATTTTGATCAAGGGGGCGAATGTTCCCTCACTTATGCTTAAACCATGCTCCTTAGCTTTTAAATTCGGGTACTCAGACTTTCCCAAACCTGCAAAATAAAAAAAAACATGACACTATATTAAAAACATAAGAAGCTACACTACAAATTGAGTTTTCTCCCAACAAGCGCCTATTTAACGTCGCGGGACTATGCCATCACTACACCATTTTTATTTCCACTTAGAACTTATCAATTGTTCCCCTAACTTTGCATCAAAATTTATGTTCCTCTCAAGGGGCGGTGGTATAAAGATGAAGGAACCAAGTACATAATGTCGCATCTTGCACTTCTTGGCCCTTAAGTGAGGAATGTCATTTTGTCTTTTTGGTGTGAAATTTTTTAGAATGTAAGGACCTTTTTCCTTATATACACACTTCTCAAGTAGCTCAGATGACTCAATTTTTATGTCATCATCCAAACATAATGTAGAAAAGTGATTAGAATGAGGTCCAACAGTACCTAATCCCAAACTTGCATTGTTTATGACATGCTCACTTTCATACATCTCCTCAACATCAGCACTAATGAATAAAGCATAGTTGAATGGATGGAATTCTTCTTTCTACTCCACTAGTTGGCCAGTATCCACAATAATTGATGATTGGGCATCAGACGCTTCAAACTTTTTCTTCAAGTGATCCTCCAAGTAATGGATATCTGAGCCAAATTGGTCTATATCTTGTCTGAGATCAACTCTACCTACTATCAGCTGTGTCGTCATCTTTGTGAGGTTATCACGGAGAAACTCATGAAATTTAACCTTTTCCTCTTTTTCCCTTAGACATGGTTGGCTCACTATGTCTGCTTCCTCATAGCTTTCTCCTAGTAGGGATTAATTTTTTTCTTATACTAGGGGTTCATCTTGGGTATTGGCTAAGATCGTAACTTGCTGATCCATACAAGTTTCAATCATAGCCTGCATCTCTGTGAGTTGGGAACCTATCCTCTCCATGTCTTCTCTCAATTTGATTGCACCTTTATTCAATTCTTCCGGCTTATCCAGTATTTGCTTCAGCATATCAATGAGATGAGCCTCGTGATTCACATCCTCCACTTCATTACCCCAGTCATTATTATAAACAACAAAAGAATCATAATAGAGGCTCGGGGAAGGGGAATAAGAGTTAGGACAACCATTCGAATGAGTATCCTGACCACCACATATATGACATACATTAAATTCAAAAAATTGGGTAGGTGCGCACCACCCGCCCTTTTGAATATAATGACAATTAATACCCAGGTGGGGTCCTCCACAATACTGACAAAGATTACCAACATATGAATAGTACTCATCCTTCAACCAATCTTTATCCCTGGATGTCATGTTAAGAGGAGTATCGAAAAAAAGAGAAATAAAATAAAATAATAATAAAAATAATAAAAACTATTTATAAAAGATGATAAAATATATATAAAAACTTAATTAAATAAAAAGAAAAAGTATAATATAGAAAAATAATTAATTTCTAAGTCCCCGGCAACGGCGCCAAAAACTTGTTGCGTCCTAACGCACACGCAAGTCTACGCGGTCGTATAAGTAATATAGGATTGTAAGTCCAGATATCGTACCCACAGGGACATGTCGATTAACTATTTCACTAAATTAAACTAGTTCTAATTATTTATTCAAGTGTAAAAACTCAAAGGAGAACTTGTTCTTAACTAATCTAGAAATAAAAAGAAAAAGTTAACTAATGAACAATTAACCAAACAAAGAGCAGATTTTCACGTAATTAATGTGATGAAATCAATCTAGGACTATGGATTAGCTAACAATCACGTTGAGTAAGCAATTTCATCGACTTGTTTATTATCTAGTTGTTGATTTCGGGTTTGATTTTACAACAATGGTCTCTCGAGCGTCTAGTTTCCTATCCAAAATAGCATCACAACTACATCGTTGAGCGGGTATGTGATATCTTATTCCGAACACTTTTATATATCTTCCCGTATAAACCAAATAAGGTGTTCTAGGTATATTTCTATCCTAGTCGCTAACCTACCCTTTACGTTACAAAAGAGAGGTCTTGCCCCTTATATTCTTCGTTCTATCTCAATGATTCTTCTCTCGAGTTCACAAAGATATTATAGATTTATTTTAATGGTAGCTAAGCATTAAAATAGTAAGCACAAGAATATAAGAATAACTAATATGGAAAAAGAACTAATTGAATCAATCGTCTACTTCAACAATCATATAATTAGCTACCACAATACTAGAAAAGGAAGTTTAACTCCACATAGACATGGAGTAATTACAACAAATCATCCAAAGAAAAACGTAAAAATAAATAATAAAGGAGAAGAAAAGATGAAATCAATATTCTTCGACCTTCACGGGGCTCCTAACTCTTCGTAGGTCAAATATTGTGTATAAATTATTTTTATGAGATATTTATAGGTGTAGAAAAAAGTCTCAAATAAAATAACTGAGTCCAAAATGAATTTGAAAACCAAAATCGAATTGGTTTGGATGACACGACAACCAACGGCCGCCTTCAATTTTCCCAGATACTGTCTCTTTTCTTCAATTAATGACACGTGTTCAAGGCAATTCAATTTGCAACTTTTTTGCATATGTATGAATATGAATATAATATTACATTTAATCCATTAAGCTCCCTACTTGATTTCCTTATATGATTTTTCGTTTTTAATTCATTTCTTCTCCTAATTTATTCCTTTTCGCACCACTTTAATCCTACAAATAAAAATACTCAACATAAGAATAATTCATAAAATCAATGCTCAAAAATAATAATACGAAGATAAATATGAGGTAAATAATGATTAAATATATGTAATTTTAGCCTCACATCATTTACCATATAACTTTGTGCCCGAGGCCATAACTTGAGGTTGGACGAAAATCTAGGTTAGTTTAATTTTTCGGAGGGTGCCTTTGCCCTGGATGTTGTGTTTTCATTCCCTCATGATGACTCATATATATATTCATGCATGCATATGCATGGAAATTAACTCAGTTTTGAGGAAATTACTAGATTTTCAGCTTTCAAAGAGTTTTTTCACTTTATTATTATGATTTTGGATTTTAGAAATGATTGCATTGTTTTCTCACTAGTTTATTGAGATAGAAAGACTGTTTTATTGATACTATAAGGTACGATGTAAAATTCTAGACCATTTGTACTACTCAGTCTAATGTAGGATTCCGGTCCATTTCAATCTTTAGTCTGATGTAAGATTCCGATCCATTTCTATGTTATTTCAGTGTCTACATTCGATATGAGATTCCGAGTGGCTCCGAGGTAAGATTTTGGGTTTTCACTTCATCGGCTGTATACTGCATCATTGCATCCCTTATTGCATTACACCTTCTTGTATCTGTATTTGAGTGTTTACTATTGTCTTTATTATTATGATCTTAACCATTATCCTGTATGATATGAGATGTTAGGTTAGTTTCATTTCTATTTTACCTTCTTATTTTTATATTATATATTATCTTCTGAGCTCAGTCGGCCTATGATAACTACTGTGTACCCTATGTTTTGATACTCATACTATATTTCTGCATCTTTTTTCTGATACATCATCTAGTACAAGCCACATCGCTAATCTTCTACTCATTTGAGGCCAGTTGCTATTTGGATTGTGGTTAGCTCCTAGTGTCCATATATCTACTGCTTTCCCTCTACTTATGCAATATTTATTTTTTATTTTGATAGTCACTAGTACTTTGTATAGCATTATTTTTGTACCTTAGATGCTCTTGTACCGGTGACACCAGGTCCATGATTTGGTTCTTATGTATTTATGTCATCCTTCTTGGTCTCTTCAGGACCCATTTTGTATATTTATTACCATTATATATATATCTATGCTGGTGTTCCTTTCCTATTTAGTATCTTACTTTTGCTTTATTTATATTAGATTCATTTATAGTCTCATCTATTAAGTTTTGGCTTGCCTACCGTGGTTTTTTAGAAGGTGCCATCATTGGCCTATTTCGGGTCATGACAGCATGGTATCAGAGCTTTAGGATCACCAATCTTACCAGTACAAGAGCAAATTTCTAGTACCGTCATGAAGATCGGTACGATGGTGTTCATACCCTATCTGCAGCAAGCTATGGGGCATTCTTAAGAAAATTCCATCTTATTGCTTCCTTATCATGCGTCCTTGACTCTATCAACTTCTTTATGTCATTTGTTTCACTCTTTCACAGATGGTTCGGATGAGATCAGTGGTAGGTGATGACGAGGCCCCTACTTCTATAATTAGAGCCCCAAATAGGGGATGGGGCAGAGGTCAACACAGAGGTCAAGGTTAGGCATGGGCTATAACACCAGCTCGGGCCCAGGCTTAGTCCATCACTAGATCCAGCAGTTGAGTTAGAGGATATTCAACATGATCTAGAGGGCGTGGGGCTAGCCTATCATCCAATTGGTTTTATTGCTATATAGGTCTTGTAGGACACTTGGTTCATCTTCTTGGTTTTATGGAGGGCATGTCAAATTCTGGGGCTTCGCCTTGTATTCCTAGTGGCTCACAAATTTGAGATAAGGCTTAGACTTTAGCCTAGGCAGTGGAATAGGGTTCAAGAGCACAACCTACTACTGCGGCTCCTCGATTAGAGGTGTTGCCTATTCCGATAGTTGTACAACCTATAGCAGCCAAGCTGGTCATCTCTTTTGAGGAGCAGAGATGATGGGTAAGTTAATTCGATTGGGTCCTCTGAGGTTTTTTGGTGCTCTGAGGGAAGACGCTTACGAGTTCTTGATTAGTTTCCAGGAGAGGTTGAAAAAGCTCAAGTTAGTAGAGTTGCATCAAGCAAATTATACTACATTCTAGTTGGATGGCACAGCAGTGCAGTGGTGGAGGTCCTATGTTTCTTGCAATCTAGTGATAAGTGGTGAAATTACCACTTATTTGCATCTCTTTTCTTAAGCTTTTGCGTCCTCTAATTCTGATATGAGACCACTTATAACTTGTTTTGATATATTTCAGGTGATTCTTGTTCATGTAGAGACTTTGAAGCAATGTAGACAAAAAAAGCTAAAAGTGAGCTGAAGGGAAAAACAAGACTAAGATACCGCAAGTGCAGTCAAAACACCATAAATGCGGAAGTCAGTTGATTGGTCAACAACTGCAAATGTGAAGGTCAGCTGACCAGTCAAAAACCGTAGATGTAGCCAAAGTGCAACAAAATATGGAGGTCAACTGACCAGTCAACCACCACAAATGCGGCCAAAGGACCGCAATTGCAGACGTCAAAAGTCAGTCAACATGCCGCAATTGCGGCCATTTCTCCGCAAATACGGATGCCGGGCTCAGCTAGGACCAAAGCAGTCTTTTCACACTTTTGGAAATACAAATCCATATAAGACACCTCCAAGCGATCTTGAAACACATCTTTGTCTATTCTCACAACTTTTGGCAAGCTTGGAGAATAAGTTCATCTACCAACACTATAGGAGTGAAGATTTGGATGCTCTTTATAGTAAAATCCTTAGTTTCCATTCTTCAACTCTTGTTCTTAATTGTTATTTTATTGGTGTATTTGTTGAATTGATATTTGAGTTTTGTGTTAGCGATAATACTTGTTTGGGTATTGAATTCATATAGAGTTTGCTCTTGTTTGATTATTTGGATTTATTGAATCCTCCATGCTTGAATTTATAGTCAATGGTTGCAAACATTGACTTAGCCTTCTAATTTGGGTTTTTGCTTGAGATAGAATTTCCCTAATTCGGGAAGATTCAATAGTGCGGATTTGGAGTTTCCACTCTATACCAAGGCTAGAGATAGTTTGGTTGCCAGAAACTTCCATCTAAGAGTTGGGGTTAGAGATAACCCAACTCACCCAAGTTGAATTAGTTGGTTATTGCTTACTCGAGGTGGTTCGAGAGAACACATGAGATATATTCTTAATTGGTCAAAAGACGGTTAGGCATACCTTTAACCAAGACTACCCACCTGTTAATCGGGTGCAAGTCTTGTGAATTGAACTCCCATTCCCAATTCTCCCTTGTTATCCTTTCTTGTTAAAAGCAAGGTGAAAGTCATTGATCAATCTATCTTTTATTTGATTTTCTTTTATCTTTAGTTTTAGTCTAACCCCCCTCTTTTAGATATCTTTTTCCCCTTATTGTTAATTGAACTTCAATAAGTTCCTTGGATTCTCTATTAGCTCGATCGTGACTATATTGTTCCCTTGGGTACGACCCCGACACTCATTGAGAATTATAAATTTAGTTTTGCTCTAACGATCGTAATGACCTTCAATTTGGGGAGCACGATTTGAGTGTTATCAAAATATTGCGCCATTACCGAGGAACAATTTAGCGTATTGAGTTAGTTTAAAATTTGAGTTTACTTATTCTAGTTCAATTTTGTGAATAGTTGTTTTTCTTTTATGTAGTTTTATTATGGTGATTGATTTCATGGCATCTCAATATGATAGAGGTATTGGAGGTTGCAACCCTTGTTATATTGATCCTTGTTGTTATTGTGGAGGACCCCACCTTTAGCGAAAATGTAAAATTAGCCGTAGGAGAGAGAGGTATTCACCTTTTTGTCCCTATGATGGGTGTAATTGCTATTTGTGTGGTGGTCATGATGGACATTAGAGAAATTACCTTACTGACCATCCTGCTCCCCTCTCTTATGCTAACCATGTTGCTAGTCATGCTTGTGATCCTAATAGGAACCATAATGTAGCAAGCGAAGGAGGCATTTATGCAAAGCTCCACACCCTCTTGGCCCCACTAGAAACCAAAGAGGAGGGTGTGAAATCCATAAAGCAAGGCTTGGTGGGCATGAGAATGAAAGAAAAAGAGTAGAGAAGTCTTTCCACACAATCCATGGCGAAATTGTCCATGCCTCTTGCGCAAGTGGATGAAGAAAACACCTACCCTGAAAACCTATATGCTAGGTTCAAACTCTCTTGGAGAAGCAAGATATCACAGAGGAGGGTGTGCAGGCCATAAAGCAAGACTTTGTGGATGCAAGATATAAAGAAGAAGAGTAGAGAAAATGTGCTTCGCAATCCATGGTAGATTTGTCCACGCTTCTTGCTCAGGTCGAAGAAGAAGACACCTCCCTGAAGAGCCTATATGCTATGGTGCAAACTATCTTTGACAAGAAATACATCATAGAGGAGGGTGTTCACTCCATAAAGCAATACTTTATGGATGCAAGAGCTAAAGAAGAAGAGGAGAAAAAATATGCCTCGCAACCCATGGTGGAGTTGTCTACTCCTTGTGGCCATATTGATGAAGAAAACCCTCTGAGGCAAGCAAATGAACAAGTTTCGAACATTGAACTCCATCAAATTCACTTTGAGGATGATGATGAATATTTGCAAAATATGACATCCCCTGAGAGTGAGTTTGTACTTGTTGTGTTTGAACCCCAAAAAGAGGAAAAAGTTATGTTAGGTGAGGTTGTGAGCCTGGAATGGATGTTGGACCTAACTCGCCAACTTGAAGCTTATGAGGAACAACGTGAAAGAATGCTACAAATGTTTGAGATATTATTGAAAATACATGTCAAGAGAAAGCAAAAAGAACAGTGACTTGAAATTGCTATCCGAAACTTACATACTAATATGAATGCTCGAATTGACACATGCACGGACGTGGATAGTGGTTTTGAGTTTCCCTCTATTAAAGAGGAAGACACAAGGAATGCTCATGAATTAAAGGTCTTGAGGCAACCAACCACCTCATATATGACTCGTGATGCCGAGATTAAGCGAATGATACTAGAGTTGCAAGGCAAAGTCCAAAGATTTATCTTGAAAGACTCTAGTACATTCGAAAGTGAGGATATTATGAATGACACAAGATTGAAGGTCGAGACGCCCAAATCTAACTCTAAACACTCTTTGACCTTGAGTTTGGTTGAATGGACGAAAGTTGAAGTAATCAAGATCTTGGAGGACCTTGGACGAAGAGTGGATCGAGGTTTAATCAGTTTCAAGTTTGTTGTTGCAAGGGGGCAAAGCGACCTTCCTCACTTGAAGGCAAGAAAGTGCAAAATGAAAAACCACGAAAATGGCCTTCTCATGCTCAAACCTTCACCCTAGGATTGTCACTGGAAGTTTGATTTGAGTTTGGGTCGAAGGTTCAAATCTTCCAAGTGGAAATCTCGATGGTGAGGTAGCCGACATCGTGGGCCGCAACGTTAAATTGTGCGCTCGATGTGAGGCAACCCATTCTTTTTATGTTTTTCTTCACTTTTTGTTCTTTTTTATGTGTTTTTAGGTGCTAAAGGGGATGAGAATAGAAACCAAGTGTTGAGAACCACCAAAAATACACCTGAAAATGGTGCGTTTTGCACCTGGAAAAGTGCCTGTCGCACAAGGAACCAGTAAGCTGGAAAAAAATGATAGTGTGCAAAGGTGGTGCATTTTCACCCCACACTATGCCCATCACACATGCCTTCGCATAAGCGCCCAAGTGTGCCAAGTTGTAGATGCCGCAATTGTGGAAAATCCGCCGTAAAAGCGGATACTCTGCAATTGCAGTCATCGACCAAAAAAGTGATGGTCTGCATTTGCTGACCTTTTGATCGTAAAAGAGGAAAATCTCGCATATGCGGTACCATGACTGCATTTGCAGGCATCCGGGTAGTTCCAAAAAAAAATTAAGACTCAAAAGGCACAAAGGTTTGTTCGTTTTCTAAAAAATAAAAGGTTCATTTCTCTTCTTGCCTCTCTTCACTAACAATGGCAACACCAAGACCCATTCATCTTTATAAGAATCCAGGTATGACACGATATTCCCCTTTCTCTTCGAATCATGTAAGATTCCTCTCAACTTGAAGGAATCATGTGTCTTAACTTGATGAACTTGAATCTGTGATTTGAATTGTTATTTTTTGGGTGAGGTTGGCTTTGAGGGTGAGAATTTCTTTGATTATAAATGTGGAGTTGGCTAAGTACCCATATCATACTCCATAGGATAGTACCTATTTATGCTTATAAAGAATTTGACGAATTGCCCGAATGAAATTCTTGGCCAAATTTGTGAACTTTTCGTGATTGGGTAATGTTTGTGTGGAGTATTTTATGAGTTTGCTTATAAAATTGAGTTGGTGATTAATTTTGGGGGTGTTGGAAGCGGTTTCCCCCATGGGGGAATTTTGGAGATGACGGGTCCGCTTTTGCGGCAAAATCTCACAATTGCAGAACACCGCATTTGCGGACTTTGACCGCAATTGTGGAGCCAGACAAGTTACCAAAAGACACAATTGTGGCGGTTCTTCGCATTTGTGGACCTCTACATTTGTGGACCCCGACTGCAATTGCGGTACAAGAGACCAAAAATTTTGAGGCACCAAAAGTGGTGCACACCCCTATAGCGTTCCAATTGTTCTACAACTCATTTGTTTGGCTTTAATAGACCATAAGGCATTGTATTTAGTTTCTAGTGTCAATTGTTCATGCTTATATAAATTTTTCAGGTCTAAAAAGCCAACATGGTTGCTAACCTCAATGATGCACTCTTCGAAGATGAACTACCCATTGATTAAGAGTTCGATCAAGTTCGATTCATGTCTCATGAATGTCAGAGGAGATACTACTCTGACTTGGTTAAGAAGAAGCTGCTCCCTGAAAGGGGAATTTGTCTTGACAAAATCTCCACAGTTCTTCCGGGGTTCTATCATAGGTTGGAGACCATAGGTTGGATGTGCTTTGCACTTGAGCCTTGCAAGGCTAATGAGGAATGGGTCTGAGAGTTCTACGCAAATCTCAAACATGTGAGAATATCAACCCCGATCATCAGAATAAGGGGCAAAATAATTGACTTGAGTGCATCTGTGATCAATAGGCTCTATCAATTGCAAGACCATAACCCCGCCTTGTTCAAAGAAAAAGATTGTGCACCGGGTACATGGTTGATTTCCAAGTTGTGTCTAGACAAGAATGTACCATGGGCTATCACAAAAAAAAGGGTATCACTTCCAAAGAATTCACAGCTGAAGCGAAGAACTGGCTATCGATTATCTATAGCAGAGTCTCTCCATGCGGGAATGTTTACGATATACCATTGCTAAGGGCCCAGATTATTGCTTGCATCCTTGATGACATTCCTGTGAATGTTGGCCATATGATCATCTGCGAACTCAAGGAGTTCTTGATGCAAGACAGACCCACTCTTATGTTCCCATCTATTATCACTGAACTGTGTAAAAGTGATGAGGTAAAAGAATACCTGACTGACACTGGGTGGAGCCGTCAAGACCCATCTTTCCATTGAAGAAGTATGGATAAGGGACAGCTTGCAAGAGCAAGAAGAGAAGGATAAACGCAAAAACCTTGTCTTAGGCCATTATTGGTAGTTCAAGGGAAATGGGCCCATTTGAGATGATGATAGAGGAGCTGAAGCACATCCAAAAAATGGTGAGTCGCATTCCTCAAGGGCCGGGTGAGTCATCAGAGGGCCCTGTTTCATTTGTGACACATAAAGCATTTGACAAATATCTTGAGGATCAAACGAAACAAGTAGCCCATCTTACTAAGCTAGAAAGAGCATACACTGATCTGGCCAAGTCAAAGGGAAAGCTTCATGATTCACACACCAAGATGCTTAAGCGGGAAAAGAAGAGAGACAAGTTCTTTACTCGTATGTGGAAGAGTGTGAAAGGGTTGTGGAAGGTGATGAAACCTAGAGGTCCATTTCTATCTTCTAGGAGGAGTGATGAGGATGATGCCCCAACACAGTGGTCGGAAGAGGATGAAAATGATCATGGAGATGATGATGATTAGACTGAGAGTGATGGCAGTGCCTGAGGAAGTCTCAGGCAGACCCTCCCACCATTTTACTTTGTTTTTTTTAGTTGCATTGAGGACATTGCAACATTTTAAGTTGGGGGTGTGGGCATTTGGATGTTAGTTCTGCTTGTTCTTGCTTTGGATATTATGTTTTCACCTTTGTCGGGTCATGTGTTGTTGAAACATTGTTAGACTAGTTGTTTTTGTTATTTCTGTATTTATAGCTTCTTTAGTTTATATTCCATAGTTGTTCTGATTGGTGTTGAGAGCCAGGGGAAGTCTGAGTACCCGGTAGGCTAGTAGCTTGTGTGTTGGGATTTTTATTTTGGTTAATTCTGAGTATCCATATCAATTTAGATAGATGATTTGGGCCAATGATAGATTGAGTGACGTTATTCTTAAGGTCAAATCGTCATCTTTTGAGATAAGTGTTTGAGTGATTTGTTTGGTACTAATAGAGTTAGTCTCGCATTTGAATGAGGATAATTTGAGCATACCCCTTCAAAAATTCTTGTGACATAGTTGGAATGCATTTTTGCTCACAATGCCTTTGATCTTTTTGTGACTTTTGACCAATTAGTGATTAAATAGATGCAAAATGTGGCTCCATTTATCCTTGTTATGAAGAACATTCATCCGTCTTGAATAATTCGCATGCCATGTGTGGTGAGTTTTGTTGAATAATCCTCGTGCTTGCTTGTGTCATCTAGAACTTGCCCGGTTATTCATTCTAATGCTAGTCTTAATTTTGTTGATTGGAGAAATGATCTTAGGCCTTCTTTGTGATTATTGAAGCCTTCTAAGCCTTTAAAGTCCACCATTGCACTCAAATTGTATCACTAGCAACCCCTCTTGAGCCTAATACCTCTTTTTTGGCAACTTTGATACAAGCCTTAAACCACTTTGAAAATGAATCTCTCCTTTGATCCCGTCCTTCCTTGAACTCTATAAGTGTGAAATTGAGGATAAAAGCCTAAGTTGGGGATGATGAAGAATTACCTTGGAGGAGTGATAAGTGAGTCAAACTGATGTGAGGCCAAAAATACATATATTTAGTCATTGTTTACCTCATATTTAGTCTTTTCATTATTGTTTTTGAGCATTAATTTTATGAATTATTCTTATATTGGGTATTTTTATTTGTATGATTAAAATGGTGGAATGTTGAAGAGATTGGGAGAAAAAATAAATTAAAAATGAGAAATCATATAAGAAAATCAAGCAGGCAGCTTAATGGATCAGATGTAATATTATATTCATATTCATACATATGCAGAAAAGTTGCAAGTTGAATTACACCTTCCACGTGTCATATTTTGAAGACGATAGCAGCGAATTGAGCCGAGCAAATTATTTACGGTTGCGTATCTCCCAATTTAATTGGGTTTTGGTTTCTCAATTCATTTTGTACTCAATTATTTTATTTGAGGCTTTTTCCTACAGCTATAAATATCCCATAAAATTAATTTGTACATTATTTTTGACCTACAGAGAGCTAGCAGCCGCCGTGGAGGCTTGAGAATATTGGTTTCATCTTTTCTTCTCCTTTATTAGTTATTTTACGTTTTTCTTTGGATGAATTGTTGTAATTTCTCCATGTTTATGTGGAGTTAAACTTCTCATTCTAGGATTATGGTCGCTAACTACATGATTGTTTAGTAGACAATTGAATCGATTATTTATTTATCATATTAATTGTTCTTATATTCTTTTGCTTACTATTTTAATGCTTCACGATCATTAAAATAAATCTATAATCTCTTTGTGAACTCGGAAGAAGAATCATTGAGATAGAACGAAGAATATAGGGAGCAAGGCCTATCTTTTGTAACGTAAAGGGTAGGTTAGCGACTAGGATAGGAATATACCTAGAATGCCTTGTTTGGTTTATACGGGAAGATATATAAATACGTTCGGAATACGATGTTACATCCCCACTCAATGATGTAGTTGTGATGTTATTCTGGATAGGCAACTAGAGGCTCGGAAGACCATAATTGTAAAATCAACCCCAAAATCAACAACTAGATAAACAAACAAGTCGATGAAATTGCTTATTAACCATGATTGTTAGCAGATCCATAGTCCTAGATCGATTTCATCACATTGATTACATGAAAATTTACTCTTTGTTTGGTTAATTGTTCATTAGTTAACTTCTTCTTTTTATTTCTAGATTAGTTAAGAATAAATTAAACTTTGGATATTTACCGCTTGAATAAATAATTAGAACTAGTTTAATTTAGTAAAATAGTTAATCGACAAGTCCATGTGGGTACGATATCTGGACTTACAATCCTATATTACTTGTACGACCACGTACACTTGCGTGTGTGTTCGGACGCAACAAGTTTTTGGCACCGTTACCGAAGACTTCGAAATTAATTATTTATCTATATTAGACTTTTTCTTTTTATTTATTTAAGTTTTTGTATACATTTTATTTTCTATTATAGTTAGTTTTTTTTCCTACTACTCTTCTTAACATGACATCTAGGGATAAATATTGGTTGAATGATGAGTACTATCCATATATTGGTAATTCTTATCAGTACTGTGGAGGACCCCACCTGGATATCAATTGCCATTATAATAAAGAGGGCGGGTGGTGCGCACCTACCCAATCTTTTGAATTTAATGTATGTCATATATGTGGTGATCAGGATGGTCATTAGAATGGTTGTCCTCACTCTTATTCCCCTTTCCTAAGCCCCTATTATGATTCTTCTGTTGTTTGTTATGTTGGCAGGGGTAATGGAGATGAGGATGTGAATCATGAGGCTCATCTCATTGATATGCTGAAGAAAATACTGGATAAGCAAGAAGAATTGAGGAAAGACACAATGAAATTGAGGAAAGACACGGAGAGGATAGGTTCCCAACTCACAGAGATACAGGCTATGACTGAAACTTGTATTGATCAACAATTTACGGTCTCAGCCAATACCCAAGATGAATCCCTAGTAGAAGAAGAAAGTGAGTCCCTACTTGGAGAAAGCTATGAGGAAGCAATTATAGTGAGCCAATATTGGGTAAGGGAACAAGAGGAAAAAGTTAGATTTCATGAGTTTCTCCATGATAATCTTACATAAATGACGAGACATCTGATAGAAGGAAGAGTTGAGCTCAGACAAGAGATAGACCAATTTGGCTTAGATATTCATAACTTGGAGGATCACTTGAAGAAAATGGTTGAGGCGTCTGATGCCCAATCACTAATTATTGTGGACACTGGCCAATTAGTGGAGCATAAAGAGGAATTCCAACCATTCAACTATACTTTATTCATTAGTGTGGATGTTGAGGAGGTACATAAAAGTCAGCATGTCGTAAATAATGCGAGTTTTGAATTGGGAAATGTTGGACCGCATTCTAATCACTTTTCTACATTATGTTTGGATGATGAAATGACAATTGAGTATAAGAACTGGTGGAGAAGTGTTTAGATGAGGAACAAGGCCCTTACATTCTAAAATTTTCCACACCAAAGAGACAAAATGAAATTCCTCACTTAAGGGCTAAAAAGTGCAAGATGCGACATCATTTACTTGGTTCCTTCATCTTTATACCACTACCCCTTGAGCGGAGCAGAAATCTTGATGCAAAGTTAGGGGTGCAATTCATAAGTTCTAAGTGGAAATAAAAGTGGTGTGGTGATGGCGTCTTGCCGCGATGTTAAATCAGGTGCTTGTTTGGAGGCAACCCAATTTGTAGTGTAGCTTTTTATTTTTATTTTGTAGTGTCACATTTTATTTATTTTGCAGGTTAGGGGAAGTCTGAGTACCCGAATTTGAAAGCTAAGGAGCATGGTTTAAGCTTAAGTGTGAGGTTGTTCGCCCCTTGATAAAATATAGAAAACATGTTGTTAGCTACGCTGTAGAGGGCCTCAGGGAGTATCTCTCACCCTTCTTATTCTTCTTCATCTTTTTCTATAAATTGCTTTGGGAACAAAGCATGATTTTAAGTGTGGGGTGGGAATTCTTCCAATATTTATGAGTTTAAGGGTGAGTATTCCATAGGATTTTATTTTATTTGAGGAAAAAAATACAAAAAATATATATAAAAAAGAAAAATTAAACACAAAAAGTTTTTTTTATTATTATTTATTTTAGTTTTTAAGCGGCATATCTCATCCACACCTTGGTTTTACTTGTGGCCACGATTCTTTTCCGAGGGGATGATGCTTGAACCGGGCAAATTTTTCCTCAAATTAGAGGTCACGACTACATTGTTCCCTTGGGTACGACCCCGACACTCGTTGAGAAGTATAAATTTTGTTTTGCTCTAACGATCGCCGTGACCTCCAATTTGGGGAGCACGATTTGAGCGTTATCAGCTAGCCGGGTCACCTCCGATGACTTAGACTAAGTTCTCTGAGGCTTTCTTTGAGAAATATGTACCACATAGCATGAAAGAGCGGCTGAGAGATGAGTTCTCCAGGTTAGAGCAGGGCTCTATGACAGTTTCTATGTATGAGGTCCATTTCCATGAGTTGTCTAGGCATGCCACTATGATTCTTTCTACTGAGCATGAGCGAGTTCATCGGTTTCTTAAGGGGTTGAGTGTACAACTTTTGTTGGCTACAGAGCAGTTGGTAGCTTTTGGGGCTACTTTTCTTACAGTTGTTGATCATGCCCGTATTATTGAGGATATTCATTGTGTGGCCTATGGAGGCAGCAAAAAGAGGCCCCGCCATCAGGGTGGATTTAAGGGTTCACAGCCTAGAGGTAGAGGTTACACCAGTAGAGCTCACCCCAGCGTTTCCAACTTAGCAGGCCTTTTGAGGCGACACTTTAGATTTTTTAGAGTG
Organism: Jaltomata sinuosa; assembly: GCA_003996215.1. NCBI lineage: Eukaryota > Viridiplantae > Streptophyta > Magnoliopsida > Solanales > Solanaceae > Jaltomata > Jaltomata sinuosa. The sequence goes on along the minus strand of QJPP01001121.1, from coordinate 281,160 downwards.
GGTATCTGGGTAAGAGTGGTCAGGGTAGCTAGAGTTCAGGTCAGACTTCTTGTGATGCATATTTCGGGTATTCAAGCCATGGTAGCAAGTCTAGTTCAACGAGTTCTTCTCCACGGGATTTAATGAGCAGAGGTTGTTATGAGTGTGTTATGCTGGGCCACTTTGCTAGAGATTGTATTAGATTCAGACACGATAGTCAGCAGGGTCAGCTAGTTTAGGCTCCTAGGGCTCTAGTGCCACCAGCCATGTATGCATTTTTGGGCTGGTAGATAAGGTGGTCATAGTGGACGAAGCCACATGTATGCATTTCCGAGATGACCATAGGCTGAGGCTTCAAATGATGTCATCACATGTACAATCTCCATTTGTCATGAGTCAGCTTCTGCATTGTTTGATCTAGGTTTTCCATTCCCTTATGTGTCTTCTTATTATGCTACTCGTCGGGAGTCTGGTTTTGAGTTTTCCTCAAGTAATTGAAAGCATTTATGTCAATCAAGAGAATTGCTCCTCGACACAAGACTTCAATAAGACCAAATATCAACTCAACAAATTCACTTAATTGGATTGGAACTAACGCATAGCTCAAGACACATGAACAAACCACCCTTTTTCAAAAGTTCCAAATAATTTCAAGTGGATGAAATCACAACAATTCTCTCAGCTTCTCAAGTGTTAACAATAGACTTTCAAAACTTTCCTCATTATCACAACGTAACTAATCTTGCTCATTCCTCCCAATTTTAAACATGACTCATTACTCTTCTCAAGTATGAAGTGCCCTCACAAGCAAATAGAGAATCCCACACTCAAGCAATGTAATAAAAATCACATAAGATGCCAAGCTAGGAAGAACTTACTCTCTCACACAAAAATATGTTATAATACAACACGTAGAACCATAGCCTTGCCCTTCATGTAGTTTGTCACTAATGAAGACACACACGATTCAAAATCAACTAGGACTTTCGAGTGATAATGAGGGCTTAGGTTAAGAAATGGAATAAATATGGATATAAGTGACTCAAGGCCTTTCAAATGCTACAATTTTCAATGAAAATCACAACTCCTCCCAACTTTTCCACCATTTTTTGATTTCCAAAATTCATCACTTCCTTCTTTATTTGCCACTAGTTTATTCTTTCATTCACGACTCTCTAAGCTAACAAGCAAACATGACTTAAATTTATCTCTTTTATTTTATTTTCCCTCTTTTCCCCTCTTTTTCTCTCTTTTTCTTTACCTTCTAATCCTTTTACATACATTCCCACATTAAAACATCTCATAATTCACCCCCAAACTTAGGCGTTTAGCCTAGATTTGCACTTTTAGAACAACACGCCCCTAAACATATACCTTTAGTCTACGTTTGTATTTGTAGAGTTTAGGAGGTAGGGTGCCAAAATATTGAATTAAACAAAGTGTAAAGGTGTGAAATGTGGTTGCCAAGAAAAGGTTAAAAGCTCAACGTTATTTGACCAGGGAAATCATGAAAGGGTAGGGCATTTAGGTACTGAGACGGACAAAGAAAGGCCTAGAATCATTTTTCAAACCCCGTGTAGTCTATAATTTTGCCTTGAAAAACCTTCTGAGCAGGTTCTAGACTACAGTGCATGCAAAGAATGTACTAGGACCTCACCACACATGTAACAACAAAGACTCAAGTTAAGACCAAGTCCTAAATTCATAAAATAAATGAACTTGACAAGCTACTTTGAATTAAAAACCAATTCTCTTATGAACAAGGAGCCAATTAATGACTTTAAAGATCACGACAAGAGTTATCCTTCTAGCTATTACCTTTTTATCCACAAAACTCCTCATGTGCCAAGTTTTAAAAAATGTTTTGGTGGTACAAATCAAATCATGTGCCACTCACAAAAATCATGTGTCAATCAAACTTTGTTAACCACTCAGATTTGGTTAAGGTTAATAATGTCGTCTGTTCAATCTATCATAGGGAAAATGCACCCAGTTCGACAAAGAAAATAATCAAAACAAAAAAATGCTCCGTGGGAAAGAAACATAGTATGATGAAAACACTTAGAGTTTATTGACTCTCTATTTACAAAGGTAATTTCAAAACTCAATGCACTAAAATCTTATTCAAAACAGACCTGACAAGGGCACTAATCATTATTACCACAATTAAAATGGCACGAGTAATAACAATACCGATCACAACAAATCGACAAGGTTTTTAAACACATCAAATATTAGGGAATATGCCCAAGAAAGCATCAACTCATCAACAATATGAAGAAAACCCAAGGGCACAATAATCTAGAATATACAACCTAAGCTTGACAGGGGCAATCAAGTCAACCAAAATAAGAAACTAAGCCCGGCAAAGGCAACCAACTATATAAAAAATTACAAATGTACAGGCTCACTAGAATAACTACCCAATCCCTAACCAAATAGTTTCGATCGTCCCCATTGCATACAAATATAGCAAGAAAAAGAGGTAGGGACTCCTTGAGGCACTCTAGGCACTCAAATCAACATCAAAGGTGTTTAGTAACAATTTAAAAGCATGTGTAGTGATAGATCCTCATCATACATTGATCCTAGGATGGGCACTGAAGCTAAAGGCTACTCTTGAGCCTCAACATCAAAAATTTGTATAAGAGCCAGCAGAACTGGATCCACTGGAACCTGAAAGCTCAAACTATTTCCAACCAGCTTCACAGCCTGAGTTTCTATAGATAATTGAGTGGCCATCTGAATTTGTTGTGACTCACTCAACACATTTATCACACCAATAACATCATCTTGCTCGAACATAGCCTCATTTGTCTCTGAACTCTCTGCATTATTGCCTTTAGGCATCGGCCAGGTATTACCTCCCAGTAACTCATCAATAGGCAATGGACACTCAGACGCTCCTTGATATGGTAGAATATGAATGACAAACAAGTTGAACTCAGGTTGGAGCTTCTTGATGTCCTCCTTAAATTAACAAATCCTCTTGTAATGCATCAAAAGCACTATCATCCTGCTTCCCCTCGAGAGAAGTATCTCGTGCATCAAGCTATGGCATCTGAAGATGAATTAGCTCCAAAGCCTTATCAATCACTGCCTGGATGTACTTAGGAATATCAAGAACAAGCCTACTCAAAGTAGCATTATTCTTTAGTGTCATGCTAGTCATTTGCTAGAATCTGCTGCTAGAGGCATGATTTAAAGGATATGGTGGCATGTAAGGAGATGTGCCTGAAGTAGAATGTGTTGGTACCTAAGAAGTAGGAGTGTCAGGCTCACTTGAGAGGGAAGGAGTGGTGGTAGGAGCCTCAATGATAACGTCCAAAATGACTCTCCAATGAAAGAGGTGGAAATGGTCATTCCAAAAACAAGCACCCAACAAGAGATCAAATTCAATTTCTCATAGAGATTGGATGTTAGATTCACCAAGGTTTATAACTCGAATCACACAAGTAAGTGTATTGCATAAAACAATAAATTAAAATAAGGGAATTGGTTAAACAAGTGAACAATTGAGTATGCAAAGACAACAAAGTAACACGATTGTTGGTATCAAGATTATAGGATCTAGGGATGTGCATTTGATGGGGAGTAGCTTTGATAGGTATTAACTAGATTACTTAGAACAAATTATAGCATTAATAGCATTGGTTTTAGCTACACTCAAAGTTTCTCAACCTATGAATGTGTCTATCTTTGATTTCTCTTGAACCTTAAAAACCATACTTGATAATAAACCAATCAATTTCTTGGGTAGGCTAAGACTGTCTCTAGCTTTAGCCTTTAGATAATATTTTATCCCCAAATAGCCACTACTAAATCCTTACCAAATTCCACTTCCCTTTTCTAAAAAAAAGTGAAATTATAGGACTCAATTAATGTTCGTACCCATTAATTTTTAGATTAAAACTTGAAGAATTCTATAGATCCATGCTCATTAATCAATTTTAACAGTAAATAATCAATACCCAATCAATACTAAACACCCATCACTTACACACACCCCTAGAAGGGTAATTAGCTACTCATACTTAAGGAAAAAGAAATTATACCACAAAGGAGTTCCTCAAATCTATTCATAATGAGAAATTAATATCAATTCCAAGCTTTTCAACCTTCAACAATGGTGTTTTCTCAATTCTAGAAGAAGAAGATGCTCAAAGTTATACTTCTTCAAGTGTACTCTCTACAATATATAAATTGGGGAAAAACTAGGTGTAATATTTGTTGCATGGATCCCAAAATCATCATTAGAAGCTTCTCAAATACACAAATGAATTCTTGATGATTTTACCCCTCAGGTGACTTGTGGTTCACATGCATTAGTACCTACGGCCATATGTGAGGAATTGCAACATGCAGGTGCCAATAATCCTGGGCAGTGTCCAAGTTGTCTTTTGCGTGTCAACTGCAAAATGCATGTAGGGACTTGTGGATACAAGTCCAATACATGTGCTCATCAGAATGATTCTCTTCAGGTCATCTCTTAAATTGGCTTTCTTTAATTGCCTATTTAGGTTTAAATCCTCATATATCTCCAGTTCATGCGAATGCCTGCATTTAAGATAACAAAGGCATAAAATTTTTCTAAAACCACAACATTGAGAAAATAATTCATGCCTAAGAACCTAATAAGTTGGTAAATTACCAACTTATCAAACCCTTAAACTTGAACTATTGCTTGTCCTCAAGCAAAACATTCACTATGCATAGGATTGACTCAAGATTTCCAAGACACAAGGATAGCACGCATGACAACTACGACTCAAATGGACAAAGACAACAAAATGATTCAATCAAAAGCACTAATATCAATGAGCACCACCACAAGTTCAAGGTAAACACAATCACTTTAAGATTATTTTCAAAATACTACTTTTCATTGTTCAAAAATTAAGGAACTTTTTCCACTTAAAACAAGATCAAAGAGCATCTCAAGTCATTCACACAAAACCTTCAAAGCTTGCCTCAAAGTTCAATTCATAACTTATCGCATTCATTCCCCTCAATTAAGGTCAAAAATTCAACATTTACTCCAAGGGTTCCATGCCACTCACAATAAGAGAGAATCCCACTCACAATCATGGAATTCAAAATATAAGGATTATAGGATAACAAAAAGATGCTCACTCTCTCAAAGATGTTCGAGTGCATACACATAGAACCATAGGCTTGCCCTTTATGTAATTCACCAATAATGTAGAGTTGCAAAGCTCGAAATCACTAAGGATTTTCAGGCAACTATGTAGGTTACGGTTAGGGGAAGGACATTATTTAGGTTACGTGACTAGAACCTACTTAATTCTAGAACTAGGCATTCAAGTACATCGCTCATATCATTGATTCAACTTCACCTTATTTCTCCCTCTCTCAACCTAAGTTTTCCCCAAACCATTCATCTTAACACCTTTGTTCATTCATTAAGTTGTCTCTAGGCAAGAGGTAGCATCACTCAATTCTTTTTCTTTCTTTCTTTCAGTCATTGATAGTTCCAAGCAATCCACAAGATAATCATTAAGTTCTACCCCATATTTATGCTCAATTCTTCTTTCAATCATTAATGCATACACCCCTAAACATAGGCTTTTGCCTACATAAATCATCCCAGCTTTTCATTCATGTTACCCCCCAAACTTAGGCATTTAGCCTACATCTTCATTCAGTAGCTATTAAGGAGGCAGGGGTGCCAACATAGAGGATTAAAGGCTCAAAGGGGTTTACTAGGATCAATGTTGAGGGAAGGAGATATTTGGTAAAGTTACTATCCAAGAAGGGCCTAGGTCATCTTCCAACCCAAGAAACATCTATGATTTTTCCTTGAATCACATTCGGGGAAAGTTTTAGATGACATGCATACACAACAACATACTAAACCTTACCGCACAAGGCATCACAACACTAGGACTCAACAGTTATTTCAAAACCAATTGGAATGAATGACTTTTGACAAGCTGTTTCAAGTTTCACACAACACATTTTTTGAACAAAAGCCAAACAAAAAATGTGAAGATCATGAAAAAAGAATGCTTTTCAAAATCAATTTGTCCTTTTATCTCAATTTCAAAAATTATTTGCCAAGAAAATTTTTCGTGGTCCCATTCAAGACAAGTAAAAAAATGGACTCAAAATAAAAACTACAAGTGACATTTTTACCTATGAAAGTCACCTTTCAATCTATCATAGGAAAATGTAACCCGGTTTGACACAAAAATAAAGAAAAGAAATTTTTTTGCTCTTTGGAAAAGAACCGTGGTATAAAGAAAATCCGCTGAGTTTATTAAAAATAACTATTACAAAGGTGAGTTCGAAATACATGCTCATGGATAATTTGAGAATGAGACCTTGCGAATACAATTAACACAATCTGAAAGCACGGATAGTAGGACAATTAGCATGTAAAATCAACTAGGTACAATGGAACAAACTCATATCCATAATAAAAGATCTGCGGCCATAAACTAGAGAGTCTTGAGCAATTTGAAATATCATTTAATGTAGTTGAAATACCTGAATATGGGGTTGTTCGATCAATTAAAGTAATTGCATTCATACCATAATTAAAAAACAAATCTTCTTATAGAAATAGAACAAAAGACTGGCGAGGGCGCAATATATCAACATAACAAAGAAAGGCCCAATAAGGGAAATAAGAAATATTATCCAAATCATGATCTACAAGGGCCACAATATCCAAAACTAATAACCCAAGCCTGACAAAGGCAGTTAAAATGGGGCAAGAATAAATGTCTCAACCCGACAAGTGAAACACCAATAATCTAACAAATCAAGGCCTCACAAGGGAAACACCAATAATCTAACAAATCCAAGCCTCACAAGGGAAACTCCAATCATCCAACAAAATAAATTAACCTACCCCTAGCTTAGAAATAGCATTGACCCTTGATAACTCTCAACTATACCCTATCATGAAGGAGGTATCGGCGATTGTTAGAGCAAAACATATTTGTAGTACCCGACGGGTGTCGGGTCGGTCCTAAGGGAATTTGTGACTAGCCAAGTCGGTTGTAAACAAAAGTCTTCACAATGAGAGTGTTTTTTCACACACAATAAAAATAAATAGAAGGGGGGAATTGGGAAATCTATCACAATTCATAATTCAAAACAAAGTTATAAAGTAGAAATGGGTGTAAACAATGAGAGAGGACGACAAGGGATGTGTGTCAAATAGGACTCAGTTATGAGATAGGGTGGTGATAAATCGGTAATATACCAACTTATTAAGCCTATATCCATGAATTATCGCTATGTTTTGAATCGATTTAGAGGTTCTTATGACCTTTATTGATGTCTATGCAGGTACTTTTGATAGAAGATGAAGAACAAGGATATGGACCCAAAAAGAGACAAAAAAGATCTAAGTGTGAAGAGTTGAGAAAATCTAAAGAATTTGAACCAAGATGAGATGGCTGTACGTCACGCACAAGCCAAGGTGTGGTCCGTATCTCCTCCATATGAAGTTGCTGAAGATTCTACAAAGGAGTGCGGCCGATGTGCGACGCGAACATCCTGTGGTGCAAAATGCACCACCTTCGCATGAAGCCCACAATTTCAGCTAGTCACTGGTTGAGTTAAAGCAGGTGTGTGATGCGCACATCGCGACGTGTGAACTACATGTCGCGTCGCACACCTCCTGAAGGGAAAATTTGTCCTAATTTTATGTGATGACTTGGGAACATATAAAAGGCCATTTTAGGCTCAATTTGATATACAATACTTCAAACCTGATTCTCAGAGAATATTTTTTTCTTTGTAAACAATTTTCCACCTCCATTGAGAGAGGGTTTTCAATCCAAATCACTTGGTTAACAATTTGTGTGCCTAATTTGATTCTAGAACTTGAGATTCAGCTATAATGGATGGGAATTTGACTTACCCAGATGTTATCTCTTCTTCTCCTACTATGAGTGGCTAAATTCTCTTGTCTATGGGTGTATTGATGATGGGTCCTTAGCTAATGGGTGTGGGTGTTGTTAATTCATCTCTATAATTGCTTATTTGACATGGGTCTAGTAATTTCACCAATTTTTAATCATAAAATTGGTGATTGCAAACATTAGTTTACTTTACTTTACTATGTGATTGCTTGAAAGAGGATTCCATGGTTGTGGATGTGAAATTTCTAGTGGGTACTTGGGAATCCATCTAGATTTGAGGCTTTATAGTTCTTATTATAGGAATCTCCCATTTAAGGGTCTAAGATAGAGATAGTGTGACCTCCCCAAGCTTGTGTTGGTTGATTATTGATCAAACCAATGGTGTTCTACCCAAAATCATTGGAAATGTGGATGTTGATCGAGAGATAGCATTTCACACCTATGACCAATGCTATTCATGTCAATAGGTGAGAGTAGAAGTGAATTAATAATTACCCCATCCTATATCTAATGCCCCATCGGATATGCATCACTAGTCTTCTAAATCACTTGGTATACCCATCTTTAGTTTTATTGCTTTTTGTTGAATTGTGTTAGTAGTGACAGCTTTCCCAGTCCCCCCCATCCTTTTACTTGTAGTTTAAGCAATTACTCTCGCCTTGAAGTTACCTCATACAATCTTTAGTTGGCTAAGTCAAGTCCCTTGGGTACAACCCCGACATCCGTTGGGTTTATAAATTTTGTTTTACTGCATGATCGTCGTGTCCTCCTAATTGGAGAGCACGATTTGAGCGTTCATAAAAAAATAGCGCTGTTGCTGGGAACTTGAGTGTTAGCTATTTTTGATTGTTATTTTGAAGTAAATTTGAGTGTACTTGTTTGTTTTACTTTTGTTTATTGTTTGTGGTGGACTTGTAGGCACACATCATTCGAGCATAAAGGCCAATACTTCTCACTCAGCCCACTCGCTCTTGACCTTGATACTTTGCTAGACCTTAAGTTGGATATTTTGGGGCCGAGGGAGAAATAGGTGCTACCTCCACTAAAGAGATGGAGGATGGGTTAAAAGGGAGAAATAGGTGCTACCTCCACTAAAGAGATGGAGGATGGGTTAAAATATGAACCTCGAAGAACTAGAGAGTTATCAATCACTTCCACTCTCCTTGAATTCATGGTAAAGAGTGTCTCTAATGAGCGGCTAGAAACAATTAACACCGTTGGTGCCATTGGGGGTATGAAGACTGTAGAAGATGGTGTGAGTTCGAATAAAGGTAGTGATGAAGTGTCCATTGCTGACCACGAGGTGGGTTTCCATGATAGCCCTCACAGTGTGGACAGGTGCGATCATGGGAATCAAGGTAGGAATAAACCACATGAAGACTCTAGAATGGAGAGTATGCTTGTACATGTGCTAGAAAAAGTAGGGGCAACCTACGGAGTCATTAAGGAGTTGAGCCACAACCTTGGAAGTCTTGTCCAAACCATTCAATCGTATTCCGTGGCCATTGAATGTCTTGAAGAGAGAATGCATTGGCTTAATTCCTAATTCAAATCTAGGCAATCCAAGAATTAAGAGAGGAGTAGTGGTGCTAAGATCTCTCTAGACCAAGAGGATGAGAAAATGCCAACGATAAGCAAGCCTCAGAAAAAGAAAATTCGGGGATATGGTGTGCCCAAGGTTGTTCAACATGAGAGAAAGAAGACTAAATCTCTTAAACCATTCCCTACTTGTCTGGATCCATTCCCTCAATGACTTTTTCAAGAAAGAATGGATGAGAGTTCGAATGATTTCGAGTCTTCATGGAGTAGAATAACCATAAAAGCATCGGCGAGTTCCACTTCTAAGAAAATGCCCCAGTATGCCACATTCATGAAAGAGTTATTCACTACTTGAAATTTAGAAGAGATGGGGATAGTTTAACTATCTCCATTTAGTAGTGAGATTCTTGCATGGAATTTATCCAATGATGTGGTGATGCCAGGTGTGCACACAGTTTGCCATTCGAAGGGAGTCCACAAATCTGCTAGACTAGTGTGCGATGAAAACTCAAGCGTCAACTTGATGTCTCTAGCCACTTTCAAACTCATGGAATTGGGGCATCCCACTAGCACATGTTTGGAGTTTGGCATGATAGACCAGTCAACGAGGTACCCAGTTGGAATAGCCTAAATATGCAATAGTTTTAGTCTTTAGAATCAAACAAGTATCAACCTATTGTGACATTTTTATCAAAGTGGGGCGAATGATGTATCCTGCTGACTTCGTAGTAAATAATTGTAAGGGGAGCTTTGAGATACCCATCATATTGGGACATCCTATCATAAAAACAGGGCACACCTTGAGTAAAATGAGCTCGGGGGAATTAAAGTTTTCATTGAATGATGAGGAATCCACTTTCGACTTAAGTAGATCTATGAGGCAACCAAGTGATCTTCAAATGGCTTTAATAATTGAAACAATCAAAGAAAGTGTCGATTTATACATTAAAGAGGGATATGTTGATGAAGCCTTAGAAGCGGTACTATTGAATCATGCTGGTGCGGCTATGGAGGAATTCGACAAAGTTTGTTATGCATTGGTGGGCATGGGATCCTACTCTCATCCCCCAAAGAAGCTTGATCTCGACCTAAAGAACAGGGAAACTCCACCATCTAAACCCTCCATCATTGAACCTCTTAACTTGGAGCTCAAACCATTGCGCTCCCATTTGAAGTATGCATACTTGGGTACCAACGAGACCTTGCCGGTCATTATTTCTGACAAGCTAAGCGACAAGCAAGTGAAAGCTTTGCTTAACGTATTAAAGAAGCATATCGATGCTATAGGGTGGACCATTACAGATATAAAAGGTATACCTCTAGGAATATGCACCTATAAAATAAACCTCCAAGAGAAAAGTATCGTTCGATTGAGCACCAACGAAGATTAACCCACCTATGTAAGAGGTGGTAAAGAAAGAAATCATCAAGTGGTAGGATGCAGGGGTAGTCTTTCCTATATCGGATAGCACGTGGGTTATCCATGTGCAATGTGTTCAAAAAAAGGGAGGAATTACAGTGGTGCCAAATGAGAAAGATGAGATAATTGCCCTAAGACCCGTGACCAGTTGGATAGTGTGCATGGACTATAGAAAGTTGAATTCTTGGACGGAAAAGGACCACTTCCCTCTTCCTTTCATGGATCAAATGTTAGATCGGTTGGCGGGCCATGGCTTCTATTGCTTTCTAGATGGCTATTCTGGGTACAACCAAATTTCAATTTCCCCAGAGGACCAGGAAAAGACCATTTTCACATGCTCGTGTGTCACCTTTGCATTCAAAAGAATGCCCTTTGGACTTTGCAATGCTCCGACCACCTTCCAAATGTGTATGATGTCGATATTCTCAGATATGGTGTAGGATACAATGGAGATCTTCATGGATGACTTTTCAGTGGTAGGAGATGAGTTTAATGATTGTCTGGAGCACCTAGAGAAGGTCCTTAAAAGGTGCGAGGAAATGAATTTGGTGTTAAATTGGGAAAAGTGTCTTTACATGGTAAAAGAGGGAATAGTTTTGGGGCACAAGATCTTTGAAAAATGTCTTGAGGTTGATCAAGCAAAGATTGAAGTTATCTCGAAACTACTGATACGCCCAAATTACACCCCAAATTAAGAAGCATAAGCGGTCGTCGTCAAATATAGAACCCAACAAAGGTTGGGGTCGATCCCACTGGGAATAAGGTGCAAATTAAGTAGTTAGTGACTTAGTTGACTAGTAATCAATAGTTTCCAGTAAATGGGGGGGTTTGTGTGAACAATATTTGATCAAAGCAAATAAGATTGTACGATTAATAATCAATATGAGAGTGAACTAGGGAAGTGTTCACCATGGCGTCGTAACAATTTTGACTCAAAGCTTAACCGGGTTCTTTCTATATGCATATCATGATGTGATTGAATTAATGGTATCATCTAAACGTTTCTCAACCAAATAGACGAATTTCCTTTTCAATTTTCTCGAACTTGAAAAGGTGAACTTTCTTATTTCAATCCTAAACATCGAGTAGATTAATCTAGTTACAACATTAATCATAAGACGAGAGTTGGTAGTCTCGAATCCTCGTAGTTAATCAAATTTCCCGGTTTTAATCTCTTTGCTCAATCAAATTAAACCTAGGCATGTCCTAATGTTTGCAACCACTAGAAAACATTAATAATGAATGATTAACGACGTGACAACATATAAATTGAATCCTACGCTACCCGGAATCTATATTGCTACTTTTGCCATGGCTCCCACAACCCTAGTTGTGGGAAGTTAGTTGCTCATGCTATTAGGGAAAGAGAAGAAAATCATATTCATAATAAAGAGAAAAGATTCTTACGATATATGAACACAAGCTTCAATTATCCAAGAACAAGAAGCTAAAATCCCAAGAACGATCAAGAAGAAGAAGAACAACGAATTGTGTCGTGTTTTCCTCTCAAAAACTCGCTCAAAAATATCCTAGAACCATTGGGTAATGAATAATAAAATAAACCTAACACAGGGTATTTATAGTAGTCCAGGAAATAAAGTCCAAAAATAGAATTTTCGGAATCCCGCATCGCGTTTGACGAGTCGCCTGATGAACCGTCGCCACTGCGACTGGCCGTTACTCCCTACCGTCGCCACTATCCAGTGCATGCCATCTTTTAGCTCTGACTTGACGGCTTGGCTGGCGGTTAGTCACCCATGTGACGGGCCGTCACGCCAACCATCGCTGCTATCCAGTGCAGGCTCTCCTTGAGCTCCCACTTGACGGCTTGGCTGACGGTCAGTCACGGGTGTGACGGGCCGTCATGCCAACCGTCGCTGCTATCCAGTGGCTCCTTTAGCTGATGCCAGGTTTGGTGGCTCTCCTGACGGTCAGTCACCTGTGTGACAAGCCGTCAGGTCCTCCATCAAGCCCAACCCTTGTTACTTAGCTTGAGTATTTTTACTTCCTTTTTATCCTTGTCTACATTTCCTGCAAATACAACATAAAAACATGAAAAGACACAAAAGTTGCTCGAAAACTTGCGAGTATTCTTAGTTAAAGGTGTCAAAATATGCCGTAGAATCCAGGCACATCAACACCCTCAACTTAAAACGTTCGCTTGTCCTCAAGCAACATGACACAAAAACAACTGACGACTCAACTAAGAATACAAACACAAATCCTTAGCAAATCATGGCCACTCAACAGACTATTAAATTTAAATCAAGCAACCCTCTGGTAGTACAGAAATGTATGAAACGCTAACTTGCAAGGATCCAAACATGTTATTACGATATGATAGAATATTCTACATATACACGCACAGCTATCCCAACAGTGAATAGATAATATAGAGATCTTGGTGCCCTCACCACAAAGAAGTCCCACACACAAGATTTGGGACTAGGTAAGGCGCTCACACTCACAAACGATTTCAAACAATGAACATGCGATGCCATAAGCTTGCCCTTGCTATTCTATTTCAGTTTTTCAGAAAGCCGCTTAGGATCACTACAGGACTTGTTTTGGCTTTTAATGAGGCTTCGGGTGCAGGTAGGATACGTTTGGGGAATAGTGACTAAACCTTCCTTGGAATCACCGACCTACTTTTTCCACTTATATTTACTTGGTCCATCCTTATTCACCTTTTTATTCCATTCTTTCTCTACAGGTGCGGCCTCTTTATTTTGACAATTCCTTTTCACCTTTTTTTTTGTTTCTCTTTTTTTTTTCTTAAGCACACACTCGAAATTTTTATTCTATTCACAACCAATCTTATCCATCCTATTTTTTTTATCATTTACCTCTATAGTAGCCACCCTCAACTTAGGCTGATTGCCTGAGTTGAGGTGCACGATGTCCAAGGAAGGACCAGGGCCAAAATAGGGATTCAAAGTTAAAAAGGAATGGTGACAGGTTATTGAAAGAATAGGGTCAATTATGGCTCAAACAGGGATCAAAGGGATTATTTGCATTTGGATGGTCTTATAGGCTAAGTAGACTGCACACAAAAAGGTCTTGTGATCCTTTCCTAAGCAACCAACTTCAAACTTAACAAAATAGACTGGGCAAGTTCTAGATGCATGCACAGAGTAAGAATTTATAACCATAAGCTCACACACACTAGGCACCAAGAAACCATACTACTACCAACTACCAAAACATAAGCTCGGCTTAAGCATCATTATTCCAATCACAACCACACAATGACATTCAAGGATCCAGACAGTCAATTGTTTCAAACATAAGTACAAAATCAACTTTTTCAGAGGGGGCTCCTTTTAGTTCAACTTTCCAAAGAGCCATGCTTGCTATCGACACCAGAAAACAACACAAAAAAAAATAAAATTAAAATGACCACCTAAACGTGCCGGTTCTACTAGATAGCACATCGGAGGGAAAAGAAACGTGGCAACAAAAACCCTCGGTGGTGAACGACTCACATGTATCCCAACACCCTCAACATAGACTCATGCATTGTCCCCAATGCATACATGTGAAAACTAAAACTGTGAGAGAAAGGAATACCTGTGAAGCCCATAGGACTCAGAGTCTAGCATGATGTTGGAGACCGCCCGGGTCTCCAAAGTAGGAGAAATCGATGGAATAGGCGCAAGCGACATCATCCTGTTGAGCTCCAGCTTTCTCTTTTATCGGCTCCTCAGCTAGTCGAGACAACTTCTTTACTCTTTCTAGCTCTTTTTCTTTGTTGGTCCTCTTGCGGTGTTTTCTTTAACTTGATTTGTTCTCACCGCCTTCCTCTCTAGGTTTCTCTTCTTGTGATCGCAGCATCATTCTCATAACATCTAGGGTCTAGACACAACCCTTCTCCTCAATATGCACATCCGTAGGAGCTTAATCAACAACATTTATAACCGAGACCACTCTCATGTCTCTTGGTGGCTTCATCAATTTACATGCATCAAACTTGACCAATTCATTGTTTAATCTGAATGTCAGTTCGTTTCTTTCCATGTCGACCAACACTCTTGCAGTGGCTAACAATGGTCATCCCCAAGATTATGGGAACTTTAAAGTCCACTTCGCAATCTAAGATCACAAAGTAAGCCGGGAATATAATCTTACCAACCTTTACCAGCACATCAGACAATATTCCCACCGGTCGCTTTACTGAACGGTCAGCCATTAGCACCCTCATGGTAGTTGATTTGGGCGCTCCCAAACCCAATTGTTTATAGACTGCTAGCGGCATCAAGTTGATGCTAGCACCAAGATCACACAAGGCTTTTTCAAAGTTGAATTTCCCAATAGTACAGGGAATAGTAAAAGCACCTGGATCTTCCTTCTTTTCCACTAACGATCTTGAAAAAATAGCACTGCAGTGGTGAAGGTTATCTTCTGGTTCAAAGCTCACTGACCTCTTCTTGGTAATCAAGTCCTTCATGAACTTGGCATATCCGGGCATTTTTTCAAGAGCGTCCACCAGAGGGATGTTTACTGATATCTGTTTTAGCATGGTCATGAAGTTCAGGAATATGCTATCTTCCACTTTCTTCTTCCACCGTTGTGGGAAAGGAGATTGTGGCCGAGGCATCATAGTTGGAAGCTTTTCAACTTCCTTGCTTTTATCCATGAGCCTTTGAGTAGCATTCTCTACCACATTGTCATCCGCAACATCACCTTTCTGAGTCTGAATTACCGGATGTGATTCCGATAATGTTTTACTGCTTCTCGTAGTGATCGCCATACAGCTCCCGTCCTTTCTCGGGTTTTGAATGGTGTCACTCGGCAAGGTACCTGTCTTCCTTTGATTTAGAGACACCGAGATTTGACTCACTTGCTGCTCTAATTGCTTGATCGAGGTGGAATGTAAATCCACTACCTGACTCATTGCTGATAATTCAGTCCTCATCTCCTTTACCCCGGCGTCAGTAGATTCCACCTTCAGCAGCATCTTAGCCATCATGTTCTCTAGTTTGGACGTCCCTGTCTCGGTACTAGCTTTTTCCCGATTACCAGGTGGTACATACAACCCACCTCCATCAGTTTTATTCTTCCAGTTCCCCTGATCGCGGTCTCTGTAGCCAGCTTTTTCCTAGTAGTTGTCCCTCTGATAGTTCCGACTTTCGTTTCCCTGACCATTGGCCTGGAAACCACCCAAATATTCCTCCTCATCAGGTTCAAACTCTGTTGCTCTACCTTGGGAACCCACAACATTCACTTTCTCAATACCTCCTGACAACAAATGCTTTGTCAGTAGGTCCATTTGCGTCTTCAGATGGGCAATATCTTGGTCCCGCTCTTCCTCCTTCCTGCGCTGCTCTGCTGATATACCAACTGCATAAGTGCTAGCTGCTACCTCTGTATCACGTGTATGCCAGGCCCTGTTGGTTTTGGTGAGCCTGTCCAAAATATTTGTGGCCTCAATAAATGTGAGACCCATAAATTATCCACCTGCTGCGTTATCCAATGTCGGCTTGGTAGCCAAATTCAGTGCCCTGTAGAACGTCTGCATCAAAAAATCTTCGGTCAACTGATGATTTGGGCATTGTGTCAGCTTTTTCTTGAACCGCAACCAAGCCTCATGTAACGCCTCGTGAGGTTTTTGTCTGAAGTGGCTAATTTCATCCCTCAACTGTATCATCCTAGAGGGAGGAAAGAATCTTTCTAGGAAAGCTCCTTTCAACTCTCCCCAGGTTGTGATAGAGTCAGGGGTTAGCTCTGTCAACCATAATGTTGCCTCATCAGACAGAGACAACGGAAACAACCTGAGCCTGATCACTGTCTGACTTACTCCAGTCAATTCGAACGACTTGCAGATACCCACAAAATTCATCAGGTGTCGGTTTGGATCATCACCAGCAACACCACGGAACACTCCTCTCATATTTAACAGCTGAATCATTGTGCTAGTAATGTTGAACTTGTCCCCGGGAGCTAGTGGAGGAAGAACAATGGCGCCCGTAGAACCAACTCCATCCAAGTAGGCCTCCTCATCATTCAACTCAATATCATCCTCAAGACCACCAGCATTCAAATGTTGTTGGGCTTGCTGAGCTGCAGCGAGCCTTACTGCCTCCTGCTGTTGTACATTCATAGTTTGCCTTAGCGTTCTTGCGAGCTCGGGGTCGTAGGGTAATATTGGTTCACCCGAGCTTCGGGTACTTGGCATGCACAACTTTGTACCAAACAAAAACAACAAATAAAAGCAAAAGCAGGAAATATGACTAAAAGTCAAATAAACACACCGGACTTAATAAAGAAGCGTAAGCAGTCGTCGTCAAATATAGAACCCAACAAAGGTTGGGGTCGATCCCACAGGTAATAAGGTGCAAATTAAGTCGTTAGTGACTTAGCTGACTAGTAATCAATAGTTTCCGGTAAATGGGGGGGTTTGTGTGAACAATATTTGATCAAAGCAAATAAGCATGTACGATTAATAATCAATATGAGAGTGAACTAGGGAAGTGTTCACCATGGCGTCGTAACAATTTCGACTCAAAGCTTAACCGGGTTCTTTCTATATGCATATCACGATGTGATTGAATTAATGGTATCATCTACACGTTTCTCAACCAAATAGACGAATTTCCTTTTCAATTCTCTCGAACTTGAAAGGTGAACTTTCTTATTTCAATCCTGAACATCGAGTAGATTAATCTAGTTACAGCATTAATCATAAGACGAGAGTTGGTAGGCTCGAATCCTCGTAGTTAATCAAATTTCCCAGTTTTAATCTCTTTGCTCAAGCAAATTAAACCTAGCCATGTCCTAATGTTTGAAACCACTAGAAAACATTAATAATGAATGATTAACAACGTGACAACATATAAATTGAATCCTACGCTACCCGGAATCTATATTGCTACTTTTGCTATGGCTCCCACAACCCTAGTTGTGGGAAGTTAGTTGCTCATGCTATTAGGGAAAGAGATGAAAATCATATTCATAATAAAGAGAAAAGATTCTTATGATATATGAACACAAGCTTCAATTATCCAAGAACAAGAAGCTAAAATCCCAAGAACGATCAAGAAGAAGAAGAACAACGAATTGTGTCGTGTTTTCCTCTCAAAAACTCGCTCAAAAATATCCTAGAACCATTGGGTAATGAATAATAAAATAAACCTAACACAGGGTATTTATAGTAGTCCAGGAAATAAAGTCCAAAAATAAAATTTTTGGAATCCCGCATCGCGTTTGACGAGTCGCCTGACGGACCGTCGCCACTGCGACTGGCCGTCACTCCCTGCCGTCGCCACTATCCAGTGCATGCCATATTTTAGCTCTGACTTGAAGGCTTGGCTGGCAGTCAGTCACCCATGTGACGGGCCATCACGCCAACCGTCGCTTCTATCCAGTGCAGGCAATCCTTGAGCTCCCACTTGACGGCTTTGCAGACGGTCAGTCACGGGTGTGACGGGCCGTCGTGCCAACCGTCGCCGCTATCCAGTGGCTCCTTTAGCTGATGCCAGGTTTGGTGGCTCTCCTGACGGTCAGTCACCTGTGTGACGAGCCGTCAGGTCCTCCGTCAAGCCCAACCCTTGTTACTTAGCTTGATTATTTTTACTTCCTTTTTATCCTTGTCTACATTTCCTGCAAATACAACATAAAAACATCAAAACACACAAAAGTTGCTCGAAAACTTGCGAGTATTCTTAGTTAAAGGTGTCAAAATATGTCGTAGAATCCAGGCACATCAACTACCCCCTCCAAAATATGTGAAAGACATCAAGATTTTTCTCGGGCATGCTGGATTCTATCGGCGATTCATCAAGGACTTCTCAAAGGTGGATCACCCTCTGTGTAAGATTTTAGTAAAGGAGGCTAAATTTGACTTTGATGATAAATGCATGACAACTTTCCTCACCTTGAAAGAGAAGCTCACCTCCACCCCGGTTATCATTGCCCCAGATTGGTCAAAGCCTTTTCAGCTTATGTATGACGCCAGTGGCGTAGCTTTAGGGGTAGTGCTTGGTCAGTGAAAAGAGAAGCTTTTTAACCCGATCTATTATGCGAGAAAAACTTTAAACACAACACAAACAAATTACATGGTTACAGAACATGAATTATGGGCTATAGTGTTTGCTTTTGAGAAATTTCGGGCATATCTCTTGGGCACTAAAGTGGAGGTGCACACTGATCATGCTGCTATAAGGTACTTGATGATTAAAAAGGATTCCAACCAAGATTAATCTAGTGGGTGTTACTTCTTCAAGAGTTTGATTTTGAAGTGAAGGATCGAAGAGGGTGTGAGAATCAGGTGGCTGACCACCTATCCCATTTGGAAGAAGAAGAAAGGCCGTTGAGAGAGCTTGAAATTAATGACTCATTTTGGGATGAGCGAATTTTGGCTGAATCTCATGACTTGACACCTTGGTTTGCTGATTTTGCTAATTACTTGGCAAGTTATTTACTCCCGGAGGGATTGAACTCTAATCAGAAAAAGAAATCCCTACACGACGTTTGGAAATATTATTAGGATGAGCGCAATTTGTTCCAGATTTGTGCCGATGGGATGATAAGGAGGTGTGTTGTAGAATTTGAAATGTTACCCATTCTTGGAGCATTCCATTCACCCCCTGTTGGGGGTATGTGCACGACCTCTAAAGTATTACAAAGTGGGTTCTATTGGACCACGTTGTTCCAAGATGCTCATGATTTGGTAAAGAAGTGTGACAAGTGTCAATGTGGAGGAGACATATCTCGGTGACACGAGCTTCCACTAGCACCCATCCTGGAGGTAGAATTGTTTGATGTATGGGGTATCGATTTCATGGGACCTTTCACAAGCTCACATGGGAATACTTATATTCTAATGGTTGTGGACTACGTGTACAAGTGGGTCAAAGCGGTGCCTTTACCAAATAATAAGGGGAGAAGTGTGACTGCTTTTCTTAAGAAGCACATCTTTGCAAGGTTTGGCATGCCTCGTGCCATCATTAGCGATGGCGGATCACACTTTTGCAATAAGTTATTTATCGCATTACTTGAAAAATATGGTGTCAAACACAAAGTGCCACTCCTTACCATCCACAAACGAGCGGGCAAGTTGAGGTGTCCAACAGGGAGATTAAGTCCATCCTCTAAAAGTCAGTGAATGTTCACCAAATGGATTGGTCACGCAAGTTGGATGATGCACTATGGGCATATAGGAAAGCTTATAAGACCCCGATTGGAATGTCCCCCTATAGACTAGTTTTTTGGTAAAGCTTGTCATCTCCCGGTCGAATTGGAACACAAAGCTATGTGGGCCTTAAAGAAGATGAACCTAGAATGGGAAAGAGCCGCTTGTACTATAGTAGAAGACATAAATGAAATGGATGAGTTTTGGATGCGGTCGTACGAAAGTGCCTCTATCTACAAATCCCAAGTGAAGCACTATCATGATCAATAAATCTTAAGGTGAGAGTTTCACCCGGGAGAATGGGTACTATTGTTCAACTCGAGGTTTCAGCTTTTTCTGGGAAAGCTAAGGTACAAATGGTCGGGTCCTTTCAAAGTGCTTCAAGTCTTCGCAAATGGAGCTATAGAATTTTACAATGAGGATGTCTTGGCTTTCAAGGTCAATGGGCAGCGAGTGAAGAAGTATTTGGGCACTCCGACAGAAGTTGCATTTGCAGAGGCCATTTACTTGGACGAACCTTGATCGAGAGGTACCTTCATCGAGCCATGACATTAAACCAAGAGCTTTTTGAGAGGCAACCCAAGCTCTTTTTCCTTCTATATTTTTCTTATTTTCTTATTTTATCTTGCATGTTGTCTTTTTTAACCTTGTAGTTGGGATTAAAGCTAATAGATGGGACCGCACAATCTTGAGTGCGTGTCGCACCAGCAATGAACAGAATGAGGATCGCACTTGACCGCCTTGATTGTGCAATTAAATTGAGGCCGCATCACCTGTAGTGTATTTTGCACCTCAGTTCAGGGAGTTTACTACCTCTTCTCGCTTATATCATTGGGGACAATGTTTGATTTCGATTGGGGGGGTGCTTGCATCGCCTTGTTAATAGTAGTGTAGAAATAAACTCCGAAGGTTTTCTTAATACCATGGTGCTTTCCCAAGGAGCAAAATTTTTGATTATTTTCTTTTTCTTTTCTTTTGTTTTTGTGTGTCAAACCAGGTTGGTGTTTCCCTATGATAGATTGAGAGGCAACTTTCTTAAGGGATAATGCCAAGTTTTAGTTTAGAATTGAGTCTGTAAGTGCTTATCTCAATATGGGACCGAAATCTTTTTAATGGAAAATTATTGTTGAAAATGAAAGGAAGAAGGGAAATGAATTTTTGAGGAAAAACATCTCTTGTCATGACTTTCACACTCTTGCTTTGGCTTGATTGCCTCACAAACGAGTGTGTAATGAACTCGAAATAGCTTGTAAAAAATCATTTGCCCCAATTGATTGTGGGACTAATGAATAAAGTCGTCTGGCATGATGCCTTGTGTGGTGAGGATGTACCTTGATTGTTGTGCATAACTATCATCTAGAACTTGCCCTGAATGTGATTCAAGGAAAAATTCTAGGTGTAACCAAGCTTGGAAGATGACCTTAGGCCCTTTTTGATAAGCCACTTAACCCAAATGACATCAAATCCTAGTGAACCCCTTTGAGCTTTTGACCATTCTTTGGCACCTTGTCCACACCTTGACCTTTGTTGGAACCTCTATCTTGGAACCCATCCTCCCTAATTGCTTAAAAATGAAAAGTAGGCTAAAAGCCTAAGTTTGGGGGGGGGGGAAGACAACATAGGCAAATGCCTAAGTTTGGGGGTGCATATGATTAAATCAGGAGAAGAAAAGAAGTGCACTTCAAGTGCAAAGTAGCACCTTAATTTCAAATTGAAAATTGCTTCAAAATATCAATCCAATGAGCAAATTGCAAAGCAAAAATTGGTGCTACCAAGTGAAGGTGATATATGGTGTAAATGATCATGAGTTAAAAAAAAGAGAAATTTTGGGTTGTGCGAAGGAGGAATAAGGTGAAGTTGAAATGGAAAAATGTGAGCGGTGTTCGAAATGAGAACAAAGAGCATTAGGGAGGTGTAGTCACTTGAACCAAATGATATCCTCACTTTAGCCCTAGAAAACATCGTAACCCATAAGTCCTTTGTGATTTAAAGCTTGGCTACCCTACATTAGTGGTGATTTACATAATGGGAAAGCCTATGGTTCGATGCGCATGCACTTGAACTTTCTTGAGAGAGTGAGAGTCTTGTTGGTTCTCTTATAATCCCGTGTTTTGTGAATTGAATGATTACGAGTGGGATTATCTTTTGTGGTGAGTGTCATCATGCACTTGAATTGAAACATGAGTCTCTATTTCAATTGAGGGGAATGAATGAGACAAGTTGTGTGGTGAATCTCAAGAAAAAAACCTTGACGGTCTATGCCAATGACTTGAGAAGCTTAAATGTCTTATTTTTAATGCCAAATTCCCTTGATTTTAAATGAGAAATGATGTCCTTTTGAAAAAGGTTTTGAAACGACCAATTGCCTTTAGTTTGTGGTGGTCGAAATTGAGATGAGCAAAGAAGTTAAGTCCTTTGTTTGAGTCTTTTGTTTGTTTCTTTTTTCTAAATTTTTTAGTGTAGAGTAGTCTTTTGTGCCTTGATTGAGCCTTAACATAATTCATTCCTTGCCTTGTGAGTATCTTGCTTGAAGACAAGTAATAGTTCAAGTTTGGGGGTTTGATAAGTCGGTAATCTACCAACTTATTGAGCTTATATTCATGAATTATCGCTATGTTTTGAATCAATTTAGAGGTTCTTATGGACTTTATTGATGTCTATGCAGGTACTTTTGATAGAAGATGAAGAACAAGGATATGGACCCAAAAAGAGCCAAAAAGGAGCTAAGTGTGAAGAGTTTAGAAAAGCTGAAGAATCTGAACCAAGATGCAGTGGATGTGCGACACGCACAAGCCAAGGTGCGGTTCGCACCTCCTCTGCATGAAGTTGCTAAAGTAGTTGAAGATTCTAAAAAGGAGTGCGGCCGTTATGCGACGCGCACATCCTGTGGTGCAAAATGCACCACCTTCGCATAAAGCCCATAATTTCAGTTGAAGTCACTGGTCGAGTTGAAGCAGGTGTGCGACGCGCACATCGCGATGTGCAAACCATACGTCGCATATTTATGTGACCACTTGGGAACATACAAAAGGCTATTTTAGGCTTAATTGGATATACAATAATTCAGACCTGATTCTCAAAGAATAGTTTTTGCTTTGTAAACAATTTTCCACCTTCATTGAGAGAGGGTTTTCAATCCAAATCTCTTGGTTAACAATTTGTGTTCCTAATTTGATTCTACAACTTGAGATTCATCTATAATGGATGGGCATTTGAGTTACCCAGATGGTATATCTTCTTCTCCTACTATGAGTGGCTAAATTCTCTTTTCTAGGGGTGTATTGATGATGTGTGCTTAGCTAATAGGTGTGGGTGTTGTTAATTCATCTCTATAGTTGCTTATTTGACATGGGTCTAGTAATTTTGACAAGTTTTAATCATAAAATTGATGGTTGCAAACATTAATTTACTTTACTTGACTATGTGATTGTTTGAAAGAGGATTCCATGGTTGTGGATGTGAAATTGCTAGTGGGTACTTGGGAATCCATCTAGATTTGAGGCTAGAAATAGTTATTATCGTAGGAATCTCCCATGTATGGGTCTAATCTAGAGATAGTGTGACCTCCTCAAGCATATGTTGGTTGATTGTTGATCAAACTAATGGTGTTCTACCTGAAATCATTGGAAATATGGATGTTGATCGAGAGATAGCATTTCACACCTATGACCAATATTATTCATGTCAATAGGTGAGAGTATAAATGAATGAATGATTACTCCATCCTATAGCTAATGCCCCATTGGATATGCATCACTAGTCTTCTAAATCACTTGGTACACCCATCTTTAGTTTTATAGTTTTTTGTTGAATAGTGTTAGAAGTGACAACTTTCCCAATTCCCCCCATCCTTTTACTTTTAGTTTAAGCAATTACTCATGCCTTGAAATCAACTCATACAATCTCTAGTTGGATAAGTTAAGTCCCTTGGGTAAGACCCCGACATCCGTTGGGTTTATAAATTTTGTTTTGCTGCACGATCGACGTGGCCTCCTAATAGGAGAGCACGATTTGAGCGTTCATCAGGTGGTTGATCATTCATGAAAACTCTTGCTAAATGACATAAGTAGCATTGGTTTAAGGTATGGTTGTTAATCTCTCGATCAAACAACCATATGTCCAATGGTTTTTATTCAAACACCAATGTTTAGGCAAATAACCAACCAACATATGCTTGGAGAGTGATGTGCCGCCAATTTACGGCACTTTTGACTCCTTTAAACTAAGAACAATCGTACGTTTTCAAGCAACCGTCGTCGTTTTTGATGTTTTGATGTTGTATTTTCAGGAAATGGAGACAAACATGGAAACGAAAGGAAATACGGGAAAAAGACGTTCTGGATAAGAGTGACGGTCCGAGTGACGGACCGTCAAGCTCGTGACGGACCGTCAAGCCCAAGCCGTCACGATGGGGCAGCACCACTGCCTAGTGGTGACGGCCACCGTGACGGGCCGTCAAGGTGGTGACGGTCCGTCACCCAAACCGTCACACCAAAGCAGTGTCGCACTAGGGCAGCCCGCGATTAACCGTCATACCAAAGCAGTGTCGCACCAAGGCAGCCCGCGATTAGGATTCCTACCGTGTTTGGGAGTGGTTTCTCGGATTCCTAATGCGTTTGGGATTTGGTTTCTCGGACTCCTAATGCGTTTGGGATTGTGTTTCCTAGACTCCTATAAATACCCTATGTTAGGTTTATTTTATTCATTATGCAATCAATCAAGCTTTTTAATATAGTTTTCCCAATAGTTTTAGGAGAGAATTGGAGAGCAAGAAACACGTTTTCCTTGTCTTGGAAACGCGTTCTTGATTTGTTCTTGAGTTCTTGGTTTCTTGTTCTTGGAATACTTGAAGATTGTTTCCATTATATTGTAAGGATCTTTTCCCTTTATTATGATTTTGACTTTCTTTTCTTCTTCTTCAAGCATGATTAACTAAAACTCTCACAACTAGGATTGTGGGAGCCATGGCAAACGTAGCAAGATAGATTCCGGGTAGTGTCGGGTTCAATATATATGTTGTCACGTTGTTAATCATTCATTATGTCATGTTTTCTAGTGGTTGCAAACATTAGAACTTGCCTAGGTTTAATTTGCTTGAGTAAAGAGATTAAAACCGGGGAACTTGATTAACGACGAGGATTCGAGACTACTAACTCTCGTCTTATGATTAATGTTGTAACTAGATTAATCTACTTGATGTTTAGGATTGAAATATAAAATCACACCTTTTCAAGTTCGAGAGAATTGAAAAGTAAATTTGTCTATTTGGTTGAGAAACATTTAGACGATACCATTAATTCAATCGCATCGTGACACGTATATAGAAAGAACCCCGTTAAGCCTAGAATCGACTTTGCTACTAATGCCATGGTAAACACTTCCCTAGTTCTCTCTCTCCTATTGATTATCATTCATACGTTAAGTGTTTGTTTTGTTTACAATATTGATCACAACCCCCCCCCCTTATTTACCGGAAACTATTGACGACTAGTCACATACTTCACTAAAGGCTTAATCTTCACCATATTCTCTGTGGGATTCGACCCCAACCTTTGCTGGGTTCTATATTTGACTACGACCGCTTACGCTTCGTTAATTTGAGGTGTAGTTTTGGCGTTATCAAAAAGTGGCGCCGTTGCCGGGGAATACGGTTGTTAATTAAGTCTGGTGTGTTTATTTGACTCTTAGTCATACTTTCCTGCTTTTACGTTTTTTTGTTGTTTTTGTTTGTGACAGGGTACAGAGTTGTGCATGCCAAGTACCCGACGCTCAGGTGAATCAACATTACCTTACGACCCCGAGCTTGCTAGAACCTTAAGGCGGAATATGGCCGCACAACAAGAGGCAGCAAGGCTCGCTGCAGAACTGCAGGCCCAACAAAATTTGAATGCTGGAGGTTTGCAGCACGACATCGAGTTCTCCTGTTTTGGAGACCCTGGCGGTCTCCAACATCATGTCAGAATCTGAGTCATATCGACTTCACAGGTATTCCTTTCTCTCACAGTTTTTAGCTTTCATATGGATGCATTAGGGACAATGCATGAGTCTAAGTTAAGGGTGTGAGGAAACCTGTGAGTCACCACCGAGGGTTTTTGTTGCCGTGTTTCTTTTCCCTCCGGTGTGCTATCTAGTAGAACCGGCATATTTAGGTTGTTATTTTAAATTTTTGTTTTTTTTAGTGTCTATAGTAATGAGCATGGCATTTTTCTTGACTAAAAACGAGGCCCCTTTAAAAATTTTCTGGTTTTGGACTTATGTTGAAACGATTGACTGTCTGGATCCTTGAATGTCATTGTGTGATTATGATTAGATGGGTATGCTTAAGCCGAGCGGTTGTTTGATAGTTGGAAGCGATATAGTTTCTTGGTGCCAAGAGCGTGTGAGATTATTGTTATAAATTCTTACTCTGTGCATGCATCTAGAACTTGCCCGGTCTATTTTGTTAAGTTCGAAGTTTGGTTGCTTAGGAAAGGATCACAGGCCCTTTTTGTGTGCAGTCCACTTAACCTAAAAGACCGTCCAAATATAAATAATCCCTTTGATCCCTGTTTGAGCCATAATTGACCTTGTTCTTTCAATAACCTGTCACCGTTCCTGTTTAACTTTGAATCCCTATTTTGGCCCTGGTGCTTCCTTGGACATTGTGCATCTCAACGCAGGCAATCAGCCTAAGTTGAGGGTGGCTACTATAGAGGTAAACCCTGTTTTGGCCCTGGTCCTGCTATGGACATTGTGCACCTCAACGCAGGCAATCAGCTTAAGTTGAGGGTGGCTACTACAGAGGTGAATGATAAGAAAAAGAGGATGGAGATGGTTGGTTGTGAATAGAATGAAAAGTCCGGGTGTGTGCCTAAGAAAAGAAAAATAAAAAGAGATGAAAAAGATCGAAAAAGTAATAAAAAGAGTTGTCAAAATAAAGAGGCCGCACCTGTAGCTAGAGAGAAGGAAATAAAAAGGCGAATAAGGATGGACAAAGTAAAGGAATGTGGTAATAAGACGTCGGTAGTTCCAAGGAGGGCTTAGTCACTAACCCCTAAATGTATCCTACCTGCACCTGAAGCCTCATTACAAGCCAAAACAAGTCCTGTAGTGATCCTGAACGGCTTTCTGAAGAACTAAAATAGAATAGTAAGGGCAAGCCTATGGTATCGCATGTGCAGTGTTTGAAATCGTTTGTGAGTGTGAGCGCTTACCTAGTCCCAAATCTTGTGTGTGGGATTTCTTTGTGGTGAGGGCACCAAGATGTCTGTATTGTCTATTGATTGTTAGGATAGCTGCGTGTGTGTAAGTAGAATGTTCTATCATATCAGAATGACATGTTTGGATCCTTGCAAGTTAGTGTTTCATACATTTGTGTACTAGGAGGGAGATTGATTTAATGAACTAATGAATGACCATGAGTTGCTAGAGGCACGAGTTGTTTTCTTAGTTGAGTCGTCGTGTTGTTTTTCTTTTATGTTATGTTGCTTGAGGACAAGCGAACGTTTAAGTTGAGGGTGTTGATGTGCGGCCAATTTATGACACTTTCGACTCCTTTAAACTAAGAACAATCGTACGTTTTCAAGCAACCATCGTCGTTTTTGATGTTTTTATGTTGTATTTTCAGGAAATGGAGACAAACATGGAAACGGAAGGAAATACGGGAAAAAGTTGTTCTTGATAAGAGTGACGGTCCGAGTGACGGACCGTCAAGCTCGTGACGGACCGTCAAGCCCAAGCCGTCACGATGGGGCAGCACCACTGCCTAGTGGTGACGGCCGCCGTGACGGGCCGTCAAGGTGGTGACGGTACGTCACCCAAACCGTCACACCAAAGCAGTGTCACACCAGGGCAGCCCGCGATTAAACGTCATACCAAAGCAATGTCGCACCAAGGCAGCCCGCGATTAGGATTCCTACTGTGTTTGGGAGTGGTTTCTCGGATTCCTAATGCGTTTGGGATTTGGTTTCTCGGACTCCTAATGCGTTTGGGATTGTGTTTCCTAGACTCTTATAAATACCCTATGTTAGGTTTATTTTATTCATTATGAAATCAATCAAGCTTTTTAATATAGTTTTCCCAATATTTTTAGGAGAGAATTGGAGAGCAAGAAACACGTTTTCCTTGTCCTGGAAACGCGTTCTTGATTTGTTCTTGAGTTCTTGGTTTCTTGTTCTTCAATTCTTGAAGATTTTTTCCATTATATTGTAAGGATCTTTTCCCTTTATTATGATTTTGACTTTCTTTTCTTCTTCATCAAGCATGATTAACTAAAACTCTCACAACTAGGGTTGTGGGAGCCATGGCAAACGTAGCAAGATAGATTCCGGGTAGTGTCGGGTTCAATATATATGTTGTCACGTTGTTAATCATTCATTATGTCACGTTTTCTAGTGGTTGCAAACATTAGAACTTGCCTAGGTTTAATTTGCTTGAGTAAAGAGATTAAAACCGGGGAACTTGATTAACGACAAGGATTCGAGACTACTAACTCTCGTCTTATGATTAATGTTGTAACTAGATTAATCTACTTGATGTTTAGGATTGAAATCTAAAAGCACACCTTTTCAAGTTCGAGAGAATTGAAAAGTAAAATTGTCTATTTGGTTGAGAAACGTTTAGACGATACCATTAATTCAATCGCATCGTGACACGCATATAGAAAGAACCCCGTTAAGCCTAGAATCGACTTTGTTACTAACGCCATGGTAAACACTTCCCTAGTTCTCTCTCTCCTATTGATTATCATTCATACGTTAAGTGTTTGTTTTGTTTACAATATTGATCACAAAACCCCCCCCCCCTTATTTACCGGAAACTATTGACGACTAGTCACATACTTCACTAAAGGCTTAATCTTCACCATATTCTCTGTGGGATTCGACCCCAACCTTTGTTGGGTTCTATATTTGACTACGACCGCTTACGCTTTGTTAATTTGAGGTGTAGTTTGGGCGTTATCAAAAAGTGGGCGCCGTTGCCGGGGAATACGGTTGTTAATTAAGTCTGGTGTGTTTATTTGACTCTTAGTCATACTTTCCTGCTTTTACGTTTTTTTTGTTGTTTTTGTTTGTGACAGGGTACAGAGTTGTGCATGCCAAGTACCCGGCGCTCGGGTGAATCAACATTACCTTACGACCCCGAGCTTGCTAGAACGTTAAGGCGGAATATGGCCGCACAAAAAGAGGCAGCAAGGCTCGCTGCAGAACTGCAGGCCCAACAAAATTTGAATACTGGAGGTTTGCAGCACGACATCGAGTTCTCCTATTTTGGAGACCCTGGCGGTCTCCAACATCATGTCAGAATCTGAGTCATATCGACTTCACATGTATTCCTTTCTCTCACAGTTTTTAGCTTTCATATGGATGCATTGGGGACAATGCATGAGTCTAAGTTGAGGGTGTGGGGAAACCTGTGAGTCACCACCGAGGGTTTTTATTGCCGTGTTTCTTTTCCCTCCGGTGTGCTATCTAGTAGAACCGGCATGTTTAGGTTGTTATTTTAAATTTTTGTTTTCTTTAGTGTCTATAGTAATGAGCATGGCGTTTTTCTTGACTAAAAACGAGGCCCCTTTAAAATTTTTTTGGTTTTGGACTTATGTTGAAATGATTGACTGTCTGGATCCTTGAATGTCATTGTGTGATTATGATTAGAATGGGTATGCTTAAGCCGAGCGGTTGTTTGATAGTTGGTAGCGATATAGTTTCTTGGTGCCAAGAGCGTGTGAGATTATTGTTGTAAATTCTTACTCTGTGCATGCATCTAGAATTTCCCCGATCTATTTTGTTAAGTCGATAGTTTGGTTGCTTAGGAAAGGATCACAGGCCCTTTTTGTGTGCAGTCCACTTAACCTAAAAGCAACCGTCCCAAATATAAATAATCCGGCTTTGATCCTGTTTGAAGCATCATTGACCTTGTTCTTTCAATAACCTGTCACCGTTCCTGTTAAAACTTTGAATCCCTATTTTGGCCCTGGTCCTTCCTTGGACATCGTGCACCTCAACGCAGGCAATCAGCCTAAGTTGAGGGTGGCTATTATAGAGGTAAACCCTGTATTGGCCCTGGTCCTGCTATGGACATTGTGCACCTCAACGCAGGCAATCAGCTTAAGTTGAGGGTGGCTACTACAGAGGTGAATGATAAGAAAAAGAGGATGGAGATGATTGGTTGTGAATAGAATGAAAAGTCCGGGTGTGTGCCTAAGAAAAGAAAAATAAAAAGAGATGAAAAAGATCGAAAAAGTAATAAAAAGAATTGTCAAAATAAAGAGGTCGCACCTGTAGCTAGAGAGAAGGAAATAAAAAGGCGAATAAGGATGGACAAAGTAAAGGAATGTGGTAATAAGACGTCGGTAGTTCCAAGGAGGGCTTAGTCACTAACCCCTAAATGTATCCTACCTGCACCTGAAGCCTCATTACAAGCCAAAACAAGTCCTGTAGTGATCCTGAGCGGCTTTCTGAAGAACTAAAATAGAATAGTAAGGGCAAGCCTATGGTATCGCATGTGCATTGTTTGAAATCGTTTGTGAGTGTGAGCGCTTACCTAGTCCCAAATCTTGTGTGTGGGATTTCTTTGTGGTGAGGGCACCAAGATGTCTGTATTGTCTATTGATTGTTAGGATAGCTGCGCGTGTGTAAGTAGAATGTTCTATCATATCAGAATGACATGTTTGGATCCATGCAAGTTAGTGTTTCATACATTTGTGTACTACGAGGGATCTTGATTTAATGAACTAATGAATGACCATGAGTTGCTAGAGGCACGAGTTGTTTTCTTAGTTGAGTCGTCGTGTTGTTTTTCTTTTATGTTATGTTGCTTGAGGACAAGCGAACGTTTAAGTTGAGGGTGTTGATGTGCCGCCAATTTACGGCACTTTCGACTCCTTTAAACTAAGAACAATCGTACGTTTTCAAGCAACCATCGTCGTTTTTGATGTTTTTATGTTGTATTTTCAGGAAATGGAGACAAACATGGAAACGGAAGGAAATACGGGAAAAAGACGTTTTGGATAAGAGTGACGGTCCGAGTGATGGACCGTCAAGCTCGTGACGGACCGTCAAGCCCAAGCCGTCACGATAGGGCAGCACCACTGCCTAGTGGTGACGGCCGCCACCCAAACCGTCACACCAAAGCAGTGTCGCACCAGGGCAGCCCGCGATTAACCATCATACCAAAGCAGTGTCGCACCAAGGCAGCCCGCGATTAGGATTCCTACCATGTTTGGGAGTGGTTTCTCGGATTCCTAATGCGTTTGGGATTTGGTTTCTCGGACTCCTAATGCGTTTGGGATTGTTTTTCCTAGACTCCTATAAATACCCTATGTTAGGTTTATTTTATTCATTATGCAATCAATCAAGGTTTTTAATATAGTTTTCCCAATAGTTTTAGGAGAGAATTGGAGAGCAAGAAACACGTTTTCCTTGTCTTGGAAACGCGTTCTTGATTTGTTCTTGAGTTGTTCTTGAGTTCTTGGTTTCTTGTTCTTGGAATACTTGAAGATTGTTTCCATTATATTGTAAGGATCTTTTCCCTTTATTATGATTTTGAATTTCTTTTCTTCTTCTTCAAGCATGATTAACTAAAACTCTCACAACTAGGGTTGTGGGAGCCATGGCAAACGTAGCAAGATAGATTCCGGGTAGTGTCGGGTTCAATATATATGTTGTCACGTTGTTAATCATTCATTATGTCACGTTTTCTAGTGGTTGCAAACATTAGAACTTGCCTAGGTTTAATTTGCTTGAGTAAAGAGATTTAAAACCGGGAAACTTGATTAACGACGAGGATTCGAGACTACCAACTCTCGTCTTATGATTAATGCTGTAACTAGATTAATCTACTTGATGTTTAGGATTGAAATCTAAAAGCACACCTTTTCAAGTTCGAGAGAATTGAAAAGTAAATTTGTCTATTTGGTTGAGAAACGTTTAGACGATACAATTAATTCAATCACATCATGACACGCATATAGAAAGAAACCCGTTAAGCCTAGAATCGACTTTGTTACTAACGCCATGGTAAACACTTCCCTAGTTCTCTCTCTCCTATTGATTATCATTCATACGTTAAGTGTTTGTTTTGTTTACAAATATTGATCACAAACCCCCCCCCCCCTATTTACCGGAATCTATTGACGACTAGTCACATACTTCACTAAAGGCTTAATCTTCACCATATTCTCTGTGGGATTCGACCCCAACCTTTGTTGGGTTCTATATTTGACTACGACCGCTTATGCTTCGTTAATTTGAGGTGTAGTTTGGGCGTTATCAGAGAGGTCACACTATTTGTAGCTTAGACCCTTAAATGGGTGTTTCCAGTGAATTGAGCTATTTCTACCCTCAATCTAGATGAAATCCCAAGTACCCACTAGCAAATTCACATCCGAAATTATAAACTTCTTTCTCAAGAAAGAATACAAGTAAGTATGGTAAATCAATATTTGCAACCATACCCATGCACATGCCCAACTAGACCCATTTTTTATTAGTAATTATAAATACTAATTAGCAACACCCGTACCCATTTATCAAGCACACATTATCAACACATTCCTAGACAAGGAAACTTTGTCACTCATGCTAAAGGAAAAATAAAGTATACCCATAGGAAAATTAAAATTCCTATTCATTAATATCAGCAAGAATCCAATATCCAAGCTCAAATTTACAAGCCCAAGGATGAAGATTGAGAGAATGGATTGAAACCCTCTTTCTTGCCTTGGGAGAGAGACTTTCTTCAAAGGTGTAAACTATTCAAAAATTGTTTAGAATTATCTAAAATTGTGCCTAAAATGGTTTTTAGAAGGTTCCCAAATTGTCATACACAGATAGAAAAAAATGCCCTATGGGAGCCATGCGATGCGACAAGCGGTTTGCACGTCACAATGTGCACGTTGCACAGGTCCACAATTATGCACCAGAAGCTTCAAAAAATCTTTAGTCTATGTGCGAAGTGGGGTGCAGAACGCACCAGACCTTGTGCGTGTCGCAAAGAGACCGCACCCCTTAACAGATACTTCAATCAATGTTTTTAGCCTTGTACAGTAAGAGGTGCGGACCGCACCTCGTGTTATGCGTGTCGCACAAGGTCCGCACCTCTTGGCAGAATCTCCATCTTGTTCAATCCTTCACACTTCAACTCCTTTTTAGCTCTTTTGGGTCCAATTCTTTGTTTTCAATCTTCGGACAAAAGTACCCGCATTCATGTCAATAAAGGCTATAAGAACCTCTAAATCTTATCAAAACATAACAATATTTCATGATTAAAGGCTAAATGAGTTGGTAGATTACTGACTCATCAAACCTCCAAACTTGAACTAATGCTTGTCCTCAAGCAAGATACTCACAAGGTAAGGAATGAATTATGCTCTAAAACTCAATCAAGGCACCAAAGACTACTCTATTATAAAAACTAAGAAAATAGTAAATAAAAAGACTCAAACAAAAGACTCAACTATTATGCTCATCTCAATTTGAACTACCACATTATCAAGGCAATTATCATTTCAAAACCTTTTCAAGAAGGACTTTATTTCTAATCCAAACTCAAGGGAATTTTGCCATTTAAAACAAGATACAAGCTTCTCAAGTCATTGGCATGGACCATCAAGGTTTGCCTCGAGATTCGCCACACAACTTGTCTCATTCATTCCTCTCAATTGAAATAGAGACTTCATGTTCAATTCGAGTGCATGATGCCACTCACCACAAGAGAGAGTCCTAATCATAATCATGCAAGTCATAAATCAAAGGGATTATAAGAGAACCAAGAAGACTCCCACTCTCTCAAGGAAGTTCAAGTGCACCCATGTTGACCCATAGGCTTTCCCTTCATGTAAATCGCAACTAATATAGAGTGATCAACCTCGAAATCACTAACGACTTGCGGGTTACATTGTTAGATAGGGCTAAGGTAAGGATTTCATATGGCTCAAGTGACTACACCTCCCTAATACTCTTTGTTATAATTTGAACCACCGCTCACATTTTTTACTTTGACTTCACCTTGTTTCTCCCTCTCATAACCCAAGCTTCTCCTTTTCAATCAATATCATTCAAGACTCATTGTATCGCCTTAATTTGGTAGCACTCCTTGAAATTTTTCGGAGCAATTTTCAAATTCAAACTTAAGGTGCTACCTTGCACTTGGAATGCATCCTTTTTGTTCTCCACATTGATCTCATACACCCCAAACTTAGGCATTTGCCTATACTGTCTTTTCATTTCCCCCCCAAATTTTAGGATTTTAGCCTACTTTTCATTTTCAAGCAATTAGGGAGGACGGGTGCCAATATAGAGGTTCCAAAAAGGTCAAGGTGTTAAACAAGGTGCCAAGTAACAGTCATAAGCTCAAAGGGGTTCACTAGGATTGATGTCGAGGGAAGTTATTTGGGTGAAGTGGCAATTAAAAAGGGCCTAAGATTAATTTACAAGATCGGTCACTCCTAGAATTTTTCCTAGAATTACATTTGGGGCAAGTTCAAGACAACACACATGCACAATAATCAAGGTACAACCTCACCACTCAAGGCATCATACTACAAGACTTCTTTGATTAATCTCAAGATTAATTGGGACAAATGACGTTTGACAAGCTATTTCGAGTTTATTACATACTCATTTGTGAATTGATCAAGCCGAAATGAGAGAGTGCAAATCATGACAAGAGAATGCTATCCCTAAAATTTCATTTTCCCTCTTTCCTTTCTTTTTTAAAAACGTCTTGCCAAGAATTTTTTTTGGTGGGTCCATTTCGAGACAAGCACACTACGGACTCAAATTAAACTAAAACTTAGCATTTTCTTTAAGAAAGTTGCCTCACAATCTATCATTGGGAAACACCAACCCCATTAGACACAAAAATACCAAAAGAAAAAGAATGAAGAAAACATTTGGTCCTTGGAAAAGAACCGTGGTATTAAGAAAACCCTCAGAGTTTATTGCTAAACTACTATTAACAAAGCGATTACTAATTTTGCACGCTCATGAATTGTTTGAAAAACAAGCCTCGATGTAGGCCCTTAAAGCATTGGCAAAGCACAGGTAGCAATACAGTGGAGTGTGTAGACTAACCTGGCAACACAATCAAAAAATTAAAATCAAGCCCGGTGAGGGTACAATTAAGCTCAAAAACATAATCAAAGCAAAATAAAAAGGCCCAGAAAGGCCAATATCATAATCATCCAATCATGCCCGACAAGGGCCAAATCAAATCTAGAAAAGACTCTAAAAATGTCAACACGGCCTGGCAAAGGCAATAAATATTTCAAGCCCAACACGGGCAACCAACAATGCTTGAATAACAAATAAGGAGAGAGGGGTGCAACTTCCTGGAGGACTATGCCTTATCATCATCATCAGTTGCTGCCTTCTCATCTGTGGCATCTCCACTAAGACCCGAGCCACCCTTTGGGAGTATACTGTCACTGTGGAATCCTTGAGATCCCGCTGGAATAATAGGATTCTCATTATCATCTAGCTCTGCATAGTCAGTACCCATAGGCTCAGCCTCATCTTCTGCATAAGCTGCAAACAAATCATCCATGGGTCCACGAGTCTGGCGGGGTGGAGGTAAGTTGCTCTAATCTGCTTCCTAAACTAGCTGCTTCCCTTTTGCTTTGTCAACATCCTTTCTGAGTGTTTTGACGGCCCCTTCGATGATATCCACTCTTTTGAAAAGCATGGAAATACGATCCACAACTCCCTTAAGAGCCTTCTTTATAGCTATATCAATTAACCTTGGCAAATCTCTCGCTAAATCTATCAATTGCCTCTCATGGTTGTATGTTTTGTCAACCATATCTTGGAGGCCACTCTTGGTTAAAGGGAGTGTGGGGGCAT
Source organism: Jaltomata sinuosa (assembly GCA_003996215.1). Taxonomy (NCBI): domain Eukaryota; kingdom Viridiplantae; phylum Streptophyta; class Magnoliopsida; order Solanales; family Solanaceae; genus Jaltomata; species Jaltomata sinuosa. Next base: position 245,373 of record QJPP01001121.1, on the reverse strand, counting down.
GTGCATGTGCCTCTATTGTAGCCCAGGAAGGAGATGAAGCAGTTGTTTTAGCATCTAACTCATCACTCTCAACATTCACTGAGGCCTCTACTCTGCACCTTTTGAATCTAGGGGCATCCCTGTCAGTATTTTTATCAATATCAATCACCCCAATAGCATAAGTGACATTATCGCAGCTGAAGTATGGGATGTCAGCCTTTGAACATAGTTTGCTAATCAGCACTGGAAAAGGGAATGAGTCATTACCCCTGTGTGCTTTACTCCTATTTACCATGGTTGCAATTTCCCCAAAATTCACATGCTCCCCTGTCATAATGGAAGCAACTAGAATAGCTCCCTTTTGAGTTATCTTCTGGTCATTTTGAGAGGGTAGTAATAAAACATGGACGAGATCATACTACAGACAGGAATCAAAGTAGAGAGTTCTTCTCACAATATCACCTCCCACAATAGCCCGGAGAGGTGTGGAAGGAGCAAGGATAAGAGCAGTCTCATAATACGGCTTTACTTTGCCTGTCAATTTAGCCATGACAGTAGGTGCAGGTTCGATTAGGTGTCCCCAATAGATGTCATTTAGGGCAGCCTGGGTGATGCAAACCTTCATCCCCCTGACATTAACTGAATCCAAATTTGGGAATTTTTCCGCAGGCCACTTGTATCCCTTGTAATCCTGCGTAGCTTGATAAGCCACAAAAAAACTCCTACACGACTTCCTCATAGTACCCCCGGGTATATACTGAAAAATATGCCACTCTCATTCAGTAAACTGATGGTGCATGTTGGGTAGATCACCCCCACCTTCCCCCAAGTTGAAACTCTACTCTTCATTGAATGTCCTAATATTATCCCGCTTATAAATGGCCTTCATGCCTTCCACCCCAAACCGAATCCTAGACTCTTCAGTGGCTGAAAGCTTCCTTGGTTGGCTATCTGTGTTTCCTCTGGTAGAAAATATGTTTTTAACATGGAGATTGTGAATCCAATAACCAAAGCAAAATCTTTTTGTGTTTTTGACATAAGTGGAAGAAAAAGACTAAAAAGAAGTTAACAAACTAAAAAGGATGGAATACAAAGGAGTAGAAAAATAAAGGAGGTAGTTCACAGCTCATGTAGGTGATGTGCCAGGATTTGACGACACTTTTGATGCTTAAAACATAGGATTTTTGGGAGTTCTTGGGTACATTTAGTTGGATTTAATGTCGTTTGTTAAGTGTGCAGGGACAAAGTATGAAATAGAGAAGAATGCCAAAAAATTTGCATTTTTGGGAAAAAAATAGGCCACCACGAGCGTGACATCCATGACGTTCCGTGGGGCAGACCGTTAAAGTAAGGCAACAGGATTCACCAAGTCTGGGAAGCCCTGATGGGATGGAAAACAGCCCATGGCAGACGCTACGGGGCATAGCCTTGCCTGTCAAAGTTCTCCAGTGGGATATGTTAAGGGTAAAGGAAGGACGACGGGCAGCACTCCCATCGCCAGCCCGACGTCCCATGACACGCCGCCCATGGAAACCAGGCAGGAGAAATGTAAAGATGCTAAGTCAGGGGACGTGAGACAGCAACGGGAGTTGCAGCTATGATGTCCCATCGACCCCAGCTAGTGAGAACGTGGCAGTGATTTTTTTGAAGACCTAAAGAAGGCCAATGGGCACCCACGATGCCTTTTGCCTCAGCGACGGCCCGTAAAGCGGCTCATTGGATCAACCGCGTCAAGCTACTCCCAATCTAATTAGGATTTGGGTTCCTTGTCTATAAATACTTTACCCTAGGTTTTATTTATATTGTTACTCGTGGTTACTCATTGTTCACGATTTTGTTACTTAGATTTTGGCATTGATTCCAGACACAAGTTCTTGATATTGAAGTGTTCTTGAGTTTGTTCTTTAAGATTTCAGTTTTCTCTATTCTTAATTGTAAGTATCTATTGATGATTACTCAAACAAATATTATTTGCATGCTTATGAACATGACTGGCTAAATCCACAACTAAGGTTGTGGTAACCATGAAGGATTAACGAAGTAGGTAAAGTACTTAGGTAATCTAGGGAGGTGTTTATGCATGTATTGTTCTTCCCTTCATTTTGATTGCTTTTTAATAGTACGCAACGTTATAACTCGCCTTATCCTTACTTGCCGGACCAAGGAGGTAAAAGGGTTGTTTAACAATGGAGATTTGAGTCTACCAACCCTCATCTAATACCTTGACCTTGTCCGTGAATAGCTAATCTGGGATCCAGGGTAAGGGTTAGTAAAGCAACACCCGCGGCCGGACCAAGGCGTGTGGTGAAATTCACCTAGTTGCCGGACCAAGGAATTAGGTGAACCTAACTTACCGATTGTGTATGCTAAGCACCAAACAAGTTTACTAAGTACAACACCTTACTAAGTTATGATCTTATGGGTAACACTACCCTAGTCTCCTCATTCATTGATTACAACTCTCGAAACTAGCAACTGTTACTTGTTTACTTTTGATTTACAATGATTACTTGTTACATTAAACCCCCTCTCCCTTGTGGGAAATAAATGAATAAAAGACTGAGTAAACACTAATTGACCGTAGTCCTACCACATTCCCTGTGGGTCCGACCCCAACCTTTAGTTGGGTTCTATATTTGAACAGCGACCGCTTCATACTTCTTTTGGTGGTGTAATTTAGGCGCATCAATTTTTTGCGCCATTGCCGGGGAATACAGTTTAGGATTAACAGAGATTGTATTTATTTTACTTATAGTCCTTATTTCCTGATTTTACTTTTTCTGCTTTTTTTGTTTTGATCACAGGTTGCACATTTGTGCATGCCAAGCACAAGGAGTCAAGGATGGAGAGCATGAGACTCAAGAGCTGATCATAACTCGGTTAATAGCTGAAGCCGAGCAAAAGAAAAGGGAAGAAGCAGCACCGCAAAAAGAAGGCGAAGTTTCCCTAGCTGCTGAAGATGCTCAAATTGCAAAGGATCTCATAGATCAGAATGCTGCAGCTGAGCAAGCATGGTTAGGAAGATAACATCTTGTACTGGATGAGGCAACAACTAGACGCGTGCCATATAATCGCGGTCGGTAGATGCAACAGCAAAGGCATATTCCTCGGTATTATGATAATGAGGATGACGATGATGAGGAATTCAGAAATACTGAACCTATAGTGCTTCCACCATTATAATAAGGAACGAATTTTGATATCACCAGCACCATGATCCAGCTGCTGAACTTGAAAGGACTATATTCAGGAAAGCCCACGGAGGATGTGATTACACATGTGCAGAATTTTTTGAGGACTAGCAAATCGTACAAATTCCAGGAGTGGGGCAGGAGGCTATCAGACTAAGGCTATTTCTATTTTCATTGACTGGTGAGGCGACTGCATGGCTCTCATAACTGCCTGATAATTCCATATATACATGGCACGAGCTGAAGAATCAATTTCTGGAGTAGTTCTTTCCTCCATCGAGGATGTTGACGCTAAAATAGAAGATCTATAATTTCAAGCAACTGTCAGCAGAAGAATTGTATGAATCTTGGCTGAGATTTAAGCAGAAGATGAAATAAGTTTCGAAACATGGAATTCCTTCAAAGCATCTAATGGAGATCTTCTACAAGGCTTTGAACACAAACACTAAAGCAGTAGCTGATACTATAACTGGAGGTGCATTAAGAGAGAATTCATATTATGAGGCCGCAGAGATGCTAGATAGGGTTGCGAAGACTAACCGAGCATGGCATACTAGAGAGGTTGAGATTCCAGTAGGTACTTATGCATTTGGTAAGTCAGTAGATTCGAATGAATTGCAAGACATTAATAAGAAGTTGCTAAGATGAACACGACACTTGGGTTGATTACAAAGAAATTCCTAGGTGAGGGAGTAGAGAAGGTAAAAGCCATCGGTTTGCAAGGCAAACCACCTAGACCAAATGGTTACTCATCCAAAGAAGAAGTCTGTTATATGAATGATCAAGGGATGGGTTTCCGGGCTTTTAGCCAAGGAAATCAAGGTCAGAATAGAGATGATTACTAAAATTGGTCCTGGGTACATAGATGGTGACTCGCAGAAAAAACATGGGTATAAAAATGATAGAACTAGCCTCTAAGTTCTGCCTGTGACTCGTGAAGAGAGGGCTGGTCAACCTACCATGAGGGAATTGATCAACAAGAGGTTCCAAAAGGTTGACTCCACGGATGCAAGTATGAAGGAGATAAAATATGAACTTTCAGGTATCAGTCAGAAGGTGGAGTCTCATGCCGTCTCCATAAAGCAGCTTGAAACACAGATTCACCAGTTGTCAACCAGTATGAACACGCGCTAAAAGGGTACTCTCCCAAGGGACACCATTTAAAATCCAAAAAATGATTGACATGTTATGGCGGTGACCACCCCGAGCAGAAAGCAGACTGTTGATCCACCTATGCCTATTGTTGTTGATGAGACAGCCAAAGCTAAGAAGGATGATGCTGAGATTCTAGCTGATTCTGAAGAGAAAGCTAGTGGTGAAGGGTCATCTGAGAGATCGGCTCCTGAGATGAAGGCAAAGAACAAAGAGGTTGCACCTGTCCTGAAACCCATGCCATTGCCTCCTCCACCTTATCCCCAGAGGTTGAAGAAGAAGGTAGAGGATGGCAAATTTCACAAGTTCATCTCCATGCTGAAGAAACTATCATACAATATCCCTTAGGTCGAAGCATTGGAGAAGATGCCTAGTTATGCAAAATTCATGAAGGATCTAGTGACGAGGAAGAGAATGGTTAGTTTTGAGCCAGTTAACAATTTGCACTATTGTAGTGAAATAGTATCCCATTCTATGGTATAGAAGAAGGAAGATCCTGGAGCCTTCACCATTCTGTGCACTATTGGAGTATTCTATTTTGCCAAAGCTTTGTTTGATCTGGGTGGTAGTATAAATCTGATGCCGCTTGTAGTTTATAATTAATTGGGCTTGGGGCCCCCCTCTAAGACTACAATGCAGTTACTTATGGTAGATCGCATGGTGAAGAGGCCTATGGGAATTCTGTATGATGTATTGGTAAAGGTTGACACTTTCATTTTTCCCGCAGATTTTGTTATTTATGATTGCGAGGTTGAATTTGAGGTGCCCATCATCTTGGGGTGACCATTCTTAGATACTGGGCGTGCTTTACTTGACATGAAAATGGGTCAGATGAAATTCAAGCTAAATAATGAGGAGGTGACTTTCAATGTGTTCAAGTCGATGAAGCACCATGATGATATGAGAGTGGTGTCACTTATTGATGTTGTTGATGAGGACCTGCTGGTTTTACCTTTTTTGGAGAGACTTGGTGTCGAATCCCTTGCAACAGTCATTATGAATTTTGAAGGTGACGACATTAATGAGTATGACAAAATAGTTGCATCACTTATAGGGTTGGGATCATACATTAATGCACCAAAGAAGCTGGACTTGGACCTGAAGAATAGGAAGACACCACCTGCTCGCCCATCTATTGAAGAGCCTCTAGTCTTGGAGCTCAAAGCACTTCCAGCTCATCTTTGATACGTATTGTTAGGAGATAATGAGACTTTGCCCGTAATCATTGCTGCATATTTAGGTGAAGCGCAGGTTGAAGCTCTGGTTTCAGTATTGAGAAAGTTTAATAGAGCTATTGGATGGACCATCGCAGATATTATTGTGATTCCACCTAGAATCTGTACTCACAAAATCCAGCTCGAGCCTGATTGTGTTCCATCTATTGAGCATCAGCGTAGGTTAAATCAGCCTATGCAAGAAGTCTTCAAGAAGGAGATCATAAAGTGGCTTGATGCAGGTGCGGTTTACCCAATTTTTGACAGCAAGTGGGTGAGCCCAGTTCAGTGCGTACCAAAGAAAGGAGGGATTAATGTAGTTCCTAATGCAAAGAATGAGCTAATTCCGATGAGGCCAGTCATATGCTGGTGCATATGCATGGACTACAGGAAGTTGAATGCGTGGACTGAGAAGAACCACTTTCCAATGACATTCATGGACCTGATGCTAGACCGTCTTGCAGGTAGATGTTGGTACTGTTTTCTTGATGGTTACTAGGGGTATAATCAGATCTCTATTTCCCCCGAAGACCAAAAGAAAACCACATTCACATGCCCATATGGAACGTTTGCCTTCAAGAGGATGCCGTTCGGTCTTTGCAATGCACCATAAACTTTTCAGCGATGTATGATGTCTATGTTTTTAGACATGATAGAGGACACTATAGAGGTATTTATGGATGAGTTTTTGGTGGTAGGTGACTCTTTTGAAGATTATCTAGATCATCTGGGCTGTGTGTTGAAGCGATGTAAAGAGTGTAACCTAGTGCTAAATTGGGAGAAGTGTCACTTCATGGTCAAAGAGGGCATAGTGCTAGGTCACTGGATTTCGAAGAAGGGTATAGAGGTTGATATAGCGAAGATAGAGGTGATTGAAAAATTACCTCCACCAGTTTCCGTGAAGGGTATTCGGAGTTTCTTAGGGCATGCTGGCTTTTATAGGAGGTTTATCAAGGACTTCTCCAAAATTGCAAATCCATTGTCCAAGCTGTTGGAGAAAGAGGTAAAATTTATTTTTGATGATGCATGTCTGAAGGTTATGTGCGATGCTAGTGGAGTGGTGCTAGGAGCAGTCTTAGGCCAAAGGCGTGAAAAGATCCACCATGCTATATACTACACTAGCAAAGCACTTAACTCAGCTAAGAATAACTATACAGTGAATGAACATGATCTTCTTGTTGTGGTCTTTGCGTTCAAAAAATTCAGATCTTATTTGCTTGGCACCAAGGTGTTGGTGCATACTGACCATTCTGCTCTTCGTTATATTATGGCAAAGAGGATGCTAAACCTAGGTTGATTAGATGGGTGTTGCTATTGCAAGAGTTTGACTTTGATGTTAAAGACTGTAAGGGTACAAAAAATCAGGTGGCAAATCATTTGTCTAGGCTGGAAGATGAAGCTATGCTGAAGCTGAATGATGAGCTCGAAATTAATGACTGGTTTCCTGACGAACATGTATTGGCTACTTCTTAAGACTGGATTCCATGGTTTGCGGACATTGCCAACTACTTGGAAAATGATTTAGTGCCTTATGATATGTCCGTCCATCAAAGGAGAAAGTTCATGTCTGATATGAAGAAATACTTTTGGGAAGAGCCATTTCTATTCTATGTGTGTGCGTATACTATGATCTGGAGATGTGTGCCAGAAGTTGAGATGATAGATATATTGGAAGCACACTATTCATCCCCCGTTGGAGGTCATCATAGTGGTATCCAGACTGCCCATAAGATCCTGCAATGTGGCTATTATTGGCCGACTATTCATAAAGACGCCCATGAGTTTGCTTAGGCTTGCAGCAGATGTCTTCCACCACAAACTGAATCCTTGCCTCTTCAGTTGCTGAAAGCTTCCTTGGTTGGCTATATGTGTTGCCCCTTCTAGAAAACATGTTCTTCACAGAGAGATTGTGAGTCCAATAACCAAAGCAAAATCTTTTTGTGTTTTTGACATAAGTGGAAGAAAAAGACTAAAAAGAAGTTAACAAACTAAATAGTATGGAGTGCAAAGGAGTAGAAAAATAAAGGAGGTAGTTGACAACTCATGTAGGTGATGTGCCGGGATTCGACGACACTTTTGATGCTTAAAACATAGGATTTTTGGAAGTTCTTGAGTACATTTAGTTGGATTTAATGTCGTTTGTTAAGAGTGCAGGGACAAAGTATGAAATAGAGAAGAATGCCAAAAAAGTTGCATTTCTGGGGAAAAAAGAAACAACCACGGGCGTCACATCCACGTCGGCCTGTGGGGCAGACCGTTAAAGTAAGGCAACAGGATTAACCAAGTCTGGGGAGCCCCGATGGGCTGGAAAACTACCTGTGGCAGATGCAACATGGCGTAGCCTTGCCCGTCAAAGTGCTCTAGTGGGATATGCTAAGGGTAAAGGAAGGACGACGGTCACCACGATGTCCCATCGCTAGCCCGACGTCCCGTGACAAGCCACCCGTGGAAACCAGGCAAGAGAGTTGGAAAGATGCCAAGTCAGGCAATGTGAGACAGCAACAGGCATCACAGCTATGATGTACCATCGACCCCTGCCAGTGAGAATGTGTCAGTGATTTTTTTGAAGACCTAAAGAAGGCCAACGGTCACCCACGACGCCCGTCGCCTCAACGACGGCCCGTGAGGCGCTCGTCGGATCAACCGCGTCCAGCTACTCCCAATCTAATTAGGATTTGGCTTCCTTGTCTATAAATACTTTACCCTAGGTTTTATTTTACATTGTTACTCGTGGTTACTCATTGTTCACGAATTATTTCAAGTTACTCTTCGGATATTTTGTTACTTAGATTTTCGCATTGATTCCGGACACAAGTTCTGGATATTGAAGTGTTCTTATGTTTGTTCTTCAAGATTTAGGTTTTCTCTATTCTTAATAGTAAGTATCTATTGATGATTACTCAAACAAATATTAATTGCATGCTTATGAACATGAGTAGCTAAATCCAAAACTAGGGTTGTGGGAACCATGAAGGATTAACGAAGTAGGCAAAGTACATAAGTAATATAGGGTGGTGTTTATGCATGTATTGTTCTTCCCTTCGTTTTGATTGCTTTTTAACGGTGCGCAACGTTAGAACTTGTCTTATCCTTACTTGTCGGAACGAGGAGGTAACAGATGGAAAAAGGGTTGTTTAACAACGGAGATTTGAGGCTACCAACCCTCGTCTAATAGCTTGACCTTGTCCGGGAATAGCTAATCTGATATCTAGGGTAAGGGTTAGTAAAGCAACACCCACGGCTAGACCAAGGTTTGTGGTGAAATTCACTTAGTTGCCGTACCAAGGAATTAGGTGAATCTAACTTACCAATTTTGCATGCTAAGCACCAAACGAGTTTACTAAGTACTACGCCTTACTAAGTTATGATCTCATGGGGAACACTACCCTAGTCTTCTCATTCCTTGATTACAACTCTCGAAACTAGCAACTGTTACTTGTTTACTTTTGATTTACAATCATTACTTGTTACTTTAAACCCCCCGCCCCCCCTTGCGGGAAATAAATGACTAAAAGGCTGAGTAAACACTAATCAACCCTAGTCCTACCATATTCCCTGTGAGATCGATCCCAACCTTTAGTTGGGTTCTATATTTGAACAACGACCTCTTTATACTTCTTTTGGAGGTGTAATTTAGGTGCATCAAATTTTGGCGCCATTGCCGGGGAATACGGTTTAGGATTAAGAGAGATTGTGTTTATTTCACTTATAGTCCTTATTTCCTGATTTTACTTTTTCTGTTGTTTTTGTTTTGATCAAAGGTTGCACACTTGTGCATGCCAAGAACAAGGAGTTAAGGCAATCCCTTGATCCCTTACGATCCGGAGCTGTCTAAAACATTATGAAACATGTCTAAAGATGGAGAGAACGAGACTCAAGAGCTGATCACAACTCAGTTACTAGCTGAAGCCGAACAAAAGAAAAGGGAAGAAGCAGCACCGCAAAAAGAAGGTGAAGATGCTCAAATTGCAAAAGATCTCACAGCTCGGAATGCGGCAGGTGAGCAAGAATGGTTAGGTAGATAACATGTTGTCCTTGATGAGGCAGCAACTAGACGTATTCTATATAATCGCGATCGTCAGATGCAACAACAAAGGCATATTTCTCGGTATTATGATGATGAGGAGGAATTCAGAAATACTGGACCTACAGTGCTGCCACCATTAGATGAATGAACAAATTTTGATATCACCAGCGCCATGATCCAGCTGCTGAACTTGAAAGGACTATATTTATGAAAGCCCACGGAGGATGTGATTACACATGTGCAAATATTTTTGGGGATTAGCAAATCGTACAATATTCTAGGAGTGGGGTAGGAGGCTATTAGACTAAGGTTATTTCCATTTTCATTGACTGGTGACGCGACTGCATAACTCTCAGAACTGCCTGATAATTCCATATATACATGGCAAGAGCTGAAGAATCAATTTCTGGAGCAGTTTTTTCCTCCATCGAGGATGTTGACGCTAAAATAGGAGATCTATAATCTCAAGAAACTACCAGCAGAAGCATTGTATGAATCTTGGATGAGATTTATGCAGAAGCTGAAACCAGTTCCGAAACACAGAATTCCTTCAAGGCATCTAATGGAGATCTTCTACAAGTCTTTGAACGCAAACACTAAATAATTAGTTGATACTATACCTGGAGGAGCATTCATGGAGAACTCATATTATGAGGCTGCAGAGATGCTGGATGGGGTTGCGAAGACTAACCGAGCATGGCATACTAGAGAGGCTGAGATTCCAGCAGGTACTTATGCAATTGGTAAGTCAGTAGATCCGAATGAATTGCAAGACATTAAACATGAAGTTGCTAAGATGAATACGACACTTGGGTTTCTTATAAAGGAATTCCTAGTTGAAGGAGTAGAGAAGGTAAAATCCATCGGTTCGCAAGGCAAAGCACCTAGACCAAATGGTTACTCATTCAAAGAAGAAATCAGTTATATGAATGATCAAGGGATGGGTTTCCGGGCTTCTGGCCAAGGAAATCAAGGTCAGAACAGAGATGATTACTACAATTGGTCTGTGTACAGAGATGGTGACTGGCAGAAAAAGGATGGGTATAAAAATAATAGAACTGGCCTCTATGTTCCGCCTGTGACTCGTGAAGAGAGGGCTGGTCAACTGACCATGAGTGAATTGATCAACAAGGTGTTCCAAAAGGTTGACTCCACGGATGGAAGTATGAAGGAGATAAAAGCTAAACTTTTAGGTATCAGTCAGAAGGTGGAGTCTCATGCCATCTCTATAAAGCAGTTAGAAACACAGATGCACCAGTTGTCAACCAGCATGAACCCACACTAAAAGTGTACTCTCCCAAGTGACACCATTCATAATATGAAAAATGATCGACATGTTATGGCGGTGACCACTCGGAGCAGAAATCCGACTGTTGACCACCTATGCCTATTGTTATTGATGAGCCAGCAAAAGATGAGAAGGAAGATGCTGAGATTGTAGCAAATTCTGAAGAGAAAGCTAGTGGTGAAGGGTCATTTGAGAGGCCAGCTCCTAAGGTGATGGAAAAGAACAAAGAGGTTGCACCTGTCCTGAAACCCATGTCATTGCCTCCTCCACCTTATCCCCAGAGGTTGAAGAAAAAGGTAGAGGATGACAAATTTCACCAGTTCATCTCCATATTGAAGAACCTATCAGTCAATATTCCTTAGGTCGAAGCATTGGAGTAGATGCCTGGTTATGCAAAATTCATGAAGGATCTGGTGACGAGGAAGAGAATGGTTAGTTTTGAGCCAGTTAACAATTTGCACTACTGCAGTGCAATAGTATCCTGTTCTATGGTATAGAAGAAGGATGATCCTGGAGCCTTCACCATTCCGTGCACTATTAGAGTATTCTATTTCGCCAAAGCTTTGTGTGATCTGGGTGCTAGTATAAATCTGATGTCGCTTGTAGTTTATAATAAGTTAGGCTTGGGATCCCCCTCTCTGACTATAATGCGGTTACTTATGGCAGATCACATGGTGAAGAGGCCTGTGGAAATTTTATACGATGTATTGGTAAAGGTTGATACTTTCATCTTTTCTGCAGATTTTGTTATTTTTGATTGCGAGGTTGACTTTGAGGTGCCCATCATCTTGGGGTGACCATTCTTGTCTACTGGGCGTGCTTTGGTTGACTTGGAAATGGATCAGATAAAATTCAAGATAAATAATGAGGAGGTGACTTTCAATGTGTCCAAGTCGATAAAGAACCATGATGATATGAGAGTGGTGTCACTTATTGATGTTGTTGATGAGGACCTGCTGGTTGTACCTATTGAGGAGAGACTTGGTGTCGAAGCCCTTTCAGCAGTCATTATGAATTTTGAAGGGACAACATTAATGAGTATGACAAAATAGTTGCTGCACTTACAGGGTTGGTATCATACACTTATGCACCAAAGAAGTTGGACATGGACCTGAAGAATTGGAAGACGCCACCTTCTCGCCCATCTATTGAGGAGCCTCCAGTCTTGGATCTCAAAGCACTTCCAGCTCATCTTCGGTATGTATTCTTGGGAGATAATGAGACTTTGCCCATAATCATTGCTGCAGATTTAGGTGAAGCACAGGTTGAAGCTTTGGTTTCAGTATTGAGAAAGTTTAAGAGAGCTATTGGGTGGACCATCGCAGACATTATTGGGATTCCACCTAGAATCTGTACTCACAAAATCCGGCTCGAGCTTGATTGTTTTCCATCTATTGAGCATCAGCTTAGGTTAAATCAGCCTATGCAAGAAGTCTTCAAGAAGGGGATCATAAAGTGGCTTGATGCAGGTGTGGTTTACCCAATTTCTGACAGTAAGTGGGTGAGCCCAGTTCAGTGCGTACAAAAGAAAAGAGGGATTAATGTGGTTCCTAATGTAAAGAATCAGCTGATTCTGATGAGGCCAGTCACAGGATGGCGCATATGCATGGACTACAGGAAGTTGAATGCGTGCACTGAGAAGGACCACTTTCCAATGCCATTCATGGACCTGATGCTAGACCATCTTGCAGGTAGAGGTTGGTACTGTTTTCTTGATGGTTACTCAGGGTATAATCAAATCTCTATTGCCCCAGACGACCAAGAGAAAACCACATTCATATGCCCATATGAGACGTTTGCCTTCAAGAGGATGCCATTCGGTCTTTGCAATGCACCAGTAACTTTTCAGCGATGTATGATGTCTATCTTTTTAGACATGGTGGAGGACACTATAGAGGTATTTATGGATGACTTTTCAATTGTAGGTGACTCTTTTGAAGATTGTCTAGATCATCTAGGTTGTGTGTTAAAGAGATGTAAAGAGTGTAACCTAGTGCTAAATTGTGAGAATTGTCTCGTCATGGTCAAAGTGGGCATAGTGCTAGTTCACTGGATTTCGAAGAAGGGTATAGAGGTCGATAGAGAGAAGATAGAGGTGATTGAATAATTACCTCCACCAGTTTCCGTGAAGGGTATTCGGAGTTTCTTAGGGCATGCTGGCTTTTATAGGAGGTTTATCAAGGACTTCTCCAAAATTGCAAATCCATTGTGCAAGCTGCTGGAGAAAGAGGTAAAGTTTGTTTATGATGATGCATGTCTGAAGGCATTCGAGTTCCTTAAAGAGAAGTTGGTTACAACTCCTATCATTATTGCTCCTGATTGGTGTCAACCTTTTGAGGTTATGTGTGATGCTAGTGGAGTGGCGCTAGGAGCAGTCTTAGGCCAAAGGCCTGAAAATATACTCCATGCTATATACTACGCGAGCAAAGCACTTAACCCGACTCAGAAGAACTATACAGTGACTGAACATGAGCTGCTTACTATGGTCTTTGCGTTCGAAAAATTCAGATCTTATTTGCTTGGCACCAAGGTGTTGGTGCATACTGACCATTCAACTCTTCGTTATCTTATGGAAAAGAAGGATGCGAAACCTAGGTTTATTAGATGGGTGTTGCTGCTGCAAAAATTTGATTTTGAAGTTAAAGACCATAAGGGTACAAAAAATCAGGTGGCAGATCATTTGTCTAGGCTGGAAGATGAAGCTATGCTGAAGCTAAATGATGAGCTAGAAATTGATGACTAGTTTCCTGACGAATAGGTATTGGCTGCTTCTCAAGACTTGATCCCATGGTTTGCGGACATTGCCAACTACTTGGCAAGTGATTCAGTGCCTGATGATATGTCCGTCCACCAAAGGAGAAAGTTCATGTCTGATGTGAAGAAATACTTTTGGGAAGAGCCATTTCTATTCCATGTGTGTGCGGATACTATGATCTGGAGATGTGTGCCAGAAGTTGAGATGATAGAGATATTGGAAGCACGCTATTCATCCCCCGTTGTAGGTCATCATAGTGGTATCCAGACTGCCCATAAGATCCTGCAATGTTGGTATTATTGACTGACTATTCATAAAGACGCCCATGAGTTTGCTAAGGCTTGCAATAGATGTCAGAGGGAAGGAGGCATATCAAGGAGGCATGAGTTTCCTATGAATCCCATCCTTGTGATTGAGCTATTCGATGTTTGGGGCATTGACTTCATGGGTTTGTTCGTGCTGTCTGATGGGAAACGGTATATATTGGTGGTTGTTGACTATGTGTCTAAGTCGGTGAACGCGGTTGCCCTTCCAAGAAATATAGGTAAATGTGTCACAACGTTCTTGAAAAAGAACATCTTCTCAAAGTTCGGTACGCCAAGAGCTATTATTAGTGATGAAAGCTCTCACTTTTGCAATAAGTTGTTTTGTGCTTTGCTTGAAAAATATGGAGTGAAACACAGAGTTGCAACCCCTTATCATCCTCAGACAAGTGGGAAAGTGGAAGTTTCCAACAGAGAAATAAGGTCATTCCTGTCCAAGACTGTTAATGCCAATAGAAAGGATTGGTCGTGAAAGCTAGATGATGCTTTATGGGGATACCAGACACGTACAAGACTCCAATAGGCATGTATCCATATTAGTTTGTGTTTGGTAAGGCATGCCATCTTCCGGTAGAACTAGAGCACAAGGCCATGTGGGCTTTAAAGAAGCTGAAGTTGGATTGGGGTGCAACATCATTGCAGAGGTTAGGACAACTGAATGAGTTGGATGAATTCCATCTGAACGCATATGAAAGTTCAGCTCTATACAAGGAGAGGATAAAGCTGTATCATGACTGGAAGATAGAGAAGAGAGATTTTCAGCCGGGCGACTAGGTCCTGCTTTTCAACTCTATACTTTGCTTATTTCTTGGAAAGTTGAAGTCCAAGTGGAATGGACCCTTCAAGGTGGTACAAGTTTTTCCTTATAGGGCTATTGAACTTGAAAACCTTAAGGGAAAATGGTTCAAGGCAAATGGACAGCGGATAAAAGCTTACTTTGGCACAACAGAGGAGATTAAGACCATTGAATCTTGGAGCATAGATGAGTTCATCCCACCCAAGGAGCTTGATGAAGTCTGAGTAATCAAGCAGCCTACGTCATGCCGCGATGTTAAATCAGGCACTGCATGGGAGGCAACCCATGAAATTGTACTTTACTTTATGTTAGTTGTAGTTAAAGGACTGTAGAGTGTTTTGGCGAAGTCTGAGTAACCAAAACACTCTCATCGTGCCGCGATGTTAAATCAAGCACTGTATGAGAGGCAACCCATGAGTTAATGAGTGTTCATTTCAAAGGAGGAGGAGAGATGAGAGCAAAGAACTGAAATTGCAGGCAAAAGGGGGGGTCTGCCCTATTCCCACGTGATGGGCCATCGCGACCCCGATGGGCGTGGGGTTAGGTGTGAAGCCCCTAGTGAAGAAAGAATTTTTTTTGTAAGCATGGGAAGAGGATCATCTGCCTAATTCCCACGTCCCACGTGATGGGCCGTCGCGGCCCCGACGGGCGTAGGAATGGCCGTCGACAGGTAAGTACCCTAAATTTTTCTAAGTGTTAAAAAAGGAGTGACTGCCTCACTCCGACGGCCTATATGATGGGGCATCGGGCCTTCGAAGGGCATCGGAGTGGACCTCGCTCCCCACATGCTAAATATTAGCCAACGTCCGGGTAAAGATGACTATGATGGAACATCGTATGTCCAATGGGACGTCGCACATCCTTTGATCTGGGTCGGTCAACAGAGGGGTCAACTAGTGGTGTTGCTAGCCAGACAAATATCCCTTCTTTAGACCCCATTGTGGGAGAGGTTACTTATAAACCTACTCGGGCAGCTGTTACTATTGATGAGAGGTCTACGGAGGCAACCTATATTGAGGAAAGTACTACGAGTACCATTCCTGAGGGCCCGAAGGATGTGACACCTGGTACTGGCGCTTAGGCGCAACATGTATATTCTCACCCCCGTTT
The DNA here is from genome assembly GCA_003996215.1 of Jaltomata sinuosa. Lineage (NCBI taxonomy): Eukaryota > Viridiplantae > Streptophyta > Magnoliopsida > Solanales > Solanaceae > Jaltomata > Jaltomata sinuosa. The sequence goes on along the minus strand of QJPP01001121.1, from coordinate 229,538 downwards.
GTTTTATATTTTTGTGCATTGAGGGCAATGTCCTTTTCTTTTAGGTAGGGTGGGGGCAGTACTGGGTGAGTTGATTTTTGATGGTTCTGGGCGAAGTCTTTGTATCCTAGAGACCCGGGTCGTGTCCTGACGTTAAATCAAGCGCTACATGGGAGGCAACCCATGAGGGTACTCACAAGGTACCCGACTCCTTAGGGTTTTCTTGCATGTGTTCTTCCCTAAGGATTTTAATTTCTCCTGAACTGTCATGTTTAGGATAGGTTGTATATAGTAAAAGAAGAAAAGGAGCTTAGTGCAGTCTATGATGTAATTTTTGAACTGAATTTGAATTGAAAAAAATGGAGACCCCCTCCAAATTTTTGAGTGTTATATTAGTATCTGGTTTTGATAGACTAACCATTTTGGATCCTTGCATGACATTGTGTTTATCGATTTGATGATTTGCTTAAGCTAGAGTAGGAACCTAATAGGTAACATGTGACTATCGACTCTGTGCCATATGTTTGTGAGTTAAATTTGTTGGGTTCTTTATTTGTGTGCCAATCAAAAACATGCCCGGTTAGTTATGCCAAGGTCGTAGAGTAGTTGGTTAGGAAAGGATCATAGAACATTTTAGAATTTGTCCACTTTATCCCAAAAGACTGACCAAATGATTTAATACCCCTTTGATCCCTGATTTTGAGCCTGCATTGACCCTCTTTGTTGTTTAGCCTAATAACCTTCCCTGTTTCTTGTTATGAACCTTTAGTTTGGCCCTGGTCCCTCCTTGGACATTGTGTACCTCAACTCAGGAAAATCTCGTAAGTTTAGGGTGGATACTGTAGAGGTGAGTAAGAAGTGTGGGTATGAATAGAAGAGGTTAGAAATAAAAAGGAGAGATAACAGGTGCGACAGCTATGAGGAAAAAAAAAGAGAAGAGAAAAGCAAAGAAAAAGAAAAGAAAAGAAAAGAAAAGAAAAAGAATAAGTGAGTTTGAAACAAAAGTCGCACCTATCACTTGTTGAAAAACAAACAATCAAAAGGTAGAAAAAGGGAGGAAAAGAGTAAAAGTGGTCTATTGGGTGCAATCAAGATAGAATAGTGTCGAGGAGGGTTTAGTCAATATTTCCTATATCTACCATACCCATCCCCGAGCCTACGTTACAAGCCGAGAAAGTCCTATAGTGATCGTAACCCAATTGTTCAAAAACCGAGGCATAGAAAATAAGGGCAAGCTTATGGTATTGTTCACCTATTGCTTGAACATCATTGTGAGTATGAGTGGTTAGTTCAGTCCCCAAAATATAATTGTGTTACTGTGTGAGTGGGACTTCTTTATAGTGAGGGTACTAGAGAGATTTTGACAGCTAACTGTTAGTGTAAATCTCATATGTGTATGCCAGGTCATCTATTGATAAGGTAATGTCATCATTGGATCCCATTGTGTTTTCTTGATAAATGGAACATATGCACTGATTTGGTATTGAAAGAATAGAGGGGGGGGGGTTACTTGTTTTGTATTGAATTGATGAAACAAAAGACTGATTTTCTTTTGCCTAAGCATCGTTTAGTTTTGTTTTTGTGTTTGTTGCTCGAGGACAAGAAAAGATTCTAAGTTGAGGGTGTTGATGTGCCGGGATTTAACGACACTTTTGACGCTTAAAACATAGGATTTTTGGGAGTTCTTGAGTACATTTAGTTGGATTTAGTGTCGTTTGTTAAGTGTGCAGGGAAAGAGTATGAAATAGAGAAGAATGCCAAAAAATTAGCATTTCTGGGCAGAAAATAGGCCACCACGGGCATCACATCCACCACGGGCAACATGATTCACCAAGTTTGGGGAGCCCCGACGGGCTGGCAAACTGCCCATGGTAGACGCGATGAGGCGTAGCCTTGCCCGTCAATGTGCTCCAGTAGGATATGCTAAGGGTAAAGGAAGGACGATGGGCACCACGATGTCCCTTCTCCAGCCCAACGTCCCATGAAAAGACGCCCGTGGAAACCAGGCAGGAGAGCTGGAAAGATGCCAAGTCAGGCGACGTGAGACAGTGACGGGCATCGCAGCTGCAACGTCCCATCAACCCCAGCCCGTGAGAATATGGGAGTGATTTTTTTGAAGACCTAAAGAAGGCCGACAGGCACCCACGATGACCATCGCCTCAGCGACGGCCTATCGAATCAGCCACGTCCAGCTATTCCCAATCTAATTAGGATTTGGCTTCCTTGTCTATAAATACTTTACCCTAGGTTTTATTTTACGTTGTTACTCGTAGTTACTCATTGTTCACGAATTATTTCAAGTTACTTTCAAATATTTTGTTACTTGGATTTTGGCATTTATTTCGGACACAAGTTCTTGATTTTGAAGTGTTCTTGAGTTTGTTCTTCAAGATTTCAGTTTTCTCTATTCTTAATTGTAAGTATCTATTGATGATTACTCAAACAAATATTAATTGCATGCTTATGAACATGAGTGGCTAAATACACAACTAAGGTTGTGGTAACTATTAAGGATTAACGAAGTAGGAAAAGTACTTAGGTAATCTAGGGAGGTGTTTATGCATGTATTGTTCTTCCCTTCGTTTTGATTGCTTTTTAACGGTACGCAACGTTATAACTCGCCTTATCCTTACTTGCCGGACCAAGGAGGTAATGGATGGGAAAAGGGTTGTTTAACAATGGAGATTTGAGTCTACCAACCCTCATCTAATACCTTGACCTTGTCCGGGAATAGCTAATCTGGGATCCAGGGTAAGGGTTAGTAAAGCAACACCCGCGGCCGGACCAAGGCGTGTGGTGAAATTCACCTAGTTTCCGGACCAAAGAATTAGGTAAACCTAACTTACCGATTGTGTATGCTAAGCACCAAACTAGTTTACTAAGTACAACACCTTACTAAGTTATGATCTCATGCGGAACACTACCCTAGTCTTCTCATTCATTGATTACAACTCTCGAAACTAGCAACTATTACTTGTTTACTTTTGATTTACAATCATTACTTGTTACTTTAACCCCCCCTCCCTTGCGGGAAATAAATGACTAAAAGACTAAGTAAACACTAATTGACCCTAGTCCTACCATATTCCCTGTGGGATCAACCCCAATCATTAGTTGGGTTTTATATTCGAACAACGACCACTTTATACTTCTTTTGGAGGTGTAATTTGGGTGCATCAGTAGGCCATGTGAAAAATTTATAATCCATTGTGCGCGTTGCACATCGCGTTGCATGAGCTACCAGATCCTTCACTTAAATTTACACTGAGGTGCGAATGCTGGTGCGGTTTGCATGATCCAAGGTGTGCATCGCACTCTTCTTCGCACCTCAAAACAGTGAGCTGGAACCAATTTTTCAGCACGTGCAGTGCCTTATGCGTTCCTCACATCAAGATCCACGCATGACATGCGATACGCACAAGAGCACAATTGGAATTTTTGGTTCCTTGTGTTCTTGTGGATTACACATGTGATTCGTGGAGCAAGATTTGCATCAAGCACATGAAACCAAATAGTAACCCAATAATTATAACGCATTCGAGGGCAAAACATAACATGAAAACAATTTATTTGGGTACTCAAACTTCCCCGGAATTCCATTATCACCAATCAAAACAAAAGAGGAACTCAATAATTTCCCTTAAGAAGGACGTTAACCCGTCTATCATTGGGAACATCAAGCTCTCAATTGCAACAATTAGGCACAAAACTAATCAACAATTGCTACCTCCCCGCACAAGATAATATACCCAAAAAAATATTCTACAAAGAACATGGGCACAACAAAAAATAGAAAATTTCAGCCCCATATCACAAAGTTCAACCAATCCTTATGAAAAATTATGATTTTCCCTTAAGAATGACGTCACCCAATCTATCTTAGGGCCAAATGATGTATTAATCGCAAGTGGATTACTCAAACTTCATCCCAAAACCAATTTGTAAGGCTTAAAACTACTACAATCCACATGCATCATCACAATTTCATGTTCTACCAAGTTGATATAAACAAAATCCATAATACAATTCAAAATTGGGGACCTAAAATTTTTGGATCTCACCCAAAATTCAACATGGCAATTTGAACAAGCATGCTTCACAATAAGAGTTCCCAATCAACATAAAAACATGTATTTAAAGTCGAGGAACTTACCATAAGTGAAGATTAAGCAAACAGAATCAAAAATTGAAGCTTTTGGAAGAGAAACAATGGTGACCCAACAACCTTGCCTGGAGAACTAACGACGACAACATGTGGTGGAATGGGTGTGGAGACTCGGTGAGTGGAGGAGAAAAGTTTGAGGAAGTTTGAGGGATTTATGGGAGGTTTTGGGAGATAATTTAAGAAGTTGTAGAAGAGAATATGTAGAGAAAGATGAGCGTGGCGGAATAAAAAGGGAAAAGAAGAAGAAAAGTTAGTCGGGTCGGTCTCCAGGTCAAGTCAGTCAATGAGTTAGGTCAATTAAAATTTGAAATATACCTTGGTGCACCGCGACGTATGGTTCTCACAAGCCCTTTTGTGAACCGCATGTCATTTAGAACCTTACCTTTTTATGCCCCAAACTTGGCAAGCTTTCTATTTCATCATGCGGTGGAGGTGCGATGCGCACTTGGGCTCGTGCGGACCACACTGCTCAGCGCACATCGCCTTCAATTTCAGCATTCTTCTCCTATGTTTCTATTTTGGCCTACTTTGGGCTGTGCGATGAGCACAATGGCTTATGCAAACTGCACGTTCCTTCGCACGTCCCCTTTTTGCCCTGTTTTAAACTTGTTCATTCCTCTGCTCCTTGCATTCCTAAGACAAACGAAAAACAACAAAAGATAACCAAAATAAAGTAAAAACACTTGGGTTGCCTCCCAAGAAGAGCTTGATTTTACGTTGTTGCTCGGGGATAGTTCCACAACCTTAGTCATTGTCTGATAGCATGCTAATCCAGTTTGCGTGACCCCATCCTAATAAGGGGAATTGCTCATTTAACGTCCTCAAAAAAATATCATGTTGCCGACTTGGAAACTCTTCAACATTGGGTGTCTTGCTTATTTCACACTCCTCAAGGGTATGATTAAGCTTTCCCTCCAACTCTATTACCGAGATTAACCTTGATTCATCTGGAGGCCTTATGGGTTTGCATATGTTGAATCTCACTACCTGATTGGTCTCTCCATGGCTAATAATGGTCGCCCTAAGATTATGGGCACCTCAACATCTACTTCACAATCGAAGATCACGAAGTCCACCGAGAGAATGAACTTATCAATCTTCACCAATATATTGAATAAGATTCCTACCGGACGCTTAATAGACCAATTAGCCATAAGTAGTCTCATAGATGTAGGTTTTGGTGTACCCAATCCTAACTTGTTGAATTTCGCTAGGGGAATTAAGTTGATGCTCTCCCTTAGATCACACAAGGCTTTACAATACACAAATAGCCCAATGGTACATGGTATGGTGAATGCACCTGGATCATCCTGTTTAGTAGCAATATTGCTTGTCATCACAGTGCTACAGTTGTGTGATTTCTCGATTGTTCCCACATCGACAACCTTCTTCTTTTTGAGAAACTCTTTCATAAACTTGGCATACCCCGACATTTGCATTAAGGCTTCAACTAAAGGAATATTTATCGAAAGCTTGCTGAACATGTCAACAAACTTATTGAATTTTTGTTCCTCCTTCTTCTTAGTTTGCCTTTGAGGGTATGGAGAAAGTCCATTTGGTAGTGTGGCTGGCATACTTTGAGCAATAAGAGGGTCTTCCTAAAGATCAATAGCAACTTGGGGAGGAGATTCATCCTCCTCCCTCTCATTATCAACATCAACACTCACCGGGGCATTGGGTGCATCAAGCTTCACCCTAACCCCCGGGTTTTAAACATCTTCATCATGCATGATCTCTTTTTGTTTATCCCTTATCTCAACAACAACTTCAACAATAGGCTTCTTTGCTATAACAAGCGGCTCCACAATGCGCTCTTTCACTACTCCACTTGTTCTCCAACTTCTAGTAATAACCGCCATGACATGAGCCTCATTTTAAAGATTTATGGTGGTGTCACTAGGAAGCGTTCCCTTTATTCTCAAGTTCATTTGAGTGGATAGATGATTCATTTGGGCCTCAAGATGTTTAATTGAGGCCAAATGAGAGCTCACGGTTTGATGGAGTGTTGAAACTTTGCTTTTAAGCTCATTAACCCCGGTGTTAGTATTATCTACCTTTTTTTGAACAAAGAACAACATGTCCTCAATCTTTGAGTGCTCGGGATTGCTTGTGGTAAGTTGGTATAACAAATCTGACCTATTCGGAGGCACATATGGGTTTGAACTCCAATGATTGTATCTATCACCATCCTTTTCACGGTCCCTCTAATTTCCATCTCGTTCTTTGTACCTATTCCAACCTTGATTCTCATCCCTCGGGCGATAATGCCCGGGATGAGAACCAGCCGACAAATAGCAAAGTTTACCATCCACAAAGGTCATTATCTCGCCATCACTAGCCTTGATCTCTGGTGTTCTCACAGCATTCACGGTCTTAGCACCACCTGCCCCCATCATATGCTTGGCAAGTAAGTCTATTTGCATCATCATTTTTGCCATGATCTCATCCCTCTCTCATCCTACATCCGCATCTCATTTGTTAAGATGGATGTGGCCACTCCCGAGGTTGAAATATCTGCCTCCCTTGTGTGCCAAGCTTTGTTAGTCTTGGTCATTCTCTCTAGAAGGGCTGAGGCAATAGGAAATTGTAAATCCATGAAGGGACGAGGCAATACGAAATTGTTCATCAAGTTTAGGGATCTAATAAAGCTTTGTAGCAAGACATGGTTTGGAAAACCATGGTTAGGAAAAAACACGAGATTCTTCTTAAGTCTCAACCATGCCTCTTTTAGAGGCTCATCGGGATGTTGCCGGAAGTTGGTAATTTCATCCCTAGCTACATCATTCGTAATGGAGGGAAGAATCTAGTAGTGAAGGCATCTACCAACTCAGCCCAAGAGGTGATTTACCCATCCAATAATTCCTCCACGTGGCTTCCCCCATTAGAGGGAAGGGGAATAGGCATAGTCAGATGGATTCTTGGGAGATATTTTTGAATATGAATGGTTGACATATCTCCACAAAATTGTGGATGTGCCTGTTGGCATCCTCATGGGCTGCTCTTCCAATTATACCCTTCATTTGTATGAAATGGACCATTATGCTAGCAACATGAAATACTGCATTTCCCACCGTGGGGGGTAGGCAGATTTCACCTGCTCCTATTTGAAGCTCGGGTTCATTGGCTGCATCCATGATCCCATCAATACTCTCGTTATAGACCACCTCACTCATTGGCTACCTACGTAACTAGCAAAAATAACAAACAAAATAAAAGAACAACCACTCTACAAAGTGATTTCAATTCACAATAAAAAAGCCCAATCAACTTAATTCCCCGACAATGGTGCCATTTTAGATAACGCTCAAGTGTACTCTCCCACGAAGAAGGTATCAGCGATCGTTAGAGTAAGACATATTTATAGTACCCGAGAGGCGTCGGGGTTGGTCCTAAGGGAATTTGTGACTAGCGAAGTCGGTTGTAAAGAAAATACTTCATAATGAAAGTGGTTTGTTCACACACAATAAAAAGTAAATGAGGGGGGGGGGGGAATTGGGAAATATGTCACAATTCACAATTCAAAACAAAAGTATAAAGTAGAAACGGGTTTAAATAATGAGAGAGGACGACTAAGGATGTCTGTCAAATGGGACTCGGTTATGAGATAGGGTGGTTGCTCATTCATGAAAACTCTTTCTAAACGACATGGGTAGCGTTGGTTTTAGGTATGGTTGTTAATCTCTCAATCAAATAACCATATGACTAATGTTTTTTATTCAAACACCATTATTTCGAAAAATAACCAACCAACATATGCTTAGGGAGGTCACAATATTTCTAGCTTAGACCCTTAAATGGGTGTTTTTGGCAAATTATGCTACTTCTAAACTTAATCTAGATGAAATCCCAAGTACCCACTAGCAAATTCACATCTGAAATTATAAACTTCCTTCTCAAGAAAGAGTACAACGAAGTATGGTAAATCAATGTTTGCAACCATCAATTTTAGAGTTAAAACATGGTGAAATCACTAGAACCATTTCGTATTAGCAATTATAAACACTAATTAGAAACACCCGTACCCATTTATCAAGCACCCATTATTGACATGTCCCTAGATAAGAAAACTTAGCCACTCATGCTAATGGAAAAAGAAAGTATACCCATAGGGAAATTCAAATTCCTTTTCATTAATTTTAGCAAGAATCCAATATCCAAGCTTAAATTTACAAGCCCAAGGTTGAAGATTGAGAGAATGGATTGAAACCTTCTTTCTTTCCTTGGGAGAGAGACTTTTTTCAAAGGTGTAAACGATTCAAAAACTATTGAGAACTATCTAAAATTATGCCCGAATGGGTTTTAGAAGGTTCCTAATTCATCATACATAGATGGACAAAAATGCCCTTTGAGAGCCATGCAATGCGACATGCAGTTCACACGTCACAATGTGTGCATCGCATAGCTCCATAATTGTGCACCTGAAGCTTCAACCAATCTTCAGTCTATGTGTGAAGTGGGGTACAGAATGCACCAGACCTTATGCGGGTTTCACTGTGACCGCACCCTTTAACAAATTCTTCATCCAATGTTTGAGCCTTGTGCAGGGAGAGGTGCGGACTGTACCTCATTTTATACGTGTTGCATGAGGTCCGCACCTCTTGGAAGAATCTCCATCTTTTTCAATCCTTCACACTTCAACTCCTTTTTAGCTTTTTTGGGTCCAATTCCTTATTTTCCATCCTCGAATAAAAGTACCTGCATTCATGTCAATAAAGGCTATAAGAACCTCTAAATCTTATCAAAACATAGCAATAATTCATGATTAAAGACTAAATGAGTTGGTAAATTACTGACTAATCAACCCCAATGCTCAATAAAAGATTAGAGAAGGTAAGGTGCAAAAATGTAATGACCATCTAGGTCATTTTCTCTATTTTAGTGTTGGTTTGGCATTTCAAGCTTTCCCACAGCGGCTACAGGTCATTTATCACTTTCCGAGACTAATGGTTCAATTCCCAAGTAGTTTATTTGTGTTTTAAGCGTATTTCCCTGTTTGAAACTCTTAAAGTTAAAAGTGTTGACTATTCAAAAAAGACGGGCTTGAATGGAAATTATGTCAGCATTGTTAACTCCAAAACATTCACTTTGGGCTTGTGCGACCTTTGCTTTGGGTCCCAAGGCTTTTAGACTCATTTTGGTCACTTGGATAGCTTTTGGGCAAAAAATCAGCAAAGTATTGACATGGGTCAACATTCTATCAAGATGACCTCCATTGGTCATTTCGATTATTCTGTTTGAGTCCACATGCAATTTTCAGTTGGATAGCATATTTGGTTTGTGATCACAGGGTTTGAAATAAATTCCAAGGGTCCATTTAGAGACTTTTTGAGTTGTGCAACTGTTGGTTTGTGATCACAGGGTTGTTTTCCCACTTTTATTATCGTTATTGTGTAACTATGGGCCCAAGGCCCTAGCTTGGACTAGACAGAGTTCTAAGTAAGTATCTTGTTAAAGGGCACTTTTGCCCATTTTTTGTTGTATATTATTGTATTTACATGATTTATGTGTTGGTATGCATACCTTTTTGCATTCATAAACATGGCTCATAACGGGGTTTTTAAAAGAGAAATATTATTTTCTGAGTTTGAAAAGAGGTTTTCACCATTACTACGTATTTTTAATTTCTAATGAGGATTTGTACTACTTTACGACTTATTCTGGCTTTTAAAACTAAATGCCTTACTTTTTACTGATTTGAGCTCCGCGGAGAGAAGTTTTACTTACTGTATGTCCTATGTAAGATTCTGAACTCACACTTATTGCACGTCCAATGTAAGATTCTGAACTCATATTTACTTTTTGTACGTCCGATGTAAGTTCCCAGACTCATATTGCATTGGCCTCATACTGCACCGTATTTATCTCTTATTGCACCGCATTGCATATTGATTGTTCCACTTTAAGTGCCTTCTTCTTTTATCATTATATCTTCAGAGTTAGTTGGATGGTTTTATTTTTAGTTTCCTGCTATAAATAGATCCCGGTGGATCACGATAATTAGTTACTTTCTTGTTTCTTATAATATACATTATCTTTCAAAGCTTGATTTGCATATGATGCCTACTAAGTACCCTATATTTTGGTACTCATACTTTATTCTGAGTATAAGATGCCCAACAATCAAGGTAGTTATAGTGGTCTACAGACTCAGGGTAGAGGCTTCTTTGGCATAACTCAGCATCATCAGCACTTCCATTTGAGCCAGCCTATTCAGGAAGCACTTCAGATCTTAGAGGGTCAGATAGTCAGGGTACTAGGTAGGATTCTTGTGGTGTATATTCCGGGTATCCAGGCCATGGTGGCCAGTCTAGTTCAGAGGTTCTTCTATTAGGACTTTAGCAGGCAGAGGTTGCTACGAGTGTGGTGAGTTAGGACACTTTGCAATATATTATCCTAGAGTCATACATGGCGGTAAGTAGGGTCAGTTGGTTCAGGCCCCAAGGGATCCAGTGCCACCGGCCAGATGCGGTGAGTGGGGTAGTAAGCAAGGTCCTTAGAGAACTCGATTAGGTCCTTAGTCGGGTATATTAGGTGGTCATGACAGTTGGAGCTATATGTATGCATTTCCAAGATGTATAAAGGCTATGCTTTAGATGTTGTCATCACAAGTATGGTCTTTATTTACCGTCAGTCAACTTCTGTATTATTTAATACAGGGTCTATATTTTTATATGTGTCTACTTATTATGCTACTCATGTAGGGTCTTCTTGGGAGTTATTTTATCTGCCTTTGCATGAAGTTAATCAGTAGGAGATTCCTTAGTAGTGGATCATGTTTATCAAGCTTTTGTGGTGACTATTATTAAGGATCACATATGGGTAGTTTTGATTGTGCTTGACATGGTTGACTTCAATGTTATCTTGGGCATGGATTGTTTGTCTCTTTATCATGCAGTCTTTGATTTCTTCACTAAGACTGTACTCTTTGGGTGCCTGGTATCCCTCCTATTGTATGGAAGGTTGTTGATTGCCGCATGCTAAAGGCAGTTATATTTTTCCTAAGAGCCCATGAGTTTATTAGGAAGGGGTTCTTAGCCTAACTTGCTTACCTCTATGATACTAGTGCCATCATACCTTCACTTTAGTCAGAACATGTGGTTTGTGAGTATTCAAATATGTTTCCTTCTGATCTATCAGGTCTATCTCTTGATCATGATATGAACTTCAGTATCGATATAGAGCCTAGAACTCAGCCCATTTCCTTTCTGCCATATCAGATGGCACCTACCCAGTTGAAAGAGCATACGTAGCAGCTCTAGGATCTTTTGAGTAGGGGGTTTATCAGGCCTAGTGTGTCTCCACGGGGTGCTACTATTCTTTTTTTGAAGAAGAAAGTTTTGTCCATATATATATGTATCTACTACAGGCAGTTGTATAAGGTAACAATTAGAAACAGGTATCCGGTGTCGTACATTGATGATCTATTTGACTAGCTATAGAGTGCATCAGTGTTCTCCAAGATTGATTTGAGGTCGGGGTACTATCGATTGAGGATCCGGGTTGTGGATATTCCAAAGACTGCATTTAGGACTCGAAATGGCAATTATGAGTTTCTAGTCATGTCTTTTTGGTTGACCAATGCCCCAGCAACCTGTATGGTATTTATGAATCATGTGTTCATATTCTACTTAGATTCTTTCGTAATTGTGTTCATCGATGACATTTTGGTATATATAAGGAGTAGAAAGGAGCATGAGCAACATTTGAGAGTAGTACTTTAGGCCTTGCGAGACCAACAGTTATATGCAAAATTCACTAAGTGTGAGTTTTGTCTTGCGTCTGTAGAATTTATGGGCCACATGGTGTCAAAGGATGGGAATAGTGGATCTGGTAAAGATTGCAGCATTTTGTTATTGGACTAGGCCTATTTCTCCTACCGAGGTTTGCAGCTTCATCGGGTTGGCAGGTTACTACAGACGATTTATAGAGGGATTTTCTTTTATAGCAGCTCCATTGACCAGATTGACTCAAAAGAATGTCCCTTTCTAGTGGTCTGATCAGTGTGAGGTGAGCTTTCTAAAGCTCAGGGATTTATTGACTACAACTCTGAATCTTACTCTTTCGGTATAGGGCCATGGATTTTCTATTTACTGTAATGCTTCTGGAGTTTGTTTTGGTTGTGTATTGATGCCCTAGGGATGAGTTATTGCTTATGCTTCAAGACAGATGAAGGTTTACGAGAGGAACTACCCCACTCATGACATAGAGTTAGCGGTGATAGCCTTTGCATTAAAGATTTAGAGGCACTATCTGTATGGCGTGCATTGTGAGATCTTCACTAACCATGATAGTCTTCAGTACATCTTCAGCCACAAGGATCTAAATTTGAGGCAGCGTAACTGATTGGAGTTGCTGATGCATTATGACATTTCTATCCTTTATCACCAGGGAAAGGCAAACATAGTAGCAGATGCCTTGATCGGAAGGCAGTGAGTATGGGTAGCTTGGCAATCTTGGCAGAAGAGGAGCGACCTTTAGCTTTGTACATATAGCCCTTGGCTAACTTTCACGCCTCGAGGCTACCCTTTAGGCATAATATGGGATCGGGACATAAGTGACGCAGATTAACCCTTGGTCATAGCATTCTCAAGTATAACAAAAGATAAGCGGAAGCATAATAGATAAATCCAGAATGACATAAATGGATAATCAAGTCAAATAGGGATACAAAATACAGAAAGAGACTCAAAATTTGTCTATGTCTGAAAAGCCTCTACTCATGACATAAAGAGTTGCTAGGACAAGACCCTAGCTAACTCAAGGTACGGAAGTAAATAACCAAAACTAACTAGAATCATAACTAGCCCTCGAACAATAAGGACTCACCAACACTGACTAGAAATTGCATAGGTCTCTAGACACGAGCCTGAGGGAGGGAACCTGAATCTGCATCATCAAGAGGATGCAGCGCAAAGTATGCGTCAGTACTATAGGATGTACCGAGTATGCAAGATATGCATGATCATGATAAAAATATACTTTAAAGCGTGCTTAAAACTGAGATCTTGCATAATTCGTGATAAAACATGCTTAAATTATCCTTGAAGCTAAAATCATGTAGTAATAGTAAAATCTGTAATGTAATGACTCAATGTAATATCATAAGCTAAAAACATAATCATAAGTAGTAAGTTTGAAATCTGAAAGCAAAGAGTCAATACGTTTTTAAACTTGAAACTATTTCTGTAGGAGGTTCTCTAACCGACATAGACCATGTGAGCTACATCGAATCCGATGTATATGCCCAATCAAAAGGACCTAATATACCTTGCCAGGGTATAGAGGCATGACTTTGGCGTGATCACTGAATCTGATGCCCAACAGAGGCGACTTAGAACCTATGGGGGCACATAGTTTTGGGACTATGGGTACTCTCACCCTGTCCAACTCGATACTAATACAACTCCAAACACACACACACACACACACACACACATATATATAGCTCATATAATACTGGGGCATATCGGATGCAAAAACTGACCATAACTGGTGACATATCTGATGTCAAATCTATTCATAAAGCATGGAAACATATCTAATGTCAAAACTGTTCATAACTTAGGTAGACATATCTGGATGCGAAACCTTTAATAAAACATGGGGCATATCTGATGCCATAAAAATTTCGTATCATAAGTCTTAAAGCTTTGCAAAACAATAATTCAAGATATACTTTCCTTTCTAAAACCATAACTTGAAGAATTAGGCATGTAATTTCATGAAAATAGAGGTCATGTTATCTAAACATACCAATTTTACTTGAAGACATGCAATCCAAAGGAATCATGCTAAAATTCATGAATAAGAAACCACTCATAAAAACCCATGCAAAATCATGTAATTTAGAGTTAGAATCCATAGAAGAATCATGAGGAAATAATTTTAGAAGGACCCATAAGAATTGGGTAAGAACCCTAGTTTAGAAATTCATTAGTTCAATTTAGAAGATTGGGGTTTTGGGAATAAGGTTGAAGGAATCCCTTACTGAATACCCACATACCTTGATTGGAGCTAACCCACTTGAAATTGAGAAGAAAAGGAAGCTTGAAACCGTAACTTGAAGCTTGAGAAGATAGAACTCATTTTTCTTCTTTTCGAACTTGATTGAAAGAATGGGAGACAACTTAGGCCAAGTGGGAATAAAAACCTTCCTAAATAGGCTTAAAATGACTTAGTATAGGAGTTAAAAGAATGGGAAATTACAAAAATGCCCCTGGACTTAAACTTGGAAAAAAAGATGGAAAAAGTTGACTTTCTGGACCACGAATGGAAATCATGGACCGTAGACTGAACAACGGTTCATGGTTTCCACTCAAGGTTCCTGGCCAATCAACCAGGCTGCAGAAGGCAAAGCACGGGTTGATAAGATGACTCTTCATTTGAAAGATGGCTCATAGACCTAAGCCCTAGTTTAGGGACACCATGCAGTGCTCTGATCACTTTCTACGAGTTTACATGATAGTCCGTCATTTGAACGACGGGTCGTAGAACTCAGTCATGAAACCTGGGAAACTTTCCAACCCTCTAATATGATTCCACGAGTTGACAATACAAACTGTAGACGGAACCACGGTCCATAAAACCAAATCCTAGTTCTCAGACCAGAGGCTGAACTAATAGGAGGAAACCACGGTTCAATTCCATGACCCATGATTCAAACCACGGTCCATGGTTTGGACCCTTAATTCCTAGGAACATGAATTTTTTTCCATAGATTTCAACTTAGACAGTTGGTTCAATTTATGGGGTGTTACAATATCTCCCCCTTGGGATCATTCGTCCTCGAATGAACACTAAGCAAGGAAAACTGGAGAGAAAACAGCCCAACCAAACAACAACCAAAATAGGAAACTGAAGAGTAAACATGAAACTAGAGTTCTCAACTTAAAACATGATTGAATCAACTTAAAAAACATGGATACATGCTAAGATCATGAGAGAAACTACTGGAATAGAATTGGAGGGACATACTATGGATAGATCTACTACCTCAGGCTGAAATCGGATCGGAAGGAAAAGGGTGAGGGTACTTGGCCTTCATGGATGATTCGGCTTCCCAAGTAGCTCCTCTAACTAAGTTGTAAAAGCTGAAGTACTATCGTGGTAACCGACTTGCGATTGAAATAAAACTGAACTAGTTTCATGAGACACATATACATGCTGAGAATGTAAGAATGACCAATAGGACATGAACTGGATATCCAACATGATAACTAGGCTGGGATGAGAGTAGGAACTCAGCTAAAACTCATAAAGAACAAACATACTCTAGAAATCGCAGTTAACCAAAAGGGACACCAAACTGAGAGAAGTAGATATACAGGAAAACTATTCTCTCCTAAATTCCACTCCTACCATTTGAAACTAACAAACTCAACATCGTACATAAAGGTACTAAGGTCTGAGTCTAACTACCCGATTCTCCAAGTTCAAACCTCTCTTGACTAGGCCTCTTGCATCAAGAAAATCTTCTAAGGATAGTATTCTCTTTTATCACAATAGCTAACTAGCCTAGGGCTCCCAACCAAAGGGTTATTAGTTTCACAAAACAAATATCCACTTGTATCCCATCACGATATTCAAGCTTATAACTATGGTCACCTTATGGTTTCTTAGCTTACCCTATTGAAGACTTCTCTCCTATTTCCTATCATAACTAGGAGTCGTAATTTTAAGAACTTCTACGGAGAGAAATACTAAAATTTCTCATCTAACTATTTCTCACGAATAATCCTTATCTCATAATTCCCCCACACCTAGAAGTCAAGGTGGAACAAGTACACTAACAAGGAAAACAAATCTGCTACCTTCCAGCTAGAGTTACTCTAAGGCCTTCTCCCCTAACACTTATAACAACATAAACCAGAATCATTGAAAGAAAAGAGCGGGATAAGAAGCGTCACTAATGAAGGATTTCTGATTGGTCTAGACTTACACTTATCATGATCTAGACACTCAAGGTGAGGCTTGGGGGACCGAGCACAATAGGCATGAGTATTTCATATATTGGGCATGTAAGGCATGAATGGTGGGGATCACCACCCCTAATCATCAAAGGCAAAGGTCAAGGGATTTAGAGCAAGGAAATCATAAGCGCAAACCATTTCAAGAATGAGGTTCAGAAGGATATATTGTAGACTTGTGTTATTAATTTTGGAGATTAATGGGACCGATTCTTAGCCTTGGCAGAGTTCGCATATAATAATAGCTACCTTTCCAGTATCCAAATGGCCCCATTTGAGGCATCATATTGTAGGGGGTATAGATCTCAAGTGGGTTGGTTTGATGCCTTTGAGGTTTGACCACGGGTACTGATTTACTACAGGATTCTATGGATAGAGTTAGGGTCATTTAGGAGAGGCTTAATACATCCTAGAGTAGGCAGAAGAGTTATGCTAACCCGAGGGTTTGTTATTTAGAGTTTATGGTTGGTGATTAAGTGTTCTTACGAGTATCCCCATGAAGATCATGGTGAGGTTTGAGGGGAAGGTCAAGCTCAACCGCAGGTTCATTGGGACATTTGAGATCCTTTATCTCATTGGGGAGGTAGTATATGTGCTAGCCTTGCCTCCTTCTCTTTCAGATGTTCACCCCATTTTCCATATTTCTACGTTGAAGTGGTATGTTCCAAATAGGGTCGCACGTGCTTCAGCGGGATTCAATTCAATTTGATGAATTTCTAGATTTTGAGGATGAACCTGTTGCTATTTTTGATAGGCACATTAGGAAGCTTAGGTCCAAGGAGATTCCATCAGTGAAGGTTCAGTAGCATTATCATCATGTGGAGGAGTCTACTTGGGAGATCGAGACCTTCATGCAGACCCATTATCCTCACGTTTTTGAGCCTTCAGCTCCTATTCTTCCTTTAACTTTCCAAGATGAAAGTACCTTTATTAGTGGACATTGGAATGATCCTCTAGGTTATTTTCTATAATTTCATGTTTTTTTTATGTTTCAAGCTTTTCCACAGTGGCTACAAGTCATTTATGACTTGCCAAGACTGTCAGTGTGATTCCTGGGCAGTTCATTTGTATTTTAAGCCTATTTTCCTATTTTGAAAATCTTAAAGCTGAAAAGTTGACTTTGGTCATCATTCGGTGAACATGGGCTTGGATGGAAATGTCATTAGTGCTTTAGCTCCGAAACATTGACTTTGGTCTAGTGGAACCTTTAGTTTAGGTCCCGAGGCTTTCAGAGTCATTTTGAGCACTTAGGTAACTTTTTGGCTTAACCGGCAAAATATTGACTTCTGTCAACATTCCCTCAAGATAACCTCTTTTGGTTATTTTACTTATTCTGTTGTGTTTGGAATGTCATTTCCAGTTGGGTAGCGTGTTTGATTTGCATTCACGGGGTTTTGAATTAATCTCGAGGGTCTATCTGGTGACTTTTTGAGTTGTGCAACTGCTGGTTTTTGTTGTTACTATTGCAGGGTCATTTAACCATTCGCGTACATGAGGTGGTGGCCATGTTTGCGATCCCTAATACACAGTGTTCCCATTTCCTACATGAAAAAGGGTTCAGGTGACCCAGCCCCAATCCTTCTCCGTGTATGCGAGAAAGGGTCTGTATTCGCGAGCCCGCTTATGCGGTGTGGTGCTCGCCTACGCGAAAGAGGACCCCCGACACCTATATTATTTTAACTTCGTTTTCTCCTCCAAATAACAAAAAACCTCAATTGTTGTTGAGCTCAAGAGCTTGTTGTAGAGCTATTGTTCATCTCCAATATTCCCGGTATGTTCATTACATTACACCGCTTCTTATCGGTTATTGTTTTGTATTTTTCCTTCTATTGTTCAGTTAAATTGCTCATTTGAAATCCTTTGATAAAGTGGACTTTTGGTGCTATTTTGGACTCCAAAATTAGTTCTGTTTGTGCTCAAATTTTGGGCATGGGTTTAAAAATACGCTTCAAACATAATTGTGAATTATATTTTCAGTTTCATAATGCGAGCCCCAAGTGTCATTTTCTGATCCGATTTCTGGCCCAAATTTTTGTATATAACTATGAGTGTGATTTTTCTCATCTTATAACCTAGATTATGTTTGTGATAGTGTGCCAGTGTTTTGAGGCTATACAAAAGGAAAAACAACACGGTTAATGATACATGTTTGTAGTTTATCCCAGAGATAGGATACACTTTACTCCTTTTAGATATGGCTTAGCTAGATTTTATATGTTATAAGTTACTTGAACGTTAGAGTAAGTTTTAGGCTAGAGTTACTCTTTAATCCTATTTTCGCATATTTGGCCATTACCGAGACCGTAGAATAGAATTTCCATGTGTGTCCTTAGTTTAAGATGTCGTAGCCTTATTTATGTTAGAATAGAATCCTTAGAATTTGAGTGTGGCGAGAGTCGTAATAGAGTAGAGGTTGTAGTACTTCATGTATTTATTCTGTTTTTCCGCTTTTATTACCCTTATTATGTAACTTTGGGCCCGAGTCCCTAGCTTGGACTAGACGGGTTCAAGGTGAGTATCTTGTTCCAAGGCATATTCTAATTGACCCATGATTAATCTAGTAAGTAGTTTATTAATTTGTAATGGATCATATGGATTCGAAGTAATTCCCATTCCCAAATCTCCCTTGCTATACTTGTGTTCCAAAGGTTGGTCAACCTCACACTTGCAATCGCATTAGTGTTTTCAAACAACAAACCCCCCAATCATTTTTATTTCTTTTTGCTCCTTGAACTTCAATGAGTTTCTTTTATTCTTTATTATCTCAATAGCCTTTACATTGCTTTTTGTGGATTTAACCCCGACATCCCATTGGGTTACTTATTATTTTACTTGACGATCGCTACAACCTCATTCAGGAGAGTGTTTTTGAGCTTCATAAAAAATGGCGCCATTGCCGGGGAACAATTTGGTGTATTGAGTTAATTTCAAATTTGAGTTTACTTACTTAAGTTCAAATTTCTAAATATTTGTTTTTGTTTTAGTTAACTTTAATTTTGTTGTTCTTAATGCTATGGCATCTTTGAATTCAAATGGTTTTGGTAGTCCCAACACATATTTCAATGATCCATGTTGTTATTATGAAGGACTCGACTATCGGCAACATTATTAAATTGGCCCTATGAGAGAGCGGTATCCACCTTGTAGATCATATGATGGGAATTATTGCTATCTATGTGGTGCTCGAGATTGTCATTGGAGTGATTGTCCCAATCTTCATGACTCCTCCCCCTTTTATGCTAATAATGGTGCGAGTGGTGCTCGTGATCTTGACAGGATCCATAACTTCAGAAGGGAACAACACAATACCTATGTAAAGAATATCTATGCAATGCTCCAAACTCTCTTGGACAAGGAAGATAGCAAAACAGAGTGCTTAAAGTGCATAAAGCAAGAGCTCTTGGATGGTAGAGCTAAGGAGGAAGAGGGGAGAAATCGTGCTAAGCAATCTATGGGAAATTTATCTACTCCTCTTGATCAAGTTGGTGAAGAAAAACTTACAATCCTATCAAATGAACATGTCTCGAACATTGGGTAAATCAAACTCACTTTAGGGATGATGATGAAGATTTTCAAAATATGGAATTGCCCGTGAGTGAGTTTGTGTCGGTTGTGCCTGAACCCCAACAAGAAGAAAAGCTTGACTTAGATGAAATTGTGAGCCAAGAATGGTTGTTAAGTCAAACTCACCAACTTGAAGCCTATGGGGAACAACGTGAAAGAATTCTACCGATGATAAATATTTTTATCAAAAGGCATGCCACGAGAAGTAAAAAAGAAGGGTTACTTGAAAGTGCTATCCGGAATTTGAACACCGAACTAAGTGCTCATGTTGAAACATGCATGCTCGTGGATAGTAGTTTTGAAATGTTCCCCATTGAAGAGTAGGAAACATTGGATTCTCATGAATTGAAGGCGTTGTGGCAACCATCCATCTCACACAAAAATCAAGATGCCAAGATCAAAAGATTTCATTTTTAATGACTCTAGTTCATTTGAAAGTGAGGATGTCATACATGAGGCAAATTTGAGAGTGGAGACACTCAAATCTCACTCCAACAGTTTTCCAAAATTGAGTTTGGTTAAATGGATGTAAGTCAAAGTAATCAAGCTTATGGAGGACTTCGGAAGAGGAAAGGCTCGAGGTGTATTCATTTTGAAGTTTTTCATTGATAGAAGGCAAAATGACCTTCCTCACTTGAAGGCAGAAAAGTGCAAAATGCGACACCAAGAAAATGGCCTTCTTGTGTTCTTAAATTCACCTCGTGATTTTCACTGAAATTTCGATTCAAAATTGGGTCGAAGGTTAAAATCCTTAAAGTGGAGATTTAAATGGGAGGTAAGTTGTGTCATGCCATGACATTGAATTAAGTGCTTGATGGGAGGTAACCCATCGTTTCAAAATCGTAAAGTATTACAATTGTTCTTTTTGTTAGAATAGCTTAGTATAATTTTTTGACTAATCCATAAAGTTTCAAGTCTTTTTGAGATGATTTGGGCAGGTTGAGAGGTGGAAGCCTCATAAAAATCAAATAAAGTAGGGTGATAAAATGGCATGCTAAATCATGTGCGTTCACACCTAAAGATCTGCATATCGCAGGTGCATTCGCATCCTAAACCAGTAGCTGAGAGAAAAAATTATTGAAACTACAAGGGAGTCACACCTGCAGAGATTAAAGAACAGGTGCACTGCCAGGATCGTAGGTGCACCAGCGCAAGAGCAGCTAAAGCACCGCAGCTGTGTAGGCATATGAATCCATCACAAGCCGCAGGAGCGTTCAATTAGGCATCGAGGCAGTGATGGACCTGCGGCAAAATACTCGCAGGTGCGCCTATCGAACACTTTTTCTCAATTAAAGGTAGGTAAGTTCCCTTTCAAATACCCTACTTTCTCTCAACCATCCTTACCCCCTCAAATTCTCAACTCCCAAATCTGTCACAATTTCAACCATCATTCTCAGACACTGCACTTCATAAATCAAAAAGAAAGGAGGTCCAAGAAGTAAGGGGGCAGTTTATTCTTAAAAAAGAAAAGAGATACAAAAGTTCAAATTCCTCCATCTCACTGTAAATCTTCAAGGTATGTGTTCTACTTCTTTTTACATTAAGGCTACTTTTGAAAGTGACATTCTTGGGTGTTCATATAATCCATGAAAATTTGTGCGATAATGGTGAATCAAGTAAGTTAGGGCATACTCTTTTGGGTGCAAATCTTATGTTGGTTATGCTTGTCCCTCGATATGTTTAAGGAACTGGAATTCTGAAGTATAATTTCTACTACAAAATCATATTTTAATTGTTGATAGATAGTTGTATATACTGGGTTATCACTGGAGGAGACAATACTATAGGCACGACAAGTTTGACACAGGGGAAATACCGCACCTGCACTAAATTGTCCGCCACTACAGGAGATCTAGAACAATGCAGGGACACAACCATGCCAAAATGACTGGCTCTGCGAGCTCACAACTGCGATGAACAATTCTGCAGGTGCGTCTACTGTGCAAAATTTCTGCAAATAGTAGTTTTGCAACTGTCATATCCCGGGCCTTTTTAAATTGTTTTTTTGGCTTAAATGCCTTGTTTTGAAATGCTTAACATGTTCACAGTTTCATACTAACTTGTTTCTACGTTTTTAGGTACTTCAAGCATAAAAACTGGAACACAACCTTGTTGATGATGAACCTTTGGTTGATGAAATTAAGGATGAAGCCTTGGAGACACAATTTGATGCCTTGAGGTTCATGTCTCTTGAATGTCAGCATCGATACTATTGCAATCTTCTTGACAAAAAGATAAAGCCGGAGAGGGGAATTGTTCAGAAGAACTTGGGGGAGCATATTCTAGATTTCCGTGGGCGTCTTGTGACCATAGGTTGGAAATGTTTCATACCTACCCCTTGGACACAAACAATGAATGGGTAAGGAAGTTCTATGCAAACCTAAAGTATATGGACATCATTACCCGAAACTCACCATTAGGGGGAAGGTTGTTCAATCTTGTCTGGAGCGGATAAATGCATTCTATGGGCTGCCTAATCATCCACTTGAGCCAATGAACGAGAAGAATTCATGTTCAGGAGCTTGGATGGTGTCTAAATTGTGCCCTCCAGGGGTAATAGTGAGTTGGGAAAGAATGCTAAAGTCAATATCATCAAGTGAATTCACAGATAAGGAAAAGATGTGGCTGGAGATTATTTGTAGCCGTTTGTCACCTAGTGGGCATAAGTCTGGTGTCCCTTCTCTTTGAGCCAGGATGATCTCTTGCATTCTTGACGACATTCCCTTGAATATCGATCACTATATAGTCCAGGAGCTGAAGGAGTACCTGATTCAGGACAGCCTGACCATGATATTTCCCTCCTTGAACATTGAGTTTTGTTTGGGGGATGACTTTGTTGAGCGTCCAGAGGATCATTGGATAGAAATTGATAAACCATTCCATCCATTTAAAGTGAAAGGAGAAGGGGGTTTACCATAGATCAACATGAGGAAGATTGACATATTTGTGGATCAAGATCCCTCCGCTCACAGCACACAGACGGAGGAACCTTTTGGGTTAATTGCTTCTTAACTTGACTCTATTCAGTACATTATGGCACAAATTCCAAGTATCTCTTTACAGCTAGCGCCTTCAACTGACATTTTCATCAAAGAAGAGATGCAGTCCTACTTGGATGCCCAGAAGCAGCATGTTGATTCCATTGCCACAGTGACACCTTATGTGGGGTTGCTTGAGCAGGCCTTTGTTGAGTTAGATAAGTCCATGCTGCTCTTCAACAAGATTTTGAGACTGAGAAGAAGAAGAACAAGAAGAGAAACAATTTCATGGTCAAGATGTTGAGAGGTATAAAAGCTATCTTTAAATGAGGGCAGCCGGACAAGAAGATTCCAGTGACTAAGGATGATGACAGTGAGGAGTACTCTTTACTATCTGAGGAAGAGTGTGATGATTATGGTGATGAGGCACAGTTCTCTGTTTAGCTTGTTGTAGCCTAAGCCAGAGTTAGCTAGTCTGATGCAAACTCAAGGGAGCCCCACACTATTTCCTTTGTTTTTTTAATTTCTATAGTTTGCATTGAGGACCATGCATTACTCTGTCACGACTCGAAAACTCAATTCGTGATGGCACCTGCTATAACCCACCAGTAGGTAAGCCAACTCTTAGCTCGGAACTGCATGTAATGGTCTAACTGAAGGAAGAACCCAAAAGTAGAAGAAATAATCAATAACAACGGAAGATACGATAAACCAATAAAAGTAATTAGGGAAGGGGAGAGAATAAAATACACAAGAATCCCCCAAGACCTGGTGTCAGTTGGTACAAGTGCTACTATAACTTAGATGTTCTAGATACATACAACAAAATACAGATAATCTTCAAAGGTACAGTAGGAGACTAGCCCAAAAGTAGAGGGAGATGGATCAACTCCGATCGCTAAGAGCTCACCCAATGTCTCAAGTCAGCAACTCTACACGAGGACTGCAATCAACGACGATAACTCATACTAGGATCTGCATAAACAAAAAGATGCAGAAGGGTAGTATGAGTACCAAAACACGCGATACCAAGTAGGCATTATCGCCTTACTGAGCTCTAACAAGATATAAATATTACAAAAAGCGAATATAGCCCTAGGGTAAGAAATATTAGTCAGAAGGAAATATAATGGTCAAACCTAAATAAAAAGGGGAAATACCGTCACAATATGAAAAGCATAAATAATAAACCAGCAACAACTAATTCGGACTTGCTGAGTCCTAAAAATGCACCCGATAAAGACAACCAACTGCACACAGATTCCGATAGTAAAGATCCGCAAGGAATACCATGAAAATGCAATTTTGTATGGATGAAATGAAATGTTTCCAATCCAACAATGAATGAGAACCCCGATTCACCTCATGGGCCACTGGAGCTTACCAACCAATATTGTACCATAATACCTGGAATATCCCTTCAGGCCGCCGGAGCTTATCAATATAACAATCAATGCCACAATATCTATGTATAACAAAGAAAACTCAGAGTATTTTCATGGGCCACCGGAGCTTACCAATATAACAATTTCCACAAGTAATGCCCCGTATATATACAAAGGGGGCCGTTGGAGCTTATCAATATAATACATAACCAATGAAAATCAATGTTTACATCGTCTCTCAAACCAAATTCTCAAAATAGAAGTATAGTCCCATTCCGACGTCAGTAAAACAGTGATGAACAATTTCTCCTTAGTAGCGCAAGTTTATAGTAAAAGAAACCATTTTCCCTTTTTATTAACCCAAAACAATGGTAATAGTTGGACGCTCTCCTTAGAGCTCCATTTATTTAAAAGGGGAGTATTTTGAGTTTCAAACGTTAGAAATTAGCTTAAATTAGTAAAATATTTCCTTAGTTTGAAAACCATTTGTTAAAACAAGAGTTTCTTATTAAACCACCATGCTAATCGATTCTCGTAATTTCGTACCATTCAACTTCCATTAATCCTTACCATAACCCAATCATATGTGAAAATGAGATGAACACGAATCAATTCAAATGTATGTATGTATGCATAGTATGCACACATCTATACTAAGGTAGGGCATTAGACCCTTCAAAACAATATCGTACTAACCTGGACTCCAGCTAGCCCAACACCATGGCCTCAGGCCCACAAATTCGCATACCAAAGCCAACCATAAGAATATAACATGATAAGAACAATCAGAAAATCAAGTAAGAAACTACCCTACCATGAACTATAACCATCGGATACTAAGGCCGACTATTCTAATACAAATACTAAAAGGGAACACAACACTATCTACCGACCCCCAAGGGACCCACCTAAGAAAGTCAACCATCTGAAACTAAGCATAAAGTATATGACAAATAGAAACTTAAGCAAAGCATAACCATACAGACCTTTCTCCTGCCAGTCCCATCTTTGTGGCCACGGGCCCACAATTACATGATAAATAGAACACCAAACAAGTAAGAATAATAATAATAATAATAATAATAATAATAACAAAGCAATGATAACATCTTCTAGGCTAAGGCTCCCTAATATCATAATCCCAACCCCAAGAAGTATGAACTAAACTAAGGCATATGACCCTAATCCTAAGGATATCACACCACTGACGCCGAGTCTTACGGAAAGCTACAGCCTATACTAAGGATTGCTAGTCAAAATCTTACTCTAGATCACCTAAATAACCTATAAGGATCGATAAGCCTACTCATAACCGTGTCTACACCACAAGATCCCACAAACCATTAGCAAGTTATTATATTCATACCTCACACATGCAAAGTCTACAAAATAGTAAACCATAACCTACCGGAAAAATCGAGCACCCGTGAACAACCAAATCCACAAGATCGGAGCCTATCTCCCCTAAAAAGTATCCACAAGAAGCCACACTATCATAACAATGTTCTACACATCAATACGAAGTTAACGGTACCCATATTGCTAATAATTTAGCCGGGTCACAAGTGGGTCCATGGGCCCCGCAACTCGAAACTGGAAACGACATCACCATGAGGTTCCTAACCTAACCATGAGTATATGATCAAAATTTGAGCTGAAACGGACCAAGAATGGGGGCTAAAACAGCCCCATAATCAAGAAATTAAAGAAGAAATATTTATGGAATACAACGGAAATTAACACGAGAACTTTCCCTTTTTAGGTGGCGAATGCACACGGATAAGCAATCATTATTCCTCCAAGTTATGGCAGTATGCTGGTAAAAATTTGGAGCAATTCGGAGCTAAAATGGAGGAGAAATTGAAGTTTGAAAATGAGGTGAAAGGCTGAAAATTTAGGCTGCCAACAGCCTTTTAAGGTGGCCAGCTGAGGCGCAAGGGCGGCCCATGACGCGCAGGGGCGCTGGCATTGGCACTGGTGCGCAGGCGGCCATGTTGGGCACACAGGGGCAGCCCAGGCGGCGCCTTGGGGCCAGACCAGCAACCAGCAATGCCAAAACTTCTTGGGGGTATTCCGGGCATAATCGGAACCCGATACTCAAAAACCAATAAGCTAATAGAGTGGAAACGATGTTCCAGACTCAATGGAATCGATGAAACTTCCATCGGATATCAATATAATTTAAATTCGGCCCCGCACCCATAGATAAACCTTAGGCCAACTATTTCCAAAACGGAACCCAATGGCCGAAATCAGGTTCGAAAGCCTCGGGACCAGAACCAATAGTCCCTCTAGCCTAAACTCGACATTCCGGATATAACAACGCTGAAAGAATTTCCATCAGAGGCCATCTTCTCCAAATGTTGATCAAAGTCAACCAAATAAGCCCAACTGGCCTGAAAAAACAAAATGAGAGAAAATTCCAAGCTGAAAAGCTCCCGGATCCCGACCAACGGTCCTACTAGACCAAAGTTCATGCTCCGGAGCTAACAAAAATGTCGAAATTCAATTTTGAGCATGTTTACAAAGAATATTGACCTAATTCAAGGATTTCCCAAGTTGGAATTCTAAAATAGGGAAATGGTCATAACAACCAAATGAATGGCCGGGCACCAAATCATCAGTCCTGGCAAGTCATAAATGACTTGTAGCCACTGCGGGAAAACTCAAAACATAGAAAATGCAAGGAAACAGAGAAATGACCTGGAGGGTCATTAGAACATCCACAACTAAAAGAACTTTCATCCTCGAAAGTTAAAGATCAGGAATTACCCAAAGGCTGAGAAAGGAAAAGATACCAGGTCCGTGAGTCGAGCTAGGCCTCCAGAGAAGCCTTCTCGATCATACAACGGCCAATTGAAAGATAACCAAAGAAAGCATACTAAAACCTTAAATCAAAAACAGGAAAAAAACCACAAACTCTAACTCCAAATCTAACCAGTCAAATAACATAAACACAACCCTAAAAGAAAACATTCAAAAAGCACCAACACAACACAAGAACCATGAAGACCCAGACAATCATTACACAGAACCAAAAACCGTACTTACACAAAGCACAAAACCCACTTCCTCCAATATTCTAACAAAAGAGTCCTGGGTCCGAAGACCCTTACGTCAATCCTGAAACATCATAATTCAAACCATAAAGTCAAACACAAGTCAAACACTCGAGTTAAACTCAAAAAACATCAACAAACCCATCGAAAGTCTAGGAATCCTTCCATACTCTACCTCCACGATAGAGTCTAAAAAACTTGATCTCAACAAAAACCACACACTAGTCCTACTAACCTTAGAAAAATAAACACCTGCCCGATATGTACCCACTATGATCAAATTAGCCTACCCTAACTGACCGTCGGTCTACAGATGGACAACTGCGGTAAGATCACCAGAATTATCCAAACTTACAAGAAATAACCAACTGAAAAGAAATCACTGGTATTTGAAAAAGAAAGCAACCAGGCAACCAATACTGAAGGACAATCTTTCGAACGCAGATTCTAGGCTAGGTCTGTCTATCCGAGCAGAACCCAAGAACGCCATAACTAAGCAGGAAATGTAGTAAGTATGCGACGAAGCCTAAAGTCAATCCTCTAACTCTTAGGGAACCCATAACACTCTGGTATAATCGTTAGAAGGGAATGGTATCCTGAATCGATCTAGTCAAAAGTGTCGCGAATAGAGGAAGTCTTCCACAACCCTCTTGAAATAGTCCGCTAACCTGCAAAGTCTGAAACACAACCAAATCCTAATCTATCTCCTCCCTACTTCTCGAGTAGACTCAACTGCCACCCAAGAATACTGTAGTAACTGGAACCCAAAAAGGATCTGAATATGATGCTCAGTAATCTACAACCACTAATGGGGCATGGTACAAATTAAAAGACATAGGTGGGAACTTATAAAGGAACGAGTCCTAAGGAAGTACCTGAAATGCCCACCACCCTGACCCTTAACAGAAGATAACCCAATCTCGATTTCTATTTTTACAAAATACTCCCGCAACCTGAACCTTCATGAACCGCAGAAACTGACCAAAAGGATGAACATCGAATCTAGCACAATACACAAAAGAAAGGCAACCCGAAAACCCAGAATTGCTAAGTGCTAAGCTAGCAAAACCAAGCCTAGAATTTCAGTGTAAGCCCACCAATCATAACGACTAGGCCTACCGCACTTTGCAACCCAATATAGTCACTACCCAAAAGCCAACATACTCGATCCATTACTAAAAGAATTCTTCTATGGGGTAACTATATGCACAAGTACCACAATCTCACTATGCGAGTCTGGGTGAGAAATAATGTTAGTAGATTAATATAAGGACACGCAAACCCCACATCAAACAATACCAAAAGCTCACTAATGATAAAAAAAACGTACCTGTGATAGAAGCATTTGTGTGACTTTGTCTGCCATGACTAATCGACCGATATGACTGGGACCAGAACTAGCAACCTAAGAACTATCCCTACTTATCTGTGCACTGCCCCTGGCCGGTGATGCTGGAACTCAGAGGGTGTGAAACTCTTTGAATCTTGGACAAGTCCAAGCAAAGTGTCCCCGCTCGCCACAAACATAACAACCCTTACCATAAGTACCCTATTGAGAAAACCTGGTTAATCCTCACTGGACACCACATCCCAGATACCCAGAATGCAAACCTTGAGAAGTCTGACCTACACCCCAACAACTCTACTCATTGTGCCTTAAGCAACCGCTCCCTGAAATCTAAAATACCACATGAACTGGCTGGTGAAACTAGAAATCTCGTGGGTGACCCCCACAGGATAAACCTCTACCTCGAAACTGATAATCACTAAAACTACCCTGATGGCGAGGCCTCTTAGCACTACCTCGACATGTCTCAAGACATATACCCTCAATAACCCATGCATGATCAACAACCACAAGGGATGTAGCCCCTGATGCCACTAGATGCTCTGTAGACAAATAATGTGGTAGATCCAGCCCTCTGACAAACTGGCAAACTCACTCATGCTATGTAGGAAGAATCATAGTAGCATTCCTAGACAACTTATGGAACCGCACCTCATACTCAGAAACTGACATAGAGCCCATCACTAACCTGGTGAACTAATCCCTCAACCTCTTCCTCAAGCTGCGAGGTATAAACATCTCCAAGAAAGCCTTAGAGAACTGAGTCCAAGTCATCGAAAGTAACCCGACTGTTCTACAAGTACTGTAAGATCGCCACCACTATTTTTCCTAATGATCCATCTGAAATATAGTGTAATCAACTTTGTGAGACTTAACTAACCCAAGGTTATGCAACCTCTCCTGTCAACTAATCAAGAACTTATAAAAATCCTACCCAGGGGCTCCATAAAACCTCGGACGACCCAACCTGATAAACCTACCCAGCATCTTATGCTCCTCAATCGACATAATGGGCCTAGCTGCAATAGGATGAGAAACCAATGGAATAGGCAACATCTCTAAATAGGGACCCATAGTAAATAGGGACCCATAATAGCTGGTTGTGCTCCCAGTCCCTGACTACTATGTGCTGCTGTCTGGGCTAAAGTATGTGTCTCACCTCTAATCTATGAACCATCAGGTTCACTAAGTAGAGTCTCGACCCGTCACATACTTTCTAATAAGTTAAAAATCCTGGCTAGAATACCCTGAAGGGCCGGTGAAGCTACAAATCCTGCTAGAGGATGGGCTGACCCAACGCTCTTTGAATGAAACTGAGCACCCTTAACCCCTAACTCTAGAAACCGCGCTTCAGCAGCAGGCGTGTGAGCCTCGCCCAAGACCATTGTCGACCTCGTCATAACCATCTGAGAAGGAAAGGAACAATTGAAGTTTAGACTTTGATGGAGTGAAGAACGCATGAGAAGGATTCAACAAAATGGAACTTTCCGAAGTATGCCCAATAGCCTCCCGCAGATAGGATACAAATGTCATCATACCAATCTGTGAGACTCTACTAGACACCTGCCCTTGTACCAACGACACCGGTGAACCAGGAGCTTTGATACCACTCTGTCACAACCCAAAAACTAAAGTCGTGATGGAACCTACTATAACCCACCAGTAGGTAAGACAACCCTTAGCCCAAAACTGCAAGTAATGGGCTAACTCAAGGAAGAACCCAAAAGCGGAAGAAGTAATCAATAACAACGGAAGATACGATAAACCAATAAAATTAAATAGGGAAGGGGAGAAAATAAAATACACAAGAATCCCCCAAGACCTGGTGTTAGTCGGTACAAGTGCTACTATAACTTAGATGTTCTTGATAGATACAACACAATACAGACAATCTCCGAAGGTACAGTAGGAGACTAGCCCAACAGTAGAGGGAGATGGATCAACTCCGATCACCAATAGGTGACCCAATGTCTCCAGTCAGAAACTCTACACGAGGACTGCAATCAATGGCGATAACCCAGACTAGGATCTATATCAATAAAAAAATTCAGAAGTGTAGTATGAGTACCAAAACACACGGTACCCAGTAGGCATCATTGGCTAAATGAGCTCAAACAAGATATATATATAACGAAAAGCGAATATAGCCCAAGGGTAAGAAAGATGAGTTAGAAGGAAATATAATGGTTAAACCTAAATAATAAGGGGAATTACCATCACAATATGAAAAGCATAAACAATAAACCAGCAACAACCAATTTAGTCTTCCCGAGTATGAAAAATGTACCCAATAAAGATAGCCTACTACACACATATTCCAATAGTAAAGATACACAAGGAATACCATGAAAATGCAATATGGTATGGATGAAATGAAATGAAATGAAATGTTTCCAATCCAACAATGAATGAGAACCCCGATTCACCTCATGGGCCACTGGAGCTTACCAACCAATATTGTACCATAATACCTGGAATGTCCCTTCAGGCCGCCGGAGCTTATCAATATAACAATTAATGCCACAATATCCACGTATAACCAAGAAAACCCAGAGTGTTCTCATGGGCCGTCGGAGCTTACCAATATAACAATTTTCACAAGTAAAACCCCATATATATGCAAAGGGGGCCGCCAGAGCTTATTAATATAATCCCATAACCAATGAAAAGCAAGGTTTATATCGTCTCTCAAACCAAGTGCCTAAAATAGAAGTATAGTCCCATTCCAAAGTCAGTAAAATAGTGATGAACAATTTCTCCTTAGTAGCGCAAGTTTCTAGTAAAAGAAACCATTTCCCCTTGTTATTAACCCAAAACAGTGGTAGAAGTGGGACACTCATCCTGGATCTCCATTTATTTAAAAGGAGAGTATTTTGAGTTTCAAACATTAGAAATTAGCTTAAATCAGTAAAATCTTTCCTTAGTTTGAAAACTATTTGTTAAAAGAAGAGTTTCTTATTAAACTACCATGCCAATCGATTCCCGTAATTTTATACTGTTTAATTTCCATCAATCCATACCATAACCAAATCATATGTGAAAAAGATATGAACATGAATCAATTCAAATTTATGTATGTATGCATAGTATGCATGCATGTCACGACCCAATTTCTCGGTCATGATGGCACCTACAACCCCCGGTAGGTGAACCAATCTCCGTAGCCCAGAACAGTTAGTAATGGGCTACTTATCTAACAAATAAGAGAACAAGACGAAGAGAACAAATAAAAGGACTATAAATATATACATATGTGGAAACTAAACCAAACCCCAAGACCTGGTATCATGGTTTAGAGCCCAAACTACATACATGGAGTGCAAATAATCCAAAACAGTATATATAGATGTCTCTGAATGGTAATAGAGTACATGAAGCAAAAGATAAACTAAAGCTAAGCTCCGGTCGCCAAGAGCTCACCCTCAGTCTTAAGTAGTCCCCAACAGATCTCCAAGCACGAATCACAGCGATCTAACGGCGATGGCCCACGCTAGGATTTGCACCCAAAGATGCAGGGAGTAGGGGTGAGCACCAAATGCGAAGCATAAGGTACCCAATAGGTATCATAGGCCGACTGGGCACATATAAGATAAAAGGGTAGTAACAGACAGAATAGAAGCAAGCAGTCACAGAAATCAACGAAAGGTACACAGGAACTAGCCTAGAGGGAAATCAACAGAACCACATATGAGGCCAGTAAGCAGAATATACACACCATAGGGACAGGTGAAGGTAAGAAATAACGCACCTGGGGTCCTTGCAATAATAGTGTATACATAATAAGTTTACGAAATGGACGGTATACCGGTAACCTCAAGTGTAAGAAGAAGAGAGAAAGAGTAAAGATAGGCATGCTCAGAGACATGAATCAAACTCAACTAATCTTACCAATCTAATACTTATCCATAATAGAGAAAAATTCTGTAAGTAAATAGCAAAAGTCTACATACAGTCCCCCGGCCGCCCATACAACCGAGGAACACAAACAAGTGAAAACAAACCCTCCGACATCCCATACTACCGGAGCGTACAATCAACAAACAACAAACAAGGGTGGAGCCTCAAACAATGAATGATATGATGCATGAAGATCTCAAGTGAAATGGTATCTCTGTATGTACCTCCTCCGGCGCCGATCCGGCCCAGCAGGTAGGTCCCATAGAAGGACACTGCCCGTATACCTCTACTCCACCGTATACCCCTCCTCCGGCACACGCAACCCGTAGCCCCTGGCCCAGATGGCAAGGTCCATGGAGGTCCCAGACCCCATACTAAAACTCAGTACTAACACATGTCATCCGGAAGCAAGTCCGGTATCAAGATAGAGACCCAGACTCGAATATGCAATGCCCAGACCCTGTCCAGGACTAAAGTAGTAGGAAAATGTCTCAAAAACCCCTCCAAGGGTGCCCGAGCATAACCGGGTCTAAACAGTAAAAAGTCATCTCAGGTGCTCGGTCCGACCGAGGCTAAAATCATCTCAAGTAGCAAGAAAACTCAACTAGCACCCCGGCCCTGCTGAGTCTAGCGTGAATCGTAAAACTGGTGATTTAAAACATAATTTTACTTCCTTTTATCCAGGAATATTCACAAGTTAAATCAACCATTTCCAAATTATTTCCATCAAAAACAGGCCCCCGGGGCCATGCAAGGTTTAGAAAATAGTGCCAGTAGGCCCGAAGCCAAAACCATAGTAAAACATGGATAAAACCTCTTTATATGCATGGAAATGGTATGATCACACACAATAGCTGCCCAGCAGCTCACAATCAACCTATCGACCCTGCACAGGCCCACAGCTACTCAGCAAGCATAAACAGCCTAGAAGGATAATTCTATGCACGGGACTCGCGGACATACCCAAAATCCCACCATCTATGTTCCAGAGTCAACAAGGCCTCACAGGACCACAAGGGTAAATAAGATATATCGGCATATACTACAAGCAACGGAGGAACAAAAGTAGGCGGACATGAATAAAGCGGTCGAGGTCTGTGGTACCAACTTAATAAACCAACCCAAGGATGCGCATTAATACAATTTTATTCTATATATGTGGATTCTAGGGAAAATAAATCGTAACCTACCTGTCGTCCGATGACAAGCTCGAACCTCTCCTAAAAGAAGCTCCGAAACGAAATCAAACTTGAACTCGGGCTTGAATAACTTGACGTAGATAATTGATTTCCTTCCCGAAATTAAACACAACGTCAAAATATATCTAGTTCCACATAATTCTCTCCGTATACGTATGTAGAAGGTGGCCTTTGCTGCTGCAACATCTCTTTCTAAAATATAGAAATGGAAAGGGAATTAAATGCTGCCAAACATTGGAAGTTTGGCAGCTGTGCATATATAAGTATGTTGGATTTGCCAACATTAATAGCACTACTGCCACCGCTATCACTTGGCTGGCCACTCCCTCCACCTACACGTGGAGTGGAGGTGGCAATTACAAAGGACAAAAAGGAAATTCTTTTTCCGTTATTTAAATATTCGGGTATTGCATAAATTTATGGTAAAATAAATATAGCTTTTTGAATATACCATAATTAATAGAAAATCATTTCAAATAAAACCTACTATATTATAATAATAAATTTCAACATAACTAAATTTACTATCTCCATTAAAATATGACAATGTATAAAAACCTTATAAAATAAATACATATACAATTATAACGTATCAAAAATATTTTCCATAAACCTTTAAAATATTTTGAAAAGGTGATAATAATATAATTTTCTTCCACATTCGACTTTTAAATAAAATATTTTTAAATACACGCGATGTTAATAAAATTCTTAAATCTAGACTCGCAATTCACCAACGCACGATTTTGATACTCAAGAACTCTCTTGGAATTCTCCCTTATGTTTTCTCACTATTTCGGAACTGTAATGGCATTTTAAAACGTGAATTTGAGGCTTAAATCGAGTTTAACCCGACGCGATTCGGGACCCGGTTCACAACCCGTTTTCTGCCAGACAGTCCGCGGTAAAACAGTCATAAATTTTTACTCCGAGATCAGTTGGACGTGAGGTTTTGTGCATTGGAAGCTAGGCTCATAGACCTTCGATTTGGTATTTCGGGAGACTTCTAACTCTTTATATATTGGGAGAAAAGCTCTGAGACATTTCACCCAAAGTTCAGAAAATTTATCAAAGGAGCTTACGATAACTTTTACCGACTTACTTATCTTCAAAACTTATAATGCGACCAAACAAATGGGCCCGGCACCAAACTACCAGTCCTGACGAGCCTTAAGTGACTTGGGGTCGCTACAAACAAGCTCTAACGGTTCAAGGAAAACGTATACGTGGAGATAACCGTAAGGGTCATTACAATGCAACTATACCAAGGTAGGGCATTAGACCCTTCAAAACAATATCGTACTAACCTGGACTCCAGGCAGCCCAATACAATGGCCTCAGGCCCACAAATACGCATACCAAAGCCAACCATAACAATATAACACGACAAGAACAACCAGAAAATCAAGTAAGAAACAACCCTACTATGAACTATACCCATCGGATGCTAAGGCTGACTATTCTAATACACATACTAAAAGGAAACACTATACTATCTACAACCCCCAAGGGACCCGCTACGAAAGTCAACCATTTAGAACTAAGAATAAAGTGTACAACAAATAGAAACTTGAGCAAAGCATAACCATACTGACCTGGCTCCTGCCAGTTCTATCTCCGCGTGAATAGAGCACCAAACCAGCAATAATAATAATAATAATAACAAAGCAATGATAACATCTACTCTATCCCGGACCTTTATCTAATTCTAGGCTAAGGCTCCCTAATATCATAATCCCAACCACAAGAAGTCTAAACTAAACTAAAGCATCTGACCCTAATCCTAAGGATATTACACCACCTACACCAAGTCTTACGGAAAGCTACAACCTAAACTAGGGATTGCTAGCAAAAATCTTACTCTAGAGCACCTAAATTACCTATAAGGATCGATAATTCTACTCATAATTGTGTACAAACCACAAGATCCCACCAACCATTAGCAAGTTATTATATTCATGCCTCATACGAGCAAAGTCTAGAAAATAGTAAACCATAACCTACCAGAAAAGCCGAGCACGCGTGCATAACCCGATCCACAAGACTGGATCCTAACTCCCCTGAGAAGTATCCACAAGCAACCACACTATCATAACAATGTTCTACACATCAATACAAAGCTCATGGTATCCATATTGCTAATAATTTAGTCAGATCAAAGTCCGGATCACAAGCAGGCCCATGTGTCCCGCAATCCAAAACCGTAAACAAAATCACCATGAGTTTCCCAACCTCACAAAGAATACATGCTCAATATTTGAGCAGAAATGGACCAAGAATGGGGGCTAAAACAGCCCCACAATCAAGAAATTAAAGAAGAGAAATTTATGGAAAACAACAAAAATTAACACAAGAACTTACCCTTTTTAAGAGGCCAAGAATGCACCAGGATCAGCAACAATTATTATTCAAAGTTATGGGAGGGAGCTGGTGAAAATTTTGAGCAATTCGGAGCTAAAATGGAGGAGAAATCAAAGTTTGAAAATGAGGTGAAAGGTTGAAAATTTAGGCTGCCAACAGCCTTTTAAGGTGGCCAGCTGAGCCGCAGGAGTGGCCCATGGCGTGTAGGGGCGTTGGCATGGGCAGGAGTCCATGTTGGTCGCTGAGGTACAGGGGCGTCCATGGGCACGCAGGAGCGCGAGCGCAGGGGCGGCCCAGGCGGCTCCCTGGTGCCACACCAGAAACCAGCAATGCCAAAACTTCTTCGTGGAATTTCAGGCATAATTGGAACCCGATACTCAAAAATCAATAATGCTAATAGAGTGAAAACAATGTTCCAAAATCAATGGAGTTGACAAAACTTCTATCAGAGGTCAATTTAAAGAAAAGTGGCCCCTACACCTATAGATCTACCTTAGGCCAACTATTTCAAAAACGGAACCCAATGGCCAAAATCAAGTCCTGAAGCCTCGAGACCTGACCAATGGTCCCTCTAGCCTACATTCGACATTCCAGATCTAACAACACTGATGGAATTTCCATCCGAGGTCGTCTTCTTCAAATGTTGACCAAAGTCAACAAAACAAGCCCAACTAGCTTAAAAAAATAGAATGAGAGAGAATTCCTAGCTGAAAAGCTCTAGGATCAAAACCAAAGGTCCTACTAGACCAAAGTCCATGCGTTGTAGATAATGGAACTATTGAAATTCAAGTCTGAGCATGTTTACCAAGAATGTTAACCAAAGTCAAGGATTTCCCAAGTTGGAATTCTAAAATAGGGAAATGGTCATAACGACCAAACGAATGACCCGAGCACCGAATCATCAGTACCGGCAAGCCATAAATGACCTGTAGTCACTGTGGGGAAACTCAAAATATAAAAAATGCAAGGAAACATAGAAATGATCTGGAGGGTCATTACATATTTTTAGTGGGAGTGGCATTTAGGGTGATGTTTATGATTGTTTTGGATATTTGTATGGTCATATGCCCTTGCCCGTCTAGTTTTAGATATTTTGTTTTTTCCCTTGTCGGGCTTATGTTGGATATTGTGCCCATATTGGGCTTGTTTCTTTGGATATTGTGCCCTCACTGGTTTTTATGTAGTTTGAAATCTTGTTGGATTAGTCGCTTCTGTTACTTCTTTATTTACTTCTTTATTTCTTTCTTCTTTGTCTTCTTTTATAGTAGCTTTATTTGGTGTTTAGAGCCAAGGTAAGTCTGAGTACCTATTAGGATAGATTGAACTCGCTTGTGATTGGATATATATATGTTGGAGAATTCTGAGAAGCCATATTGATTTAGATAGATGATTTGGCCCAATGATAGATTGGGTGACATTATTTTTAAGAGCAAATCGGCGGATTTTGAGATAATTTTGATAGTGATTTGTTTGGTACTAATAGATTTAGTCTTGCATGTGAATTGAGTTAAATTGAGCATACCCCTCCAAAATTTCTTGTGAGTAGTTGGTGTCATGCCCCAAACTCAGGGAGACACTATTGGGACCTTGTTCCTTACTTGATTGAGTGAACCAACTAAAACCAGACCAAACAATATATACAGGTCGTTATGGCCAATACAATACCAAAAGAAATGCAATGGAAACAAACTCGAATGTAACAAAAGCATAATACAAGTCCAAAGAGGTTGTAACTAACTACCAGACCCAGAACAAATGTCTACAAGCCTCTAAGATGAAATACTACTAATCATGAGTCAGGACAGGGCCCCAATGTACTCATTACCAAAATAAAGCTAAAGAAGACTCTAGACTCAGCAACTCCAGAAAGAATGGAGCATACCAACCTTTAGCTGAACTCGACCACACGCAACCAGGACCACTGTCTACTTGATTACCTACAGGCATGAATGTAACATCCCCTAGGCAATGTGAACGTCAGTACAAAAGAATGTACTGAATATGTAAGGCGACAGAATAACAAAAACAACATAAGTCAAAACTTACAACACGGTATGAAGAAAGTCAAAATCAGAACAATACCAACATTCCAACCACAACCTGCATAGACACAATGTCATCCAAACACTACTTTACCTTCCCCTAATCCAGGCTCCACAACAGACATAACCTCGATGACACATTGCCTCAGAAACTCAAGATACAACTAACAAGAACAATTATAATGTATGAATGCAACTTGACATAAAAAACACAATACAAAGGCTCAACCAGTGGAATGAACTCACGCCTTACGGGAGATAAATACATAAAGGAGGCCATACGAAAAAAGACTCACGCCTTATAGATCCCTATAATACCATGGGCTTGAACATGCGGAAAGATTTCACACCTTACAGGTCCTCATAGAGCCATGAGCTCAACCATGCGGACATGTCTCAGACCTTACAGGTTTTCGCAATCTCTTTAGGCAACAACAACCACAAAATGCAATAAAACATGATGCAATATGCAATACACAATACAATACAATCAAAGCTTTAAGGTATCCCATAAATATCCAAGAACCATTGTACCTCTTCGTACCACAACCATAAAACTATGATAAACTCGACCATCACCGTCATCTAATAACCACAAATATACACCATATCCTTTCAACTTAACACTAAACTAACATCACCAAATATGAGTTTTTTACAAGGATAACACCATCAATAATTTAGATACATCTAATAATTGACTCTTCGATAGCATGCTAGACACGAAGATTTCAAATCGTAAGGAATCATGCCAAAAAGGAAAGGAATAGTGTAACACCCCAGAAATTGAACCAACTTTCTAAGTTTAAAACTCTGAAAAATTTCAAGTTTTCAGGAATCACAGGTCACAACCACGGACCATGGTTTGAACCACGGGTCATGGAGTGGAACTGTGGTTTGTCTTCTGCAGTTCAACCCTTAGTCTAAGAACCATGGTTTGGTTCTACGGACTGTAGTTCACTCTATAGACCATACTATCAACTCGTAGAACTTGATCAGAGGGTTGAAAATGTTTCAAGGTTTCACGACTGATTTCAAGGCTTGTAGATTGAACTACGAACCATCGTGCTAACTCATAGAACTTAATTAGAGTCCAACTAAGTCCCCAGAAATTAGGACTTGGATCTACGACCCATGATCCATTCTACGGGTCCATCCTGTTGACCCATAATTTGCTTCTGCAGATAGATCACTTGGCCATGAATGACGGATGGAAACCATGAGCCGTGGTTTGGTCTACTACCTGTGGAATCCATCTGTGGTCCTTGAAAGTTAACATTTTACAGATTTTTCCTAATTACATCCCATGGGTATTTTATTTAGTCATTACCCACCCTTTTAACTCCTAAATAATGTTGTTTTGACTATTTCTAGTAGGATTTTCACCCTCATTAGCCTAAATCCCTTCTCAAATCTTCACTTATCTCCCAAAAAGGAAAATAAATTCTTCAAGCTCTAATTGTCAAGCTCCAAGATCAAGTCTCCTTTCTTTTCAATTTTAAATGGGTTAGCTTCAATCAAGGTATGTAGGTATCCAACAATAGGTTCCTTTCACCCTTGTGCCCAAAACTCCCAATTCTTATTTTGAATTATGAACTTGTGAAATTAGTGTTTTGATCTAAATTGGGGAAAGCTTATGAAATCAGTTTCTATGCATCAATTCATGGTTTCTTATGGTTTATTTATGATTTGAATAAGATTCCTTAATTGATTTCAAAAGCCCATGCATTAAAGTTGATTTCTAACATGATTCCATTGAATTTCATGTTTTCAAGTAAAAGTTCACATGTTTAAATAACATGTATTTATGAAAATGCATGCCAAATTCTTCAAGTATGACTTTCATAAGGAAAAGTATGTTTTGAATTATGGCTATGATAAGCTTTAAGAACTTATGATATAAGAATTGCATGATACCCGATGTGTTTTCATGCTTTTCAACAAGATTTTGCATGAGATTGCGCCACTATGAAATTATGAGCTATATGTACATGTTTTGGAAGTAGTATTTATCACCGAGCGACGAGGGTTCAATTATCCAAGTCCAAAACTACGTCACCAGCGTAGGTTATGAATTGCCCTATGGGCTTATGAGAGTGGTTCCACATCTTGATGTATGGTGTCATGTGCCTTAGCGGGCATTAGGACAGCTTTTCCAACTAGGGTTATATAGTTGGATATGGTGACTCATTTCTTGACATGGTTCAAGTCAGCTTTTCTAACTAGGGTTATATGGTTAGATTCTATATAGCTCGCATGGTCTAATGTTAGTTATAAGAAACTTCAATATGAATGCTTTGACTTGTTTAAGCTTATGACATATACATTGAAGTCTTGTCTCATATCTCACATTTACTAATTTAAATCATGATATTTACTTTTGATAGCTCCGTTATGCATGAACTAAGCTTCTATTTACGTTTCCAGTATGTTTTCATCATATTCATGCATATCTCATATATTTGGTACATCCTATAGTACAGACACATATCTTGCGCTACATCCTTTGATGATGTAGATTTAGGCTTGTGGCTAGATCTTGACGGAGTCCTAGTTTCCAGTGGTGAGACCTCATTATCCAAGGGCCAGTATTTGACCTATTTCTCTTATGTTGTTTTCTTTGAATTTCTCAAGCTAGTTGGGGTCTTGTCCCATCAACTCTTATGATAGTTTACAGGCTTTATACATAGCTAGACTTGCTTTCCATTGTATAGAGTTGATACTTCTTAAGCCTTGTCCTCATTTAAGTTGTGGTTTCCTGTTTGTATCTAGTATGCTTTAGCTATGTTTTCTTGAATTGATATCTGAGTATTCTATGACCAAGGGTTAATCCGAAGAACTTGTGCTCCAGATCCCGTGTTACGTCTAGGGGTAGTCTCGGGGTATGACAAACTTGGCATCAGAGCCTCAGGTTCAAGAATCCTAGGGTGTTTGAAGCCGCGTCGAGGAGAATCTCTTTCATGTGTGTGAAGCACGCTACACTTATGAGAGAGGGGCTATGAGATGTTTTAGAAAAAGTTCACTTCCTTTATGATCATATTTTGCAAAAGAGTTTAACTCTAATGTCTCTCTAATCCTCTCCTTGTACATTTTAGATTATGCCTCGATATGCTATGCCTCATCGAGCCGCTCGAAATGTTGCTCCTCCAGTTCCCTCCCCCGAGGTCATGAATAAGGAGTTCAGAAACGCTATCCATTTGCTAGCCCAGAGTATGGCCGCTCAGGCCAACTAACTGGCTCTTATCCCCATCAACCCTCAAGGTGGGGTAGCGGCCTGGATTGGTGATTTTATCAGAATGAACCCATCTGAATTTTGGGGTTCGAAGGTGAGTGAGGACCCATATAGCTTTATTGATGAAGCAAAAAAGATATTTGATATTATACAAGTGGGTGATGTTGATTGTGTGGAGCTCACATCCTATCAACTCAAGGATGTAGCTCATATCTTGTTCATACAATAGAAGGAAGCTAGAGCTAGGGACCAGGTCCTTATGACTTGGGAGTGTTTTGAGAGGGCCTTTTTCGATTGGTTCTTTCTCCGAGAGTTGAGGCAAGCGAAGGCTGAAGTGTTTGTGAACTTGAGACAGGGGTCAATGTCAGACCAAGAGTACAGTTTGAGGTTCACACAGTTGTCTAGGTATGCCCCCTCTATGGTAGCAGACCCGCATGATCAGATGAGTAAGTTTATCTATGGGGTTTCAGATATAGTAAAGAAGGAGTGTAGGTCCTCTACGTTGTTGATTAATATGAATATTTCCAGGCTTATGACCCATGCTCACCAGATCAAGAGAGACAAGCTTAGGGAGATAGCTAGGGAGAACAAGAGGGACTGATCTGAGGGTTCAGGTTTATGGCCATCAAAAGTCCGGAGGTGGACATCACTCTTCCTTTCAGAAAAGTTAATCAGGACCCGTGCATTCTTTAGCTAGTGCTCCTTCTCAGGCCTCAAGGCCCTATCATGATTACTCCTGTAGAGGTACAGGCTCTTATTTGTAGGGGAGTGGTGCAAAGGGGTCTTCTTTCCCCATCTGTACCAAGTGTGGGAAGAGTTATCTTGGTGAGTGTCTAGCCGACTTAGGTAGTTGCTTCGGATGTGGTTAGACTGGACCTTAGATTAGAGATTGCCCTTTATCTAAAAAGGGACAGGGAGGTAGTAGGGCTCAGTATGCCCCATCAGCTTCAGGAGGTCGACTAGCCCAGCAGGGAACTACTTTTAATTCTGGTGGTCAGCGCCAGAATAGCCATTATGCTATGTCCTCTCGTCAGGACCATGAGAGTTCACCTGATGTTGTCACTAGTATGTTGAAAGTATTGTCTCTTGATGTGTATTCTTTGTTGGACCTTGGAGCCTCCCTAACTTTTGTGACAGCTCATATAGCATGCAAGTTTGAAATTGTGTACGTTGGTATGTATATATATGTCACGGGTTGTTTTGTCTTTTTCGGTCACTTTAGGGCCAACCTTTGTATATTGTGTACGTTGGTATGTATATATATGTTTTGCCCCTATCTTTTGTTATATCTTCAGCTTCTCTTTAGTTAAATTATTATTTACTGCTTTTCGCATATTTGGGATAGGCTTGTCTACTGGAGGGTTATGTAGATACCATCATGGCCTAATTTTAGGTCGTGACAGAGTGGTATCATAGCTTTAGGTTCACCGGTCTTACTGGTACAAGAGCAAGTGTCTAGTAGAGCATCGTGGATAAGGTACGCTGACGTCCGCATCCTATCTACGAGGGGCTATAGGACATTCCTTAGGAAAGGCTTCATTTTGTTTGATTCTTTATCGTGTTTACTTGACTTGATCAACTCCTAAGTATATTTGTTTCACTCCTTCACAGATGGTTTGGACGAGATCTTCAGCGGGTGAGGACGAGGCCCCTGCCCCTACAGTTATAGCCCCAGCCAAGGGATGGGGTAGAGGTCGACCCAGAGGTCGAAGCAGAGCACAGGCTGTGGCACTAGCTTGGGCCCAGGCTACATCACCGTCACCAGAGCCTGAGGTTAGAGTGGATGAGGTTCCATCTAACTCTGTTTGACGCGAACCAATGATGCTGCATAAGGGAGAGAGGGTCTCGAAGTAAGGTATGTAAAGCTAAAACCTCTTTTCGCCATCAAGGAACGACCTAGAGTCACATGTTCCTCCTATAAAGGTCGTCATAGATTATATGCTTCTTGAAAGAAAAGCTTAATTCTAATATAGGTCTCTCTCGAGTGGAGTTCTAAACCTGTAGAGTTATAGTACTCATTTTTATTCAAAGAGGTCACATGTTTCACACGATCATACATGTCTTCAGTTGAAACTCTTAGAAGTTACCGAGCATATATGGCACGAACTTAGAGAAATTAATTGGCCACAAAATAGATCTGAGCATATAAGATCACATAGATATATGATTATTCTGCTAAGATAAAGTAATCAATATTCTCATAAGGAGTTATATGATTTATAAGTTGCCTACTATGAGCCTTTACAAGAAAGACAAGATTATAGCCTACTCCCAGCTTGGGGTGGGTATCATTAGGGCCACTACGTGCGACGCTATTCTGTGCACAAAATTCAAACAGAGTTAGATGGAACTTCCCGTCGTGGATTCCCTGACTACATAGGCCTGCGGGCAGACCTTATAGGAGCCCTGGAGGGTGTACCTTGATAGACCACGTTATCCAGACAATGAGATTTAACACATGGTTGTGATAGTTGGCTACAGATGCCAAACAAGTGTCATCGATCGCCGACAACAGTCCGTCTTGTGACTTCCTGACAGTTAGTATTACATAAAGAGTAGATAAATTATGTAAAAGGGTAAAGATGTCACTTAGGCAAATTCTAGGGATTTTAAACATATGTAATTAAGTAGTTTATAAGACGTTATATAGGTACCCCTGGTATTAGTCATTGTATTAGTTTCACTTTCAGTTTCAAATTACATTCCATGTATGTGTATGCTCAGATTTTCCTATCTTTGATATTCAATTCAGTGAGCATTCTTACATGTCTACTTGTTATTCAGTCTGGTTTACATACCAGTACATGATTCATATGTACTGATGTCCCTTTATTTTTGGGCGCTGCATTTTATGAATGCAGGCTCAGGCACTCAGGCTAGAAGACATCCACAGTAGACCAGTGCCTTCCGGTTGATCAGTTGGTAAGCTCCACCTCTCTCTGGAGCTATCAGATGCCTAGGTCATATGTTTTGGATTCATGTACATATCGTATGTTGGGTATGTCAGGGCCTTGTCCCGACTAGTTATCAGATTTTCAGTTGCAGACTCTTTAGAGTCTTCTTAGACATAGTTTTGTGTCAGCTGTACAGTTTGTCTAGTGGGCCCTTCAGTTATTTATGTTTCAGAATATGTAAGCACATGTTGATGTCCATATTGTTTCTTATCAGTTTATAAGTTTATCATGAGTTTAGTATATATGTTTAGCAGGTTCTCATATAACTCAATTGACGTCCGCCCCTCCTATCTAGGGGCGTGACAAACTTGGTATCAGAGCATAAGGTTCAATTGTCCCAGGGAGTCTAAGAAGCCGTGTCTAGTAGGACCTTCCGTATGAATGTGTTGCGCGCCGTATTTATAATTAAGGGACTACGCGGGCATTTATTAAT
Organism: Jaltomata sinuosa; assembly: GCA_003996215.1. NCBI lineage: Eukaryota > Viridiplantae > Streptophyta > Magnoliopsida > Solanales > Solanaceae > Jaltomata > Jaltomata sinuosa. The sequence goes on along the minus strand of QJPP01001121.1, from coordinate 184,976 downwards.
CTGAATCTGACCTTCTATTAAAATCTAGATCGTGCAGTAGAGCTAAGTCATAGAAAGTTACTTCTGACTCATATTTTGCTTATTTGTGATACATATCATGTCTACCAAAGATACGGATAATGTAGGCCATAGGGCCACTACCAGCACTAATCAGGAGGCATCCACTATAGAGCATTCTCCAGTATTAGCGGATCAGACCAGGGATCAAGAGGTCTTGCCAAGTACTCAGGTGCCTAGAATAGAAGGGCATACAAGAGTTTCTACACCTCCAGTAGCATCAACAACAGTTTCTATACTACCTGTACCACCACCTGGTGCCTCAGAGCAGGATTTTAGAGGAGCAATACAATTGTTCACCCAGCTAGTAGATACTCAAGTCCAAGGACAAAATGTTGCTACACGTAACACTATTCAGGGGGAGACTGCCGGATCTAGAGTTCGTGATTTCCTCAGGATGAATCCCCCGCTGTTTACAGGATCTAGTGTGAAAGAGGACCCTCAACAGTTTATAGATGAGATCAATAGAATATTCAGGTTTATGCATATATCTGAGACTGAGGCTGTGGAATTGACCTCCAATCAGCTAAAAGATGTTGCCATTTCTTGGCATGAGATGTGGGTCGATTCTAGGGGCACGAACGCCCCACCAGCAGTTCAGGAAGAATTCTCGAGGGCCTTTATGGATCACTTTTTACCTTTAGAGCTTAGAGAAGTGAGGGTAGATGAATTTCTATCCTTACGACAAAATAACCTCAGTGTTAAGGAGTATAGCATGCGATTTACGCAGTTGGCAAGATTTTCTCTAGAAATGGTCAGCACCCAGAGGGCAAGGATGCATTACTTTGTGGGTGGCCTCGGAGATCATTTGATTGACACTTGTGCAATTGCTGCACTTAATAATGATATGGATATTGCTAGACTAATGGAATATGCACAGTAGGCAGAGGATCGCATCCGTAACCGCAGGGCAGATAGATCAGAAAAGGGAGCAGAGTAAGAGGGCCAGGGCAGCTGGCAAGTATTACAGAAGTGACAGGGCTTCCTCCAGAAGAGGTCCACCTAGGTAGGCTCAGTCGGCATCAAGCTTCACAGTTAGTGCTCCAGCTCAGTCATCAAGGTCCAGACAGGATCAGAGTCATACTTTTAGGGCACCAGGCCCTCACTATCAGAGAGGTACTGGTCGGGGATGACCACCTCGTCCTACTTGCATACAATGTGGTCGTTCTTATTTTGAAGAGTGCTTATATGGCTCTACTTCTTGTTTTGGGTGCGGATTTGAGGGCCACAAGATGCGTGATTGTCCTAGACTTAAAGTTGATGGAAGGTGTGATAAATCACTATCCACAGGCTCTGCAGGAGAATCCTCTTCTTTAGCACCACCTTCATCTCGTGATCATCTGGAACAGACAGGCAGAGGTACAAGCAGGGGTAGTGGTAGAGGTTTAGGTTCAGGAGCTGGCCCAAATAAAATGTATGCATTAGTAGGCCAACATGATTCAGAGGCTTCCCTAGATGTGGTTACATGTACCTTATCCATCTTCTCTTATGATGTTTATGCATTGATAGATCCAGGGGAGACCCTATCATATGTTAGTCTATTTGTTGCTAAGAAGTTTGGAATAGTGCCAGAGTTATTACGTGAGGTTAACATTCCGAAGACAGCCTTCAGAACTACATATGGGCACTTTGAGTTCCTTGTCATGTCATTTGGACTGACCAACGCCCCAACAACCTTCATGGATATGATGAATAGGGTTTTCAAACCATTTCCTGATATGTACATGATTGTATTTATAGATGATATCTTAATATATTCACGTGATGAGGCAAATCATGCAGACCATCTCACATCAATTCTACAGACTCTTAAGGAACACCAGCTTTATGCCAAGTTTCCTAAATGTGAGTTCTGGGTGAACTCAGTGGCTTTTATTGGCCATGTGGTCTCTGGTGAAGGTATCAAAGTGGACTTTCAGAAGATAGAGGTTGTGAAGAGATGGCCTCGACCTACCACTCCGATAGAAGTGCATAGTTTCTTGGGGCTCGCCAATTATTACAGGAGGTTTGTGGAGGGATTTTCCTCTATTTCCACCCCATTGACTAAATAAACACAGAAAGCAGCCAAATTTCAGTGGTCAGATGCTTGTGAAAGAAGCTTCCAAGAGCTGAAAGATAGATTGACTACAACTCCTGTATTGACCTTACCAGAGGTAACAGAAGGGTATGTCATTTATTGTGATGCTTCAGATGTCGGCCTAGGATGCGTCTTGATGCAACATGGGAAGGTTAGAGCATACACTTCTCGACAATTGAAAAAGCATGAACAAAACTACCCCACACATGATTTAGAGCTTGCGGCAGTTGTATTCCCACTTAAGATTTGGCGCCACTATTTGTATGGGGTACATGTTGACATATTTACAGACCATAAGAGTCTCCAATATATCTTCAAGAAAAAGGAGTTAAATTTGAGGCAGAGAAGGTGGCTAGAGTTGCTGAAAGACTACGATGTCAATATTCTCTACCACCCCGGTAAATCCAACATTGTAGCGGATGCTCTCAGTCGCGTTTCTATGGGCAGCCTAACACATTTGTCACCCGCTCAACATGAAGTAGCATGATATGTTCATAGATTAGCCATTCTAGGAGTTAGACTTCTAGATTATGAAGATAGGGGCATGGTTGTGCAGAACACTACAGAGTCATCATTAGTGGCGGTAGTGAAAGAAAAACAATATGATGATCCCTTATTACTCCAGTACAAAGAAGGAATCCGACAACAAAAAAATTCAGCATTTGAGATGGCAAGGGATGGTTCCTTAAGGTGCCAAGGGAGATTGTGTGTTCCTAATGTAGATGGTCTAGGACAACATATAATGGCTGAAGCACATTGTTCCCGATATTCCATTCATCGAGGCTCTACAAAGATGTACCATGACCTTAAAGAGGTCTACTGGTGGAATGGCATGAAAAGGGATAAAGCAGAGTTTGTAGCACAGTGCTCCAACTGCCAGCAAGTGAAAGCAGAATATCAAAGGCCTGGTGGCCTAGCTCAGACTATGAGCATTCCAGTATGGAAATGGGAGGCCATTAACATGGATTTTGTTATAGGCTTGCCTTCCTTATTTCACAAGCATGACTCTATTTGGGTGATCATTGATCTATTAAAAAAAGCCCACTTCTTACCAGTTAAGTCTACCAGTACCACAGAAGATTATGCCAAGCTATATATAAAAGAGATTGTTCGCTTGCATGGAATACCAATGTCTATCATTTCAGATAGGGGTGCCCAGTTCACCTCACACTTTTAGAGGTCATTCAAAGATAATTTGGGAACACAAGTGAACCTTAGCACCGAATTCCATCAACAGATGGATGGCCAAGATGAGCGCACTATTTAGACACTCAAAGACATATTGAAAGCATGCATTCTAGACTTTAAAGGCAATTGGGATGATCATTTGCCCTTGATAGAATTTGCCTATAATAATAACTATCACTCAAGTATTGGCATGGCTCCATTTGAAGATCTTTATAGGAGACGATGTAGATCACCTATTGATACCTATTGAATACAATAGTTTTCATTCCTATAAGGCCAAGCGGAGCCTCGTTGATACCTATTGAATATTATTCTCTTGTTGTGACGCTCTGTGAAGCGTATGGTATGTGTTTTGGTTAGCTGACAGGTTTCGGATAGGAGAGTTTACAAGGGAAACTGTGCCAATTTTTTTTGGAAAAAGTTATATTTAGAATAATTTTGAGTCGTATCCTTCATTCGCGGACGAATGATCCCAAGGGGGGGATAATGTAGTGCCCCGAACTTAAGATACGCGTGCAACTCGTAAATGTGAAGGAATCATTATGAACCAAGAAGATAAGGTTGTGAATGGATAATTATACAAAGTGAAGCTTATACTAAGACATTTGAAGTGATATACCAAGGTTATAGACCAAATGCAGACTTGGAACAAAAGTTCAAATTGAAAGATTCACTACGGTGGACTATTTCAAGCAAGCTAGTACAAGGTCTTACTTGTAATGGGTATATCTCTCAATATAAAATGATTTAGAGGTCCTATGAAGTACCAGATTAAAGGTTTTTGAGTTTAGTTTGCAACGCAACAAACCGCTTGTCCATACGGGGTCTGAGTAAAAAGTTATGGTCATTTTACTACAGACACGCACACTGCCCAATCACTGCGGGACATGTGGCAGTCTTGGGTAAGTCGGCCAAAAGTGGTGTATTTATATTAAAACTTTGGGATTTCGTCTCCCATACATATCAGAACATAAGGTACCTACTTAACACTTGTTTTCTTCAGTTCTTCTTCGTCTCAATCCCTCCCTAGCCTAAGGTAAGTGAATTTCTTCAAGAATCAAGTGTATTTTTCATCGTAGGTCACGAAAACATACTTAGTCAAGTGTTTTTTTAAAGGAAAAGGTGTTGTTATTGAAGATAAAAAGGTGCAAGGATTGTATTCTTATTGATAAAGGTATGGCTGCTGTTCTATTCCTATAAATATGACTCTAAGAGTTGTTTTAAGTATAGTTTACGGGTTGGACTCACGGGACGGTGAAAGGATGCCGTGAGTCCATGTTTTGCCCATTGTAACTAATATATTCGATGAGTAGGGAGTATGTAGTGGTCTGTAATGGTTGTACTGTTGAATAAACGAGGTGTATATTTTAGTGTATTGAGGCAGCAAGCTTGCTGCGATATGGAGGGACGCTAGGTATAGCAAACACGATTTCTACGGCTCTTGCAAGCTTGTCCCTCGTCAGGTTTTTGATAAAATGCCTGAATGGATTGAGGATGTTGTTTATATGTTATTTGGCTTCCTATCACTGTATTAAAAGTTATAATTCTCGCCCAACTTAATCTATGAGATTAAAGGGTCATTTAAACGCTACTAAATAAAGAACTCCCGAGGCGGTATTTAAAAGTCGAGGGGTCAAGTTTATGACCTTGTTTGGGATATGGAATGGGATGCATATTGTAAGTAATTTATGGTGGGATTAATATTGACTTCATAGGTTGTCATAGTTTAGTTTATAAGGGGAAAAGAGAGAGGTGGGACGATACACCATTTAATTATCTTATTTTCTAAGCTTGTCGCTCGTAAGCTATTATCATCTTCCCGACCTCACCATATTTCTTGGTTAGTCGCTTATACTAGTGAATATGTTATTATGTCATAGATAAGGAGTGTTTGACGGGGACCAATGATGCTATATAAGGGAGAGAGAGTCTCGAAGTAAGGTATGTAAAGCTAAAACCTCTTTTCGCCATCAAGGAACGACCTAGAGTCATATGTTCCTCCTATAAAGGTCGTCATAGATTATATGCTTCTTGAAAGAAAAGATTAATTCTATTATAGGTCTCTCTCGAGTGGAGTTCTAAACCTGTAGAGTTATAGTACTCATTTCTATTCAAAGAGGTCACATGTTTCACATGATCATACATGTCTTCAGTTGAAACTCTTAGAAGTTACCGAGCATATATGTCACGAACTTAGAGAAATTAATTGTTCACAAAATAGACCTGAGCATATAAGATCACATAGATATATGATTATTCTGCTAAGATAAAGTAATCAATATTTAGATAAGGAGTTATATGATTTATAAGTTGCCTACTATGAGCCTTTACAAGCATGACAAGATTATACCCTACTCCGCAGCTTGGGGTGGGTATCATTAGGGCCACTACGTGCGACGCTATTCTATGCATAGAATTCAAACAGAGTTAGATGGAACTTCCCGTCATGGATTCCCTGACTACACAGGCCTGCGGGCAGACCTTACAGGAGCCCTAGAGGGTGTACCTTGATAGACCACGTTATCTAAACTATGAGATTTCACACATGGTTGTGATAGTTGGCTACAGATGCCAAATAGGTGTCACTGATTGCCGACAGCAGGCCATCTTGTGACTTCCTGACAGTTAGTATTACATAAAGAGTAGATAAATTATGTAAACGGGTAAAGATGTCACTTAGGCAAATTCTAGGGATTTTAAAAATATGTAATTAAGTAGTGTATAAGACTTTATATGAGGACCCATGATATTGGTCATTGTATTAGTTTCACTTTCAGTTTCAAATTACATTCCCTGTATGTGTATGCTCAGATTTTCCTATCTTTGATATTCAATTAAGTAAGCATTCTTACATGTCTACTTGTTATTCAGTTTGCTTTACATACCAGTACATGTTTCATATGTGCTGACGTCCTTTTATTTTTTGGCACTACATTTTATGAATGCAGGCTCAGGTACACAGGCAAGCAGACATCCACAGTAGACCAGTGCCTTCCCATTGATCAGTTGGTAAGATCCACCTCTCTCTGGAGCTATCAGATTCCTAGGTCACATGTTTTGGATTAATGTACATATCATATATTGGGTATGTCGGTGCCCTGTCCTGACTAGTTATCAGTTTTCAGTTGCAGACTCTTTAGAGGCTTCTTAGACATAGTTTTGTTTCAGCTGTACAGTTTGTCTAGTGGGCCCTTCAGTTATTTATGTTTCAGAATATGTAAACACATGTTGATGTCCATATTGTTTTTATCAGTTTATAACTTTATCACGAGTTTAGTATATATGTTTAGCAGGTTCTCGTATAACTCACTTGACGTCCGCCCCTCCTAGCTAGGGGCATGACATTTCAGACCATGAGAGACCGTCAGTTGTATGCCAAATTCACCAAGTGTAAGTTTTTTCTTGAGTGTGTGGAATTCTTGGGGCACGTGGTGTCCAAGTATGGGATTATGGTTGATCTGGTGATGATTTCAGCAGTTCGTGATTGGACTAGGCCTACTTCTCCTACCGAGGTCTGCAGCTTCATCGGGTTAGTAGGTTAATACAGATGGTTTGTGGAGGGATTTTCTTAGATAGCAGCTCTATTGACTAGAGTGACTCATAAGAATGTTCCCTTCCAGTGGTAAGATGAGTGTGAGGCGAGCTTTCTGAAGCTCAAGGCCTTGCTGACTTCAACTCCGATTCTTACACTTTCGATCGAGGGTCAGGGTTTCACCGTATAATGTGATACATCAGGTATTGGTTTGGGTTGTGTGTTGATGCAGCAGGGCTGGTTTATTAAATATTCTTCTAGACCGTTGAAGGTTCACGAGAGGAACTACCCCACACATGACTTGGAGTTAGAAGCGGTAGTCTTCGCATTAAAGATGTGGAGGCATTATTTTTATGGCGTGCATTGTGAGATCTTAACTGACCATCTAGTATTTAGTACATTTTCAGCCAGAAGGATATAAATTTGAGGTAGCGTAGGTGGTTGGATTTACTGAAGGACTATGACATTTCTATCCTCTAACATCCGGGCAAGGCAAACGTGGTAGCAGATGCCTTGAGCCAGAAGGTGGTGAGTATGGATAGTTTGGACTTCTTAGCTACGGAGGAATGACCTTTAGCTTGGGACATTCAGTCCTCGGTTAATAGGTTGGTTCAACTTGACATTTCTGAGCCGGGCCATATTCTTGCTTGTGTTGAGGCTAGGTCTTCCTTATTGGAGCAAATTTCAGCACAACAGTTTGATGATGCGAGATTGAGGATCATTCATGACAAGGTGTTGAGTGGTGAGGCTATGAATGCGACATTAGATTCAGAGGGTGTTCTCAGGATTGAGGGTCATATTAGCATTGTTAGAGTTGGTGACTTGGTTAGATTGATATTGGAGGAGGCTCATTGCTCTAGATATTCCATTCATCCTAGGGCAGCTAAGATGTATCGTGACTTGAGGTAGCACTACTGGTGGTGTGGGATGAAGAGGGATATTTTGTCTTGCATATCCAAGTGCTTGAACTATCAGCAGGTGAAGTTCGAGCACCCGAGGCCAGGTGGTTTATCACAGAGGCTACCCATTCCAGAGTGGAAGTGGGAGCGTATATCTATGGAATTTGTAGTCGAATTGCCACGTACCTTGCGGAGTTATTTGGGTTATCGTGAAAAGTTTCACAAAGTCTACTCACTTTCTGCCAGTTCAGACTTCCTACAGTTCCGAGAGGTTGGCACAAATCTAGATTCGAGAGATTGTCCATTTGCATGGGGTGCCAGTTTTCTATCATTTCTGACCGAGGTACTTAGTTCACTTTGCACTTTTGGCGGTCTATTCGGAGAGAGTTGGGTACTAGAGTTTAGCTTAGCACTGCGTACATCCGTAAACAAACAGCCAATCAGAGCGTACTAATCAGGTTCTATATGTTGTGAGCCTGTGTTATTGATTTTGGGGGTCAGTGGGACCAGTGTTTAGCCTTGGCTGAGTGCACATATAGTAATAGCTACCATTTCAGCATTCAGATGGCTCCGTTCAAGGCTTTATATGGTAGGCAGTGTAGATCTCTTGTGGTTTGGTTCAATGTTTTCGAGGTCAGGTTGTGGGGTACCAACTTTCTTCGTGATTCTATATATAGAGTTTGGGTTATTCAGGAGAGACTACTTACTTCCAAGAGCAACAAGAAGAGTTATGCTGACTGAAGAGTTTGAGATCTTGAGTTTATGGTTGGTGACAGTGTATTCTTTCGGGTGTCGCCCATGAAGGGAGTGATGCGGTTTTGGAGGAAGGGCAAGCTCAGTCCGAGGTATATTGGTCCATTTAAGATCCTTCGCCGTATTGGATAGGTTGCTTATTATTTGGCCTTGCCTCCTTCTCTTTCTAGTGTTCATCCAGTGTTTCATGTTTCTATTTTTTGGCGATACATCCCGGATGATTCTCACATGCTTCAGTGGGAGTCGGTTCAGTTAGATGTGTCTTTGGCATTCAAGGAGGATCCTGTTGCTATCTTGGACAGGCAGGTTAGGAAGTTGAGGTCCAAGGAGATTCCATCAGTTAAGGTTCAGTGGCGGAATCATCCTGTCGAGGAGGCTACTTGGGAGATTAAGACCAACATGAGGACCCGTTATCCTCGTCTTTTTGAGTTTTCAGGTTCTATCCTTATTCTAACTTTCATGGATGAAAGTTCTTTTAGTAGTGGATGTTGTAATGACCCTCCAGGTCATTTTCTGCCTTTCATCCCTTTTTTAGTGTTTTAAGCTTTCCCACACTAGCTCTTGGTCATTTATGACTTGCCGAGACCGATGGTTCGGTGCCCGGGCCGTTCGTTAGGTCATAGTGAACATTTCCATGTTTTAGGTTTTAAAGTTAGTAAATCTTTGACTTCAGTAAACTCTCTTGGTTAACGCAATCAGAATCTAATTCCGACAGTTATGTTGGCTCCGGAACAGGGATTTTGGTCTAGTAGGACCGTTCGTCTGAGTCTGATTACCTTCGATTGGGTTTTGTGTGGCTTTGTGTGTTTTGGAGTCAGTTTGACTAGTAGGGTTGACTTTGGTTAACATTCGGGGAAGACAACCTCAGATGGGAATTTCGTCAGCGCCGTTAGCTCTAGAATGTCGACTTTGGGCTAGGGGACCTTTGATTTGGGTCCCGAGGATTTCGGGCTCATTTTTGGGTTTTGAGTTTTGAGTTGGTTTTGGGAGTGGGGCCTACTTTTCTATAAACCAATCTCCGTTGGGAGCTTCATCGATTCTATTGAGTTCGGAGTGTCGTTTCTGGTAGGGTAGCATGGTTGGTTTGTGTTCACGGGTTTCCGAATTAATCCCGAGGGTCCATCGAAAGATTTTTTGACTTGGTGTTTTTGTTGGTTGTTGTATTAAGTTGCAGACAACTTTGCTCTTCACGATTGCGGGGACCCCATGGCATTCCCAATGGTCTAGTTTTTTGACCATCGCATTCGCAAAGGGTTCCTTCGCGTTCGCGATGTAGCTGGCTAGGACCCGGCTCAGCTTCCTCTTTGCGAACCAGGCCTGGACCATCGCGAACGCGATGGTTGGGTCGGTTGTTCTCCGCGAACGCGATGAAGGACCCTTGGCAGTTATATAAAGTTCCAACTTCATTTTCTTCTTCAAAAATCCGAGAAACTCCATTTGTAGTCTCCCAAGCTCAACATTTCTAGCATCCTTGCATAATTTCCTTCACCCGGTAAGTCCCCTCGTCATCCCTCTCCTTATTTCATATGGAATCTGATCATTGGGGACTGCATACTCGTAAACTTGTACAACTCAGCTCCGTAGCATGTTTCTCTTGTTGAGGTAGGTCCCCGCCTCTAAATTTCCGAGCTTTCCATTTCAAATCCCATGAATTAGTAGCACTTCAGGGCTTCTTTGGGCCCAAAATGAACCCTGTTCGCGCCCAAACTTTGGCCATGGGTTCCTTGACCCACCACGAGAATAATTATGAAGTTTATTTTCTGTTTCATTGCACGGGCCCCAAGGGTCATTTTCCCGACCTGATTTTCAGCCCGATTTTTTGTATAGCAAATTGGGTGTCATTATTCTTGTCTTGACACCAAGTTTATATTCGTGATAGCATGGCAGCTTTCTGAGGCTGTTCGGAAAGGGAAGGCACACGAGTGATGATTCGTTCTTGCAGTTCAGCCCCGAGGTAGGTTATGGTTTACCTTCTAGACTGAGTCTAGTTGGATTATATATATTTGTATGTTACTTGAACGCTAGGTTGGATTTTAGATAGACTTTAGGCGTAAATCCTGTTTATCATGTTAATTGGCCATTTTGGGTTTTTAGCACTAGGACTGCATGTTATCCTTATTCTAGGAGCTTGTTTCTTCTGTGTGACTAGGCTAAGACCCTTAGCATGCTTTTAGGAGGCTTTAGAGGTAGAATAGAGCTTGCCCGTTGTTTTTCGCTTTTATTTTCCGCTTTACCACTTTATTCTATCATCGTGTGTAACTGTGGGCCCGAGGCCATGGCTAGGATTTGGATGGATTCCAGGTCAGTTCTCTTGTTTGGAGGGTATTCTTTCCCTGTTTGATTTGATGATGTGGTTTCCCTCTGTGTGTAAACATTCATACTCATATCGCATGGCATATCATTGGTATAGTAAGGAAACGATTTTGGAAGGTTTTGGTTTGAAAAGAGGCTTTTCTATTGTTGCAATGATTTTTAAACTAAATTGAGCTATTTTGAGTATCACCTTGGTTTTTTAGAGGAAAAGAGAAACTACTATTTTCTGTATATAAATTTAAAGTCCGATTCGGTATTCCAAACCATCGATGCGTTATTCCGGGTATTTTACTTTCTCATTTATATACATATTAGTCCGATGAGGTATTCCGGATTCCTGATGCGTTATTCTGGGTATTTTACTATTTTCATATATATGCATAGTCAGATGCGGTATTCCGAATGCCCGATGCGGTATTCCGGGTTTATATTATATTGCATTCATATATGCATCATCGAGTATCGCATTACATTTGCTTTGACATGTGGATTGACTCTGGTTTGGCTTGATGTTGTTTTCCTTTTTTTTCTTTTTATTTTATCGACATGTCTCCGGCTTTATAACTAGATTTAGGTGGATCCCTGTATAGTTAGCTGCTTTCCTGTAATCTATATTTATATATTATCTTTCTGCGCTCGGTAGGCCTATGATGCCTACTGAATACCCGTTGTCTTGGTACTCATACTACACTCTGCATCTCTTTTTCTTATGCAGCACCTAGTACAAGACACCCTCGTTGATCTCATGTCGTTTGAGACCCGTTGCTGTTCGGATCGCGGTGAGCTCCCGGCGCTTTGGAGACTTTACTTGCTTTCTATCTTGTACTTCCTGTCTATATTTTGTATTTTGGATAGACAGAGGTTATTGTATAGCTACTCCTTACTTTAGTCGCTCTTGTACTAGTGCCACCAGGTCCGGGTTGATGTTCGGGTTGTTTTGTCTTTTTCGGTCACTTTAGGGCCATATTTTGTATATTGTGTATGTTGGTATGCATATATATTCTTTTGGCCCTATCTTTTGTTATATTTTCCGCTTCTCTTTAGTTAAATTATTATTTACTGATTTCCGCGTGTTTGGGATAGGCTTGTCTACTTGGGGGTTATGTAGACCCCATCATGGTCCAATTTTAGGTCGTGACAGACGAGGGTTCGATTACCCAAGTCCAAAACTACGTCACCAGCGTAGGTTATGAATTGCCCTATGGGCTTATGAGAGTGGTTCCACATCTTGATATATGGTGTCCTGTGCCTTAGCAGGCATTAGGGAAGCTTTGCCAGCTAGGGTTATATAGTTTGATATGGTGACTCGTTCCTTGGCACGGTTCAAGTCAGCTTTGCTAACTAGGGTTATATAGTTCGATTCCATGTAGCTCGCATGGTTTAATGTCGGTTATAAGAAACTCCTGTATGAATGTTTTCACCTGTTTAAGCTTATGACATCTACCTTGAAGTCTTGACTCATATCTCACGTTTACTAATTTAAATCATGATATTTACTTTTGATAGCTCCTTTATGCATGAACTAAGCTTCTATTTACGTTTTCAGTATGTTTTCATCATATTCATGTATATCTCACATATTTTGTACATCCTATAGTACTGACGCATATCTTGCGCTGCATCCTTTGATGATGCAGATCCAAGTTCGTTCTCTCACACTCGTGGCTAAATCGTGCCAGAGTCCCAGTTTCCAGTGGTGAGACGTCATTATCCGTGGGCCAGTATTAGACCTATTTCTCTTATGTTGTTTTCTTCGAATTTCTCGAGCTAGTTGGCGTCTTGTCCCATCAGCTCTTATGATAGCTTAGAGGCTTCAGACATTGCTAGACTTGCTTTCCATTATATGGAGTTGATACTTCTTAAGTCTTGTCCTCATTTAAGTTGTGGTTGCCTGTTTGTAGCTAGTATTCTTTCGCTATGTTTTCTTGAATTGATGTCTGAGTATGCTATGACCAAGGGTTAATCTAGAGCACTTGTCTTCCGGATCCCGTGTTACGTCTAGAGGGTAGCCTCGGGATGTGTCAAATATCCTTTACATACCTCAAATGCGATCTTGAATAATTCTATTTTCCTATCGGTGATCAAATAAATCATAAAATGGTTTTCCCGAAATGCTTCCTCCTTAACGAAAAAAAAATGAATCTAACTGTAGCAGTAGTATAACCTTGTCGTTCTTTTTGTAAACAAATTCTAATGAGAAAAAAATAATGGAATCATAATTTATATATATGTAAGCATCTACATCAACTAACTTTTGAAAAGTGAGCACTTTATCATTAACTAATGAACTTTCTTTTATGCCTATCATACTAATAGATGGCATGTATCTAAGTGAATTGTCACTAGGTGACTCTTAGCATAAATCCACGAGTAAAGAGTGGGGTCACAAAATAATAATTTATTTTATTTTATTAAGTATGTACTTGTGTATTGCATAGGTTTGTGGTAAAATATATATATATTTTTATATATATTACAATTCATAGAAAATTATTTCAAATAAAGTCTATCACATACAATGATAATTTATTTAACATAACTACACTTATTATCTCCATTAAAATATTTATAAATTATAAAACACTTATTTAAATCAATACATACACAAATATATCGTAATTGAAGGATATTCGTAAATATTTAAATTATTTTAGGAAAGTAATAAAAATACACATATTTTAAATTAAATTATAATTTAAATCAGATGTTTTGAATATGCACAATATTAATAAAACTCCAAAATTTAGGCTCATAAGTCTTCGATACATGACCAAGGAAAACAATAAACACCTGGGGTGTTATATCCTTCCCCCCTTAGGAACATTCGTCCTCAAATCTTAAATAGAATGAATGAGTAGGGCTAGAAACATCTCAAATTTTTGATAAAACTTCCCCTATTAACCGGACTATGCCACACCTCAAATGGAAACACCCCATCCTCGCGAATGCTATGACACCATGACTCAAAATCAACCTTTCCACAAGATCTGTTGAGGTCATATGATTCCAAATCACTATTGCACTATTTTGATAACCCAACTCTTAAGACTCAGCTCTACCGCATAATCTGAAAGATGAAAGAATGGTAACCAATCCTAAATACCCTGTAGCCTAATGATTATACTGTGGTGCACAACACACCCATAAGCAAGACTCTACAAGACACGACTTGTACATTCCCTAGGACACGAACATGCTCAGATACCAAATTTGTCATTCTCCAAACCCAGGAATACGCAACTGGCACCTTGTGCCTTGCTTAATTGAGCGAACCAACTAAAACCAGAACAAACGATACATACACGCCGTTAAGGCCAAGACAATACCGAAAGAAATGCAATGAAAACAAACTGGAATATAACAAAAGCATAATACAAGGCCAACCAGGTTGTAACTGACTACCAGATCCAGAACAGATGTCTACAAGCCTTTAAGATTAAATACTACTAATCACTAGTTAGGACAGGGCCCCGACGTACCCATTAAAAAAATAAAGCTAAAGAAGACTCTAGACTCAGCAACTCTAGAAGGAATGGAGCATACCAACCTTATGTTGAACTCGACCACACACAATAAAGACCACTGTCTACCTGATAACCTGCAGGCATGAATGTTGCATCCTCCAAGCAATGGGGACGTCAGTACGAAAGAATGTGCTGAATATGCAAGGAGACAGAATAACAAAAACAATATAAATCGAAACTGAAAAACACCATATGAAGAAAGTCAAAATAGAAATAATACCAATATTCCAGCCACAACCTGCATAGACACAACATCATCCCAACACTACCTTACCTTCCCCTACTCCATGCCCCACAACACCCACAACCTCAGTAGACATCACCTCCGAAACTCAAGATACAACTAACCAGAACAATCATAACATATGAATACAACACGACATGAACAACACAATACAAAGGCTCAACCGGCAGAAAGGCTAACGCCTTACATGTCCTCATAATACCATGGGATCGACCATGCAGAAAGGTTTCACACCTTACAGGTCCTCACAGAGCCACTGACTCAACCATGCAGACATGTTTCATGCCTTACATGTTTTTGCAAGCCTCTAGGCAACAACAACACAAAATAAATTAAAAGATGATGCAATATGCAATACACAATACAATATAATTCAAGCTTTAAGACATCCCACAAATATCCAAGAACCACCATGCCTCGTCCGTACCACAACTATAACACAATGATAAACCCAACCATCACCGTCATCTGATAATCATAAATATACACCACATCTTACCAACTTAACACTAAACCAACATCACCAAATATGACTTTTTTACAAGAATAACACCATCAATAATTTAGAGATATCTAATAATCGACTCTTCGATAGTATGCTAGACACGAAAATATTAAATTGTAAGGAATCCCGTAAAAAAGAAAGCAATAGCCTTTACATACCTCAAATCTGATCTTGAATAATTCAATTTTTATATCGGTGATCAAATAAATCATAAAATGGTTTTTCCGCAATGCTTCCTCCTTAACGAAAAAAATGAATCTAACTGTAGCAGTAGTATAACCTTGTCATTCTTTTTGTAAGGAAATTCTAATTAGAAAAAAATAATGAAATCATAATTTATATATATGTAAACATCTAAAACAACTAACTTTTGAAAAGTGAGCACTTTATCATTTACTAATGAAATTTCTTTTATGCCTATCATACTAATAGATGGCATGTATTTAAGTGAATAGTCACTAGGTGACTCTTAGCATAAATCCACGAGTAAAGAGTGGGCTCACATAATTATAATTTATTATATTTTATTACGTATATACTCGGATATTGCATAGGTTTATGATAAAATATATATAACTTTTTAAATATATCACAATTCATAGAAAATTATTTCAAATAAAGCCTACCACATATAATAATAATTTTTTAAATATACCTACACTTTCCATCTCTATTAAAATATTTATGAAATATAAAACTTTTTTTAAAATCATTACATAGACAAATATATCATAATTGAAGGACTTTCGTTAATATTAAATTATTTTAGGAAAGTAATAAAAATACACATTTTTTTTAATTAAATTCTAATTTAAATAACATGTTTTAGATATGCGTGATATTAACAAATCACTAAAATTTAGGCTCATAAGCCTTCGATATGAGACTAAGAACAACAATAAACACCTGGGGTGTTATAGTTGGAAAGCAAAGAATGATATTAGTGACAATTCCTTTAATCTTTTTGTGACTCTTGATCCATTAGTGATGATGTTGGATGCAAAATGTGGCTCTATTTGTCCTTGTTTAGGAAGTGAAATTGACCCATCTTGAATAGTTCGCATTACATGTGTGGTGAGTTTTGTCGAATAATTCTTGTGCTTGCTTGTGTCATCTAGAACTTTCCCGGTTAGTCATTCAAACGCTAGTCTTAATTGTGTTGGTTGAAAAAATAATCGTCGGCCTTCGTTGTGATTGTTGAAGCTTACTTAGCCTTAAAAGCCTATCATTGCACTAGATTGTATTAATAGTTACCTCTTTTGAGCCTAATACCTCTTTATTGGCAATCTCATTACAAGTCTTGAACCGCTTTGAAAATAAATCCCTCGTTTGAACTCGTCCCTCCTTGAACTCTACAAATGTGAATTGAGGCTAAAAGCCTAAATTGGGTGTGATGAAGAAACAACTGGAGGAGTGCTAAGTGAGTTTATCGTGGCTTGTTTGTCCAATCCTAAAAGAATTATCAAAAGAAGGGATGAATTTGGAAAAGAAAGCAAAAATGAGAGGAAAAGAGGAAAAACAGAAAAGGACATGAAACATCCAAGGTGAATGGAATGATAAAAAATTGGGCATTAAATGAAATAAGTGAAATAGTATTTTGTGTTGCATGAAAGTTCAAAAGAATATGGATTTGGTTTCAAAGTGAAAAAGTTGTGTAGTGTTCAAGGAGGATGTAGTCACTCTAATCCAAATACATATCCTACCCTTCCCAAAGACTTTATTACAAGCTTAGTAAAGTCCTTTGAGATCTCTAACCGATTGCTTGTGAGTTAGTGGTGAATGAAAATAAGGGCCAGCTTATGGTTTGATACTTGTTGGTACTTCAAGTTTTTTGTGAGTGTGAGGGTTTGTGCATTTGTCCCTTTTTTTCCGTTGTGAATAAAGTGTTTTTGGACCTTTTTTCTTGTGAGACCATGTGAATTAGGATAGTGGTGATTTTCATAAATTCCGAAAATAAGTCAAATGAACATATTTGGTAACTAATGGTTTTGAGTCACTTCTTAAGGATTGGTAGTTGTCACTTGGTCATTCTTTGAAAAGCTATCACAACTCTTGGAAATGTTCCTGAAATTGAGGGAATTGTTTTGTTAATCATTCATTTGTGACCGACTAATTATTAGTACTAACAAAAATCATATTCTTTGTGCTTAAGTAAAAAGTGTGTTATGGAAATGATTGGATGGCCTTGTGCTTGAATTAGTTAGAGTCTTTTTTAAGTTTTGTCGTAAATTGCTTAAGTACAAGCAAGAACTTGATTTAGGGTGTTGATAAGTGGTGAATTTACCACTTATTTACATCTTTTTTTCTATGCTTTTACATCTTTTAATGGTGATATGAGACTACTTATGGCGTGTTTTGGTTATATTTTAGATAATTCCTAGTTGGGCGGAGAACATAGAATCATTGGGGCAAAAGGAGGTAAAGTGGAGCAAAAAGGAGAAAGACTGCACTATAAGCTGCAAGGTCCACCACCCATGCGTTAAATTGGGGCGCAATAACGCTCTCACAACTATAGCAAATAGAGCGCATCAGTAGCATGTGTAGAATCTTGCCGAAGGTACACCTACACTAGAAGAAGCTGCCACTGCAGCTCTGCAGCAGTGACAAAACCAATGCACATGCGGCTGATGCTGATGTCAGCCAAGTACCGCACCTGTGCCTTTCGGTCACCACAATGGTCACACACCTGCGGTAAAAGTGTCGCAAGTGTGACTGGCGGGTTCTATGTCAGGCCTAAATTGGTTATTTCACACTTTTGGAAACTCCATCCACATAAAATAGCTTCTAACCATATTAGAAAAGATTATTCAGAGATTATTGATCCTTAGCCATAGAGTGAACAACTTTTGTCCAATCCTAAAAGAATTATCAAAAGAAGGGAAGAATTTGTAAAAGAAAGCAAAAATGAGAGGAAAAGAGGAAAAAGAGAAAAGGACATGAAACATCCAAGGTGAATGGAATGATAAAAAATTGGGCATTAAATGAAATAAGTGAAATAGTATTTTGTGTTGCATAAAAGTTCAAAAGAACATGGATTTGGTTTCAAAGTGAAAAAGTTGTGTAGTGTTCAAGGAGGATGTAGTCACTCTAATCCAAATACATATCCTACCCTTCCCAAAGACTTTATTACAAGTGTAGTAAAGTCGTTTGAGATCTCTAATCGATTGCTTGTGAGTTAGTGGTGAATGAAAATAAGGGCCAGCTTATGGTTTGATACTTGTTGGTACTTCAAGTTTTTTGTGAGTGTGAGTGTTTGTGCATTTGTCCCTTTTTTTCGTTGTGAATAAAGTGTTTTTTGGACCTTTTTTCTTGTGAGGCCATGTGAATTAGGATAGTGGTGATTTTCATAAATTCCGAAAATAAGTCAAATGAACATATTTGGTAACTAATGGTTTTGTGTCACTTCTTAAGGATTGGTTGTTGTCACTTGGTCATTCGTTGAAAAGCTATCACAACTCTTGGAAATGTTCCTGAAATTGAGGGAATTGTTTTGTTAATCATTCATTTGTGACCGACTAATTATTAGTACTAAAAAAAATCATATTCTTTGTGCTTAAGTAAAAAGTGTGTTATGGAAATGATTGGATGGCCTTGTGCTTGAATTGGTTAGATTCTTTTTTAAGTTTGGTTGTAAATTGCTTAACTACAACCAAGAACTTGATTTAGGGTGTTGATAAGTGGTGAATTTACCACTTATTTACATCTTTTTCTCTATGCTTTTACATCTTCTAATGGTGATATGAGACTACTTATGGCGTGTTTTGGTTATATTTTAGGTAATTCCTAGTTGGGGGGAGAACATAGAATCATTGGGGCAAAAGGAGGTAAAGTGGAGAAAAAAGTAGAAAGATTGCACTATAAGCTGCAAGGTCCACCACCCATGCGTTAAATTGTGGAGCAATAACGCTCTCACAACTATAGCAAATAGAGCGCATCAGCAGCATGTGTAGAATCTTGCCGAAGGTACACCTACACTAGAAGAAGCTGCCACTGCAGCTCTGCAGCAGTGACAAAACCAATGCACATGCAGATGATGCTGATGTCAGCCAAGTACCGCACCTGTTCCTTTCGGTCACCACAATGGTCACACACCTGCGGTAAAATTTCTGCAGGTGTGAATGACGGGTTCATCCAACTCCATCAGAGTGAAGATTGGAATCTTTTATTGTAAAATCTTAGTTCATTTCTTCAACTCTTGCCATGTATTACTAAACCTATAGGTGTATTGGTTGATTTGAGATTTAAATTTTGTATTAAGGATAAACATTGTCTGGGTTTGAATTCTTATCTTGTGCTTTTGTAATTAATTAAATATTTTCTAGTATATGAATTGGGTCTTTGATTATCTAATTAATCTCGAGCTTTAATTGATTCTAAAGGAAGTGATCAACCCTTGGACTTGCCTCTTTTACTTTGATTTGGCTTGAAAGAGTGAATCAAAGTGGGGGACAGGTTAGTTAGCACTAACTTGAGACTCTAAACCTCATTGAAGAAATTGCGATTCTAGTGGTTCCATAATTGGAATAACTTTGTTTACACTTAGCTAGATATGGGATAACTAGTTGAGAAATATTTGCCAATTATCAAGAGGTATTGGTGAATAATTGAGATTCCAAGGAATATTCTAATTGACCCACGATTTATCTAGTAAGTAGTTGATTAATTTGTAATGGATCATATAGATTCGAAGTGATTCCCATTCCCAAATCTCCCTTGCTATCGTTGCGTTGCAAAGGTTGGTCAACCTCGCACTTGGAATCACATTCTTGTTTTCAAACAATAAACCCCCCAACCATTTTTATTTCTTTTTTCTCCTTGAACTTTAATAAGTTACTTTAATTCTTTATTATCTCAATAGCCTTTACATTGTCCTCCGTGGATTCGACCCCAACATCCCGTTGGGTTACTTATTATTTTGCTTGTTGATTGCTACTACCTCCTTCAGGATAGTGTTTTTGAGGGTCATCAGTATCTTGTTTGGAGGGATCTTTTGCCCTATTTTTTTTATTTATATTCATGTATTTACATAATTTCTGTGTTGACACACATTCCTTTCTACATTCATAAAAGTGGCTTATAACGGGGATTTTAAAGGAGATATATTGTTTTTTGAGTTTTAAAAGAAGTTTTCACTCTTAATACGTATTTTGAATTTCAAAAGAGGATTTGTACTACTTTCCTATTAATTTTGGATTTAAAACTAAATGCCTCACTTTTTACTGATTTGAGCTCTTTGGAGAGCATTTTTTCTTACTTTATGTCTGATGTAAGATTTTGAACTCACACTTACTTATTGCATGTACGATTTAAGATTTAGGACTCATATTTACTTATTATACGTCCAATGTAAGATCCCAAACTCATATTGTATTGGCCTCATACTGCACTGCATTTATCTCATGCTGCACCGCACTGCATGTTGATTGCTCTGCTTTAAGTGCCTTCTTCTTTTATCATTGTATCTTTAAAGTTAGTTGGATGGTTCTATTTTCATTTTCCTGCTATAACTAGATCCAGGTGGATCTCGATAGTTAGGTATTCTCCTGTTTCTTATAATATATATTATATTTTTTAGCTTGGTCGATCTATGATGCCTAAGTAGTACCCCTGTATTTTAGTAATCATGCTACATTCTGCATCTTTTTCTGATGCAACACCTAGTACAAGCCAGCCTAAGTGACCATCTTGTAATTCAAGGCCAGTTGTTGTTCGGATCGTGGTGAGCTCTCGATGCCCAAAAACTTTAATTCTTTCCTTCTACTCTTACTGTCTATATATTTTATTTTGGATAGATAGTGTATGTTGTATGTCTTTATTCTATACTTTAGATGCTCTTGTACCGGTGACACCACATCTGGGGTTGGTTCTTGTATATACTTTTGTCTTTCTCGATCTTGTTAGGGACATCCTTGTATATTTTGTATTTTTGGTATGTATCTATACTATTGGCCCATATCTTGTATATTTTCCATTCTACTTCCTTATTTAAATGTTTAATTATTGTATCGCATTCTTGGGTTGGCTTGCCTACTAGGGGATTTTAGTAGGCGCCATCATGGACAAATTTTAGATTGTGATAGAGTGGTATCAGAGCTTTAGGTTCACCGATCTCGCCTGTTCAAGAGCAAAGTGTCTAGTAGAGCCTCGTGGATTGGTATGATGACGTCCATATCCTATCTGTAGGAGGCTATAGGGCCTTCTTAGGAAGGATTCCATCTTTTTTGATTCATTATCATGCATCCTTGACAATATCAACTTCTAAATATCTTTTGTTTCACTCTTTCTTGGATGGTTCAGACGTGATCAATGACAGGTGAGGACGCGGCCCCAACGCCTACAGTAAGGGGATGGGCTGCAGTGCCAGATTAGGCCCCGACAAGGTTACCAGCACAAGAGATGGATATTAAGATAGAGAATGTTCAGTATGAGTTCGAGGTCATGGGGCCAACCTAGCATTTGACAGGTTTTATGGCTACACCAGTTCTTCAGGATACTTTGGTTTTTCTGCATGAGTTTTTCTAGGGCATGTCATAGACTGTGGTTTTTACAGGTAAGTCAGTTAGTTCACAGACCAGGGACGAGGCTCATACTTCATCCCAGGAAGTGGCACAGGGTTCAGGAGCGCAACTTGCTATTGCGGCTCCCCGTATAGAGGTGTTTCCAGTTCCTACATTGTTTCGCCTATCCCAGCAAGGCATGTTATGTCTTATGAGGAGCACAAGATTCCTGGTAGGTTCTTGCGATTGGGTCCCCTGAGGTTTTCTGGTGCTCCAAGGGAGGATGCGCATGAGTTTCTGATTAGTTTCCATGAGAGGTTGTATAACCTCAAGTTGGTCGAGTCACACAGAGCAGATTACACCGCATTTCAGCTGGATGGTCTAGCAAAATAGTGGTTGAGGTCCTACATTGATTTTAAACCATCCCCTTTGCTTTGATTTCTTTCTAACGTTGCGCACTGTTAAAAAAAATCAAAGCAAAGAGAAGAACATTACATGCATAAACACCATCCTAGAATTGCTAAGTACTTTGCTTACGTTGTTAATTTGTCATGGTTTCCACATCCCTAGTTGTGGATTTAAATACTCATGTTCATAAGCAAAAAATCAGAAGTTGTAAAGAAATCCGAAATCTTGAATAATTAATGTAGAATCAAGAATATAGAGCCAATGGATGTATAAATCTCTCAAAATCAAGAAAAATATAATACCAATGTTTTCCAAGTCGGTTCTTTACCAAAAAATAGGTAACAATTGAAATAAAACCTTAATGAGAGTATTTATAGATAACAAATCATATCCTAAGTAGACTAGGAGAACATGGTTGTGTCAGTTGTTCCGAATGATGTATAAATCTCTCACGAACAGTCGTTCTGAATGATGGTTCGTGGTTTGTTGAGGTCAACCATGTTCCTATTGAGTCAAACTTCCCTGCTGTGAGAAACCACTGGTGGAACCACGGGTCGTGCTTTCAATTAATGGCCAGTCAACTGACCTGTGGTTTTGAGCTCTATTTTGTACCTTCTCAGATAAAATATCATTGGTCATAGGTCGGGTATGTGGTCTTGATTCACGACCAGCAGAGTCACTCGTGGTGTTTTGGGCTCTTAGTTTGTATGTTTGCAGGTTCTCCTTTCCACAAGTAACAACACCGGTCATCGTTTTGAACTGTGGCTGGTGAATTGACTCGTGGTTTCTAAATTGTAATTTGCACCTCTGCAAAAGTCAATTTCCACGAGTAATAGTACCGTCAGTTGTTTGAAACTATGACCAGTCAAATAACTCGTGGTTTAGCCCTCACATTTGTACTCCTGTAACTTTCTTTTCATTGTTAATATCACTGTCAGTGGTTAAAAATGACAAACAGTCATCCACTCGTCATTCCCTCTTTCAGCTATTCTTCACTATAAACTCTAACATTTTGGTTGTGGACCTATTTTCCTGCACACTTAACAAAAACTATCAAATCTACTAACAAAATGCTAAAGAACCTACAATAATTTTAAGTATTAACCGTCAAAAGTGCCGCAAATCTATGACACATCAACACCCTCAACTTAAAATTATTGCTTGTCCTCAAGCGACAAAAGAACACTTTCTTAACATGATGCTTAAGCAAAAGAAAACTAGGAACTATGGCAATCATATGATTCAATGAATTTCATCTCACAGTGTTAGCATCCCATTCCTTCTTAGTATAAAACAGGTGCACAATTTACCATTCATCAAGAAAACACAAAACAGATCCATGGATGACATCATGATACCAACAGACAAGCTAGCATACACAGATGACATTTATTCTAATAGTCAACAATCAATGTTTCTCTAGTGCCCTCAATGCAAAGAAGTCCCCATCACACAGTAACTTACACAACATTCATGGGACTGAAATGATTCACTCACTCTCAGAAAGAGGTTCAAGCACTTCATGCACAATACCATAGGCTTACCCTTATTTTCTACACCTCTTTTTTCAGATAGTTGGACTAGGATTACTATAGGACTTTATTTGCTTTGTAACGTAGGCGCAGGGATGAGTATGGTACATTTGAAAACTAGTGACTAGGACCTCCTTGACACTATGCTATGTTTCTTCCACTTGCAGACCAACTCTTTTCCTCCCTTATTCTCCCTATCTATTATTTGTTTTTCATCAAACGACGGGTACGACTTCTATTTCAACCCAACTTTTTCATCATATATTTCTTTTCTTTTCTTTCTTTTCATCACATTAATTTATTTTTCTTTCTTTTTCTTCTTCTCACATATTCCACACCCGCTATTCTTTCCCTTTTTATCACTAACCTGTTATTTTCATACCCCATACTTCTCATTTACCTCCACAATAGCCACCCTCAACTTAGGAGATTTGCCTGAGTTGAGGTGCACAATGTCAAAGGAGGACCAGGGCCAAACTGAAGGTTTATATAAAACAGGGAAACTAGATAGGCTAACCAATAAAAAAGGGTCAATTTTGGCTCAAAATTAGTGATCAAGGAATATTAAATTTACTTGGATAGTTATTTAGGCTAAGTGGACTATTTCAAAAATGTCTTATGATCCTTTGCTAACCAACTATCCTACAGCCTAGGCAAGACTAACCGCGGAAGTTCTTGATTATCGCATAATGCAAGAATAGTATGAATGCAGCTCACACGCACATGGCACAAAGTCTAACAACCAATTTCTAACTATTAAGTTTATGCCCTAGCTTAATCTATTCATCACGTCTATATTACACAATGTCATGCATAGATCCATAAAGGTCAGTCTTAATAAGATGGCTACACTGTTACATAAAAATATAGGAGGGGTTACCAGTTTTATCAAAATCACTTTCAAAAACAAGTAATCAGTTGCGCTGAGTTCCTATTCTTCTTTAACAAATACACATACTACCTAAACATTTTGTTCAACAGAAATAAAGGTCCTCGGGGAAAGAAGACAACAAGAAATAAAAAAAGGGTACCCTCTTGGGTTGCCTCCCAAGTAGTGTCTCATTAAATGTTGTCGCATAATGCGAGTTGTCTTGGATACTCAAATTTTGCCAAAGACACCCATAAAAAATGCATAGACTATCCTGCCCTACCTCACCAAAATGATATGTGCATTGTCGCTAATGCACTAAAATAAAATAAAAAGCAACGGAGGCAGGAACATACCTATAGTGCCTAAGTGCCAGCGTCCAGTGTGATAGCCGGGGCCAATGGTATGGTGCATGTGGTGGAACCAGTAGCTGCCTGAGAAGTGCTCTTAATAACATATTTTCTGCCCAAAACGGGCACTCCCATAATGGGGTCTACTGAAGGATTTTCACCCGAAGGAGGCAAGTTCAATAAGGTACCATCTCTCAGTGTTGCAATTCTCAGTCCTTCAACCTCAAGTATCGCCGCCTCCTCTTTTCTTGAGACTTCTATAGTCTCACTCTGTAGTCTTACCGAGGCCTTTTTTTTTCTCTCCTCTTTCTTATGTTTATTTTCTAACTCACCTGGTAACAAAGTTGACTCATCATCCTCTTGGCGAACTTTCTTATCCCTTCTTTTCCTCTTTTTCTTCTTTTCAGCTCAGGAAGCTTACTATCATCATTACTAGCATCACGAGCATTTTTGACCAGTTCACAAGGAGGGGAGTCTGTGAGAAAATCAATGAAAGAATCATCCTCCTCAACACCAACTGGTGCAATCTCAATATGTGGGATAACCGGCACTGCTCGCTTTTGAATAGCATTAATTTCAGCTTGAGCTTTTGCAAGCTCCGTAAAGATAACAGTAAGGTCTGGAACTATTAGATTTTGAAGCCGCTCATTCACCCTAATCTCTATCCTATCCAAAAAGGAATTTACCCTATAAATTAGACTCTGAATGGGCTCAATGGCAGCAACTATCTCTTTTCTGATCAAAGGTTTCACGGCATTGGAAAACCATTTTATTTGCTCAACTAAATGAAATGATGCTTTAGCTACTTTGCTAAAAATCTTGCTAGTGAAGAGGATAGAAAGACCTAGCTCATTGGATGGTGTAGAATAAAATATTTTATATGGGCCTAGTACAACAGCATAAGGAGTAGAGTTGATAGTAGTGATCTCGCCAAATGCAACCAAAGCATCGATCGGGATATCTCCACTTGGCTCAAGGAAGACAACACTCGTGGATGTAGTAGAATGGGACCTACCCCTTGCCACAAGGTTAGTCGTATCTCTAATGAGGTAAATATCCCAGAAACCTATCGCCTAAAGTTTCTTGTCCATCTCCACATAGGTAGGAATTCCTACCGTCTCACATAGCCTAGTGACCAGGCAGGGGAATGGAAGAGATGTGGATGACCTCAATGCTCTTTCCTTAAGCTCCTTAACAATGATGCGGGCAATAATGATGTCAAACTGGGACATGATGGTATACACTAAGATTGCACAATCCAGAGATAATATATTATCTAATGTCGTGGGGACCAATCTGTACCGCACCACAGACCACCAAAACTTTCCAGCCATACTCAAGGATCCTTTTGTGATACTTGTCTTATTGCTAATCAACCAAGGTGGGTTCCCATATGTAAAAACCGAAGCAAGCCACCCAAGAGGGGTTTTCTTATTCTTGTGTTATTCCAATTGGAAATCGACGTTGGGTTAGGTGATCGGTGCTAAGTAATTAGGGACGTAGATAAAGCGCTAGATGGTGGCTTCAGAGATATCGATCGAAGCCCCTCATACTTTCACACTATTCACAGGTGACAGTTTCTTTGCATATTTTTCCATTGTGCATGAATTAAACAAGGTGGCCGCATAAGCAGCATAAAACTCATAACAAGGATTGGGTTGTAAGGCCCGTCCTGCTGACTCATCCAACCAAATCCGTAATGATCATAAAGTTCCTTGATGTCTGCAAGCTCCTCTAATTCTATGGAGCATATCTCCTTCTCGGGTACCCACAGTCATTCTTTGCTAACCCCTCATGATATAATCTTGAAGTGCCTTCTATGGCCCATCTCACATTCTCCTGGACCTCTGGTTTTTTGCATTTAAAGGTTGCGACAATAGAGATGGGCTTATCATCTTTTACCTTTGCCGAATCAGGATTATTTATGCCAGATGTTTTGTTACGAATCCCCATGCCAGATGCACTAGCACTATCAGTGGATGATCCAGAACCCGTCTAATCTTTAGTGCCTGAAGCTATGGCATCTCTGGGTTCTGAATCTCTTGTGCCTCTTTTGCTTGAAGAAGACTCAGACTCCTCATCCACCTTTTCAGACTAAAGAGGGGTAGTCTGTGTCTGCTGTTTTTCCCTTTGCCTCGTGGTCCAAGGCTCTGCAGTGCTATCAGATTTTATGGTATAGATCTCCTCATATCCACTCTCTTCCATCCTAGAGGTCTCGTCTAGAATTTTTAACTTTTTCTAATGGCAGCTTCTGTCTCAACTGTTGTGGCCATTTTTGGATTGTTCTTTGGTGGAATGGTACCTGTAGGGTATAGCCGTTAGTGATTAGATAAGGAGAAACTGAAACAGAGAGAAAAAAGGAAACAATCCAAGTGTAGACAGTAGACTAGTTATTCGATGGCCAGTGGTTTGGAACCACAGCCAGTGAAACCATCAGTGGTTCCAATTTATCTGATCCATTAATAAATTTTTACAACCACTAGTCACTTCACCGATAGTGGTTTGGAACCACGAATCTGTCATGTGACTCGTGGTTTTTCTTCTGAGGATCACACTTTGTGGTGGTCAAATCACGGGTGAAACCATCGCGTGTGGAGTGAAATCACCGGCAGTGACTTCAATCGTAATTCGACCAACTTGTGATTTCATACAAGACTCCCTCCTTTTCAATATTTCAAAAAATTTCTTCACTTTTAAATCACCATTTTTACCAATTCACACACCTTTATGCATCCAACACTCAATAACAGAAATTCCAAGTACATAACTAGGGTTCCTTAGTTTCAAATTTCAAATTAGCCACAAGAACCTTAGGCACTCTCATCTTAAGAAGCAATTTACATTGAATGGTGAGTTTAAACTTACCCTTGATGTTGACAGACTTCTTGAAAGATGTGGTAGAGAAGAGAGTGGGTTGTGCATTGGACTTTTGTGTGTATGTGTGTTTGATCGTATTGATTTACTTTGGTGAAGAGTTGTATTGGTGTTAGTAGTTATGGAGGGATTAATTTGAAGAAAAAAAGTTGGAAATTTGATTTCCTTTCAATTTTAAATCAAAGAGGCACCCATTTTAGGGTTATCGAGTGAAAGGGGAAAGGTACTCGGGTCGAATCTGGTTATTTCTTTAAAAAATCTCTTACTCGACAAATTAATTCTACCTGGGATCCACGGTGGAAACAATAGATAGTCGAATGAAATGATGGGCCATTAATCCACTCGTGGATCATGTATCACTACCCTTTTTGCTGACAACAACACCACGAATGCATTAACTGTCCATCGTTTAGAAACATGGGCAGTCCTACCATCTGTAGTATTTTGTTAGCGACCTATTATGTTGGGTTGAGAACCACGAGTTGGTTCACTAGTCTTCGAACTATTTCACTGCCAGTGAAACAAACACTGGTTTCTCAAAAAGCTGTAGTGGTACCTTTTTCCTTACTCTTTGACTTTTTGCTCATTCATTCCTTCGTGTGGTTCCTGCACATTTCAGCAAATATTAATCTTGGGTTGCCTCCCAAGCAACACTTGATTTAACATCACAGCACGATGCATGTCACTTGACTACTCACACTTCATCAAGTTTCCCTCATGGGTTGCCTATAATGTAGCGCCTGATTAACGTTGCATCATCATGCATGTTCCCTAGTTACATCATTCTTCACCAAGGGTCATACTTCAATAGGTTTTAGCTCCTCTACAGTTCCCAAGTATGCCTTGATACGTTGACCCTTTGCTTTGAATCTCTTTCCCTCATGGTTTTTAAGCTCTATGGTGCCATGTGGGAACACTTGTACCACTTTGAACGGTCTAATCCATTTGGACTTCAACTTGCATGGAAACAAGAGAAGTCTAGAATTGAACAGTAGAAACAAATCACCCAGTGCAAAATCTCTCTTCTCAATCTTCCGTTCATGAAATAATTTCATCTTTTTATTGTACAAGGCTGAACTTTCAAAAGCGTTGAGGCAAAACTCATCCAACTCATTCAACTGACCAAGCCGCGGAAAAGATGTTGCACTCCAGTCTAAATTGAACCTTT
The DNA here is from genome assembly GCA_003996215.1 of Jaltomata sinuosa. Taxonomy (NCBI): domain Eukaryota; kingdom Viridiplantae; phylum Streptophyta; class Magnoliopsida; order Solanales; family Solanaceae; genus Jaltomata; species Jaltomata sinuosa. The sequence goes on along the minus strand of QJPP01001121.1, from coordinate 156,187 downwards.
TCAGTGCCTATATGGCCTTATTCTCAAGCTCAACTGGCAGATGACAATCCTACCTAAACACAAGTTGATTTGGTTACATATCTATTGGTGTCTTGTATGCAGTCTAGTACGCCCACAAAGCATCATCGAGTTTTCTAGACCAATTCATTCTATTTGCATTCATAGTATTCGATATGATTGACTTTAGCTCACGGTTGGAAACCTCAACTTTCCCACTAGTCTTGGGATGATAGGGGGTTGCAACTTTGTGTTTCACTCCATACTTCACAAATAAAGCACGAAGCAACTTATTGCAAAAGTGAGAGCCTCCATCACTAATAATCGGTTGTGGTGTACTAAATCTGGAAAAGATGTTCTTTTTCAAGAATGTTGTGACACTCTTGCCTTTTTTATTATGAAGAGAAACCGCCCCTACCTACTTAGATGCATAGTCAATAACCACCAATATGTACCTTATCCTATTCGAAATCACAAAAGGACCCATGAAGTCAATACCCCCACACATCAAATAGTTTAATCACAAGGATGGGAGTGAGAGAAAGCTCATGCTTCCTTGATATACAACCTTCCCTCTGACATCGATTGCAAGCTTTAGCAGATTCATGGGTGTCCTTGTGGAGGGTAGGCTAATAGTAGCCACATTGCAAGATCTTATGAGCTGTTTGGATACCACTATGATTCCCCCCAACAGGGGATGAATGGCAAGCCTCTAATATTTCAATCATTTCAGCTTCAAGCACACATCTACGAATCATGGTATCAACATATACACGAAATAAGAATGTCTCCTCCCAAAAGAATTTCTTAACATTAGATATAAACTTTCTTCGCTGGTGGACATATATATCGGGAAGCACCAAATCACATGCCAAATAGTTGGCAAACTGCACAAACCATGGAATTAGATCTTGGAAAACAGCTAACACTTGCTCATTTGGGAAATGATCATCAATCTCTAGCTCATCTTTCAGCTTTAGCATAGCTTCTTCCACCAATCTAGACAAGTGGTCTGCTACATGATTTTTTGTACCCTTCCGGTACTTGACCTCAAAGTCAAATTCTTACAACAACATCACCCATCTAATAGATCTCGGCTTCCCATTTTTCTTTGACATGAGGTACCTAAGAGCTGCATTGTCAGTATCCCCAATCACCTTAGTGCCAAGCAAATAGGATCTAAACTTTTCGAATGCAAAGACCACAACAAGAAACTCTTGTTCTATCACAGTATAAGTCTTTTGAGAAGGATTAAGTGCTTTTCTTGCATAGTAGATGGGATGAAGAATCTTTTTTACATCTTTGGCCCAGAACTTCTCCTAGTGCCACTCCACTAGCATCGCATATAACTTCAAATGGTTGGGACCAGTCATACGTGACAATAATAGGCGCAGAGATCAAATTTTTCTTTAGGCATTCAAATTCCTTCAGACATGCATCATCAAAGAACAAACTTCACCTTCTTCTCCAATAACTTGCACAAGAGATGTGCAATTTTAGAGAAGTCCTTTATGAACCTGCAATAGAAACCATCATGCCCCAAAAAGCTTTGGATAACCTTCACAAAAACTGGAGGAGGCAATTTTCAATCACCTCTATCTTTTCTTTGTCAACCTCAATACCTTGCTTGGAGATCCGATGGCCAAGCATATGCCCTCTTTGACCATGAAGTGAAAATTCTCCCAATTCAGCACTAAGTTGCATTCTTCACGTCATTTCAGCACACAACTCAAATGAGCTAAACAATCATCAAAAAAGTCACAAACTATAGAAATATCATCAATGAACACCTCAATAGTTTCCTTCACTATATATGAGAAAATTGACATCATGCATCGCTGAAATATTACCGGTGCATTGCATAACCCAAATGGCATCCTCTTGAAAGTGATGTCCCATATTGATAGGTGAAAGTGTTCTTGTCTTGGTCTTCTGGAGCAATCAAAATATGATTGTATCCTAAATAACCATCAAAAAAACAATACCATCCTCTACCAACAAAACAATCTAACATCTGATCCATGAATGGTATCACAAAATGCTCTTTCTGAGTCCAAGCATTCAGCTTTCGGTAGTCCATGCATACATGACAACTGTGACTGGACTCATTTGAATCAACTCATTCATAGCATTTGGAACCAGAGTAATTCTAATCATTTTAGGAATACATTGAACCTGGCTCACCCACTTGTTATCTGCAATAGGGTAAACCAAACCTACATCCAGCCACTTGATGATATCCTTCTTGACAACTTCTTGCATAGGCTGATTTAACCTACACTAGTGCTCAATACTCAGAATACAATCTGGCTCAAGATAAATTTTGTGCATACAAATTGTAGGTGGAATCCCAATGATGTCAGCAATGGGACAACTAATGGCCCTCTTGAACTTTCTCATTATAGAAACCATAGATTCAACCTTTCTTTTGTCTAAGTCTTCAGCAATAATAACTGGCAAGGTGTCATTAGCTCCTAATAACACATAAAGGAGGTGGGAAAGAAGTTCTTTAAGCTCCTACATTGGAGGTGACGGTCTAGCTGGTGGGGTTACTCAATTCTTTAGGTCCAAATCGAGCTTTTTCAGAGCATAAGAGTAAGACCCCATACCGGCAAGTGCTTTTACAATATCATCATACTTATCAATGTCCTCTCCGTCAAAATTCATTATGATAGCTGAAAGTGCTTCAACACTAAGTCTCTCCTCAACAGGAACTATTAGTTACTCTAGATCAACCACATCAATGACTGATACTACGTGTATGTCATCATGGTGTTTCCTTGACTGGAAGACATAGAAAGTTACCACCTCATCATTCAGTCTGAATTTCATCTTCCCAGTCTCTAAGTTAACTAAAGCACATCCAGTGTCAAGGAATGGGCATCCCAAGATGATGGGAACCTCAAAATCTACCTCACAAACAAGCAACACAAAGTCTACAGGAAAGATGAAAATGTCAACTTTCACAAGTACATCGTAGAGAATCCCAACTGGTCCTTTCACTGTGCAATATGCCATAAGAAGTCGTATTATAGTCTACTTTGTTATCCAAAGCCCAACTATTTGAATACTGTAGAGGCATTAGATTTAGTCTAGCACCCAGATCATACAACGCTTTCACAAAATAGAACGCTCTGATTGTGCAAGGAATAGTGAAAGCTCTAGGATCTTCCTTTTTTGCACAAAATAACGATAGGCTATTGCACTACAGTGGTTAAAATTAGTAGTTGGCTCAAAATTCACAATTCTCTTTTTTGTCACCAGATCCTTCATGAACTTTGCATACCCAGACATCTGGTCTAATGTTTCGACCAAAGGAATATTCACTGAAAGTTGTTTTAGCATGGAGATGAACCTGCGATATTTACCTTCCTCAGCCTTGTTGATATATATCTATGGGTAAGGTGGAAGAGGTAATGGTTTGGGCTTTAAGACCTGTGAAACCTCCTTATTCTTCTCTTTGGTAGCTGCGAACTTCTTCTCAATATGATTTTCATTACCACCATTTTTTCTGAATCAACCATATAGCATCATTTTTTTCAGGCTCGACTGGTTCCTCAACAACTATAGAGGCAGGAGGATCAATAGTCTATTTTTCACTCTGAGTAGTCACTTCCCTACAATGCCCATTATTTTTTTTTCAGATTCTTGACTATATTGCTAGGAAGTGTAGCCTTTTGACACTAGTTTAAAGCTTTAGACATTTGGTTTAACTATGTAGGTTTTTTCCATGAATGCTCACCCAGTTACTATATCAGCCACTACCTTGGTGTTTTGCATTCATTTCTCTGTAAAAAAATCTCCATCAAATGATCCAAAGGGATCCTGTGATTCGACACCTATTTTAGCTTCTTATTGAACCTAAGCCATGTCTAATTGAGTGCTTTAGTGTTCAACTGGCTAGTGTTATCGATCTCCTTCTTGAGATGCAACATCTTTGATGGAGGGAAGAACCTCTCCAGAAATTGACTTTTCAGGTCCCTCCATGTGCATATTGAATTATTAGGAAGTTCAGCAAGCCAATGTGTTGCTTCCCTAGTAAAATAAAATGGAAATAGTCACAATATGATAGCATCTTGGCCTAATACTGGAAGATTGTAACACTTGAAAATCCCCATAAAGTTCACCAAGCGTAAAATTGCATCATCAGTAGATTGGCCAGCAAATAATCCCTTTAGGTTCAACAACTGGATTATAGTGCTTGTAATGTCAAACTTTGTACCCTTGGGCAGAAGTGGCAGCACTATAGGGCCTGTTATTCCTGTATCATCAAGATTGGCTTCATCATTATCAAGGTTGTAGAAAGGATGTGTTGGGGTTACTGTAGATAGTGTATCTTATTCCCTCTCTATCTAACTAGATCTTGATGTATATTACGTTGGGCTGCCTTATCCGTTGTGGCTTGAGCATTCAGTGCAGTTTGGCAGGCATCCTCTTGTATTGCTTGTTCAACTTCAGCATTCTGATTTGCTAAATCTGTGGTAGCTTAAGCATCCTGCACAGTTTTGGAAGCTTCTGATGCCTGAATCCTTTGTTGTTCCTTGGCCAACATCCGTGATGTGGCATGTTCAGGTGTCTCTACCACCCTATCCTTCACCATGTTTCTCAGAGTTCATTGGAGTTTGGGATTGAATGAAGTCAGGGGATTGCCAAGACTCTGTGTACTGGGCATGCATAGATGTGCAACCTATGAAACAAAAAAAGACAACAAAAAAGTAAATCAGGAAATAATGGCTAATAGTCAAATAGACACAATGGCTCTTAATACTAAACAATATTCCCCAGCAACGGTGCTAAAATTTGATACACCCAAATTACATCTCGAAAAGGAAGTATAAAGCGGTCGTTGGTCAAATATAGAACCTAACTAAGGTTAGAGTAGATCCGATCGGGAATATGGTAGGACCTCGGTCAAATATATGTATTTGCGCTCTTAGCCATCTTATTTCCTTAAAGGGGGGGGGGGGTTTAAGTAAAAATTAATATTTTTAAAATATCAAGTAACAAGTAACATTAAGTATCAATAGTGTTGTAATTAAGAGAGAGAATGAACTAAGACTGTGTTCCCCATGAGTTCATAACAAAGTAGGCATTGTACTAGCAATTTATTCTGGTGCTTAGCATGCAAGATCGGTAAGTTAGGTTAACCTAAATGGCTGGTCCCCTAGATAGATGAATTTCACCATGCAACTTGGTCTATCTATGGGTGTATACTTTACTAACCCTTACCTTTGATCCCAAATTAGCTATTCCCAGACAAGGTCAAGCTATTAGATGAGGGTTAGTAGCTTTAAATCTCCATTATAATAATCCTTTTCCCATTCGTTATCTCCTTAGTTCGGCAAGTAAAAATAAGGCGAGTTCTAACGTTGCACACTGCTAAAAGCAATCAAAGAGAAGGGAAGAACAATACATGCATAAACACCATATATCCAAGAATTGTTAAGTACTTTGCCTATGTTGTTAATCCATCATGGTTTCCACAACCCTAGTTGTGGATTTAGCTATTCATGTTCATATGCAAACAATCAGAAGTTATTGAAGAATTCATAATCATATACTTACGAGATGATGTAAAGAAATTCAGAATCTTGAATAATTATAGAAGAATCAAGAATCTAGAGCCAATGGATGTATAAATCTCTCAAAATCAAGAAAATTATAATACCAATGTTTTCCAAGTTGGTTCTTTACCAAAAAATATGTAACAACTAAAATAAAACCTTAAAGAGAGATTTATAAAAAACAAATCCTATCCTAAGTAGACTAGGAGAATATGGCTACGTTAGTGATCATGAGTTAGTTCATGACCAGTTGTTCTGGATGACAGTTCATGGTTTGTTGAGGTCAACCATGGTTCTACTGATTCAAACTTCCCTACTGTGAGAAACCACTGGTGGAACCACGGATCGTGCTTTCAATCAACGGCCAGTCAACTGACTTAAGGTTTTGAGATCTATTTTATACCTTCTCACATAAAATATCACTGGTCATAGGATGGGTATGTGGTCTTTATTCACGACCAGCAGAGTCACTCGTGGCATTTCAGTCTCTCAGTTTGTATGATTGCAGGTTCTTATTTCCACGAGTAACAATACCAGTCATTGTTTGGAATTGCGACTGGTGAATTGACTCATAGTTTACAACTTGTCATTTGCACCTCAGCATAAGTCAATTTCCATAACTAACAGTACCGTCAGTAGTTTGAAACCACAACAAATCAAATGACTTGTGGTTTAGCCTTCACACTTGTAATCTTGCAACTTTCTTTTCATTGTTAACAATATTGTCAGTGGTTTGAAACCACAACCAGTCATTCCCTATTTCACCCATTTGTAACTATAAACTCCAACTTTTTGGTAGTGGACCTATTTTCCTACACACTTAATAAAAACCATCAAATCTACCAACAAAATGCTAAAAAACCAACAATAGTTCTAAGTATTAAGCGTCAAAACTGCCACAAATCTATGGTACATCACCAGATCAACTCTGATTAATATGGCTCAATTCTCCAAGGCTTTCTTGGAGAAATATATGTCTAGCATCTTGATAGAGCGGTTGTTGGATGAGTTCCTAAGGTTGGAGTAGGAATCCATGACTGTTACAGAGTATGAGGTCCATTTCCACGAGTTGTTTAGGCATGCCACGATGATTCATCCCACCGAGCATTAGAAGGTGCATAGATTTGTTATGTGGTTTACTTTGCAACTTCGTTTAGCTATAGAGGTTAAGGTAGCCTTAGGCTAGTCTTTCTTTGATGTTATCGATTATGCCCGTACTATTGAGGGTGTACTACGCGAAGCCCAAGGGGGTAGCGATAAGAGGACTTGCTATTAGGGTAGTTAAAACAATCGACAGACTTAGGGTAGAGGCTTCTTTGGCAGAGGTAAGCATCAGCAGTGCTTTCAGCCGAGCCTGCCTATTTAGGAGGCTCTTCAGATTTTAGAGGGTCAGATAGTCAGGGTACTAGTAAAACTTCTCGTGGTGCATATTTCAGATATCCAGGCCATGATGGATAATCTGGTTTAGTGAGTTCTTCTAATTGGAATTTAGCAGGCTGAGGTTACTATGAGTGTAGTGAGTTAGGACACATTGCTAGAGATTGTCCTAGAGTCAGACACGGTGGTCAACAAGGTCAGTTGGTTTAGGCCCCCAAGGCTCTAGTGCCACCAGCTAGAGGCAGCGTAGGGTAGTAGGGGAGGTCCCCAAGGTACTCGAGAAGGTCCTCAGTCTTGTAGATTGGGTAGTCATGGAGGTAAGAGCCTTATATATTTTTTCAGGCCTTCCAAAGGCCGAGTCTTCAGATAGTGTTATAACATATATGATCTCTATTTGACGCTAGTTAACTTTTGTATTGTTTAATATAGGGTCTATATTTTCGTATGTGTTTTCTTATTATGCTACTCGTTTGGCTTATTCTTGTGAGTTATTGCCTGCGCTTTTGTATGTAACTACCCTAGTAGGATTTTCCTTTGTAGTGGATCATGTTTATCGAGCTTGTATGGTCACCATTATGAGGTATAACACATGTGTAGTTTCTACTGTGTTTGACATGGTTAACTTTGATGTTATCTTGTGCATGGATTTGGTGTCTCCTTATCATACTATTTTGGATTGCTTCGCAAAGACTATCACTTTTTGGATGCCTGGTATCCCTTATATTGTATAGAAGGGTGCCGATAGCCGCATGCTTATGGGAGATATATCTTTCTTGAGCACCCATTGGTTGGTTGGGAAGGGTTTCTTAGCCTATCTTGCTTATGTCCATGATGCTAGTGTTACCAGACCTTCACTTGAGTCAGTTCCTATGGTTTGAGATTATTCAGATGTGTTTCCCTCTGACCTGGTTTCCAGATAGAGATATCGACTTTGGTATTGATATTGAGCTGGGCACTCAGCCCATTTCTATTCTGACATTTCAGATGGCACTTATCGAGTTTAGGGAGCTTAACGAGCAGCTCCAGGATGTTTTAAGTAGGGGTTTATCAGGCCTAGTGTATCTCTATTGGGGTGCTCTTGTTTTGTTTATGAAGAAAAAAGATGGGTCTGTGTGTATGTTTATTGACTACATCAGTTGAATAAGGTGACCATTAAGAATAGGTATTTGAAGCCGCATATTAATGATCTGTTTGACTAGCTATAGGGTGCAACAGTGTTCTCAAAGATTGATTTGAGATCGGGTACCATCAATTAAGGATTAGGGTTGTAGATATCCAAAAGACTGCATTTAGGACTCGATACAACAATTATGAGTTCCTAGTCATATCTTTTGGGTTGACCAATGCCCCATGAACATTTATGGAGTTGATGAACCATGTGTTCAGAGCAGACCTGGATTCCTTCGTTATTGTGTTTATCGATGACATTATGTCATATTCGAGGAGTAAAGAGGAGCATGAGAAGCATTTGAGAGTCATACTTTAGACCTTGCGAGACCAATAATTATATGTCAAATTCACTAAATGTGAGTTTTTGCTTGAGTCTATGGCATTCTTGGGGCACGTGGGTACAAGGATGGGATTATGGTAGATCTGGCAAGATTGCAATAGTTCGTGATTAGGTTTTGCCTACTTCTCCTATGGAGGTTCATAGCTTCATCGGGTTGGTAGGTTACTGTAGATGGTTTATGGAGAGGTTTTCTTCTATAGCATCTCCATTGACCAGATTGACTTAGAAGAATGTCCCTTTCGAGTGGTTTAACAAGTGTGAGGTGACCTTTCTGAAACTCAAGGCCTTATTGGCTTAAGTCTTGATTCTTACTTTTCTGGTTAAGGGCCAGGGGTTTACAATTTATTGTGATGCTTTCATAGATGATTTGGGTTGTGTATTAATGCAGCAGGGCCATGTTATTGCTTATGCTTCTAGATAGCTGAATGTTCATGAGAGGAACTACCCCACTTATGAATTGGAGTTACTGGCGGTAGTCTTCGCCTTGAAGATTTTGAGGCACTATCTATATGTCGTGAATTGTGAGATCTTCACTGACCATCATATTTTTTAGTATATTTTAATCAATAAGGATCTAAATTTAAGGTAGCGCAGATGGTTGGAGTTACTGAAGGACTATATATATCTATCTTTTATCACCCGGGCAAGGTAAACATGGTAGCAAATGCCTTGAGCCGGAAGGCAGTGAGTATGGGTAGCTTAGTATTCAGAGTAGCAGAGGAGTGATGTTTAGCTTTGTACATCCACTCCTTCGCTAGAAGGTTGGTTAGTCTTTATATTTCTGAGCCGAGCTATTTTCTTGCTTGTGTTCAGGCTAGATCATCTTGGTTAGAATATATTTTGGCATAACACTTTGATATTGTAAGGTTGAGTATCATTCGTTATAAGGTGTTGAGTTGTAAGGCTAGGAAGGCGACCTTAGATTCGAAGGGTGTTCTTAGGATTGAGGGTCATATCTGCATTCTTAGAGTTAGTGATCTGGTCGGGTTAATCTTAGAGGAGGCTCATTGTTTGAGGTAGTCTATTCATCCCAGTGCAGATAAGATGTATCGTTACTCGAGACATCACTACTGGTGGTTTGGGATGAACTGGAATATCTCAGATTTTGTGTCCAGGTGATTAAACAATCAGTAGGTGAAGTACAAGCACCAGAGGCCAGGTGGTTTATCTCAGAGGCTACCCATTCCAGAGTGGAAAAGGTAGCGAATAGCTATGGACTTTGTGGTAGGCTTACCCTGTACCTTGCGGAGCTTTGATGTTCTTTGGGTTATTGTGAATAGGTTGACAAAGTCTGCTCACCTTTTTCTAGTTCAGACTTCTTACAGTATAGAGAGGTTGGCTTAGATTTACATCCTTGATATTGTTCATTTGCATGGGGTGCCTATTTTTATTAATTCCGATCGTGGTACTCAGTTTACTTCAAATTTCTAGAGGTCTATTCAGAGATATTTTGGTACATGGGTTGAGCTTAGCACTACTTTTCACCCACAGACTCATAGTCAGTTGGAGCATACTATGTAGGTTTTGGTGGATATGTTGCAGACTTGCTTTATTGATTTGGGAGGTTAGTGGGATTAGTTATTATCCTTGGCAGAGTTTGCATTTAATAATGTCTATCATTCCAGTATCCAGATGGCTCTATTTGAGGCCTTGTATTATAATTGGTGTAGATCTCTCATGGTTTGGTTTGATGCCTTTGAGGGGTACTAATTTACTATGGGATTCTATGGCTAGATTTTGTTTAATTTAGGAGAGGCTTCATACTGACCAGAGAAGACAAGAGAGTTATGCCGACCTGAAGGTTCGAGAGTTAGAGTTTATGGTTGGTGACTGAGTGTTCCTATAGGTATCACCCATGAATAGTGTGATGAAGTTCAGGAGGAAAGGAAAGCTAAACTTTAGGTACATTACGCCTTTTAAGATCCTTTGTCGCATTGGGGAGGTAGCATGTGAGCTAGCCTTGCCTCTTTCTCTTTCGGTTGATCCCCTTATTTTCCATATTTCTATGCTGAGGTGGTATGTTTTGGATGGGTTTCACATGCTTCAGTGGGATTCAGTTCTGTTGGATGAGTATCTAGCTTTTGAGCATGAGCCTGTTGCTATTTTGGATAGGCACATTAGGAAGTTAAGGTCCAAGAAGATTCTGTTAGTTGAGGTACAGTGGCGAAATTGTCCTGCCCAGAAGGCTACTTGGGTGACCGAGATAGACATGCAGACCCATTATCCTTACCTTTTTGAGCCTTCAGTTACCTTCTTTCCATTAACTTTTGAGGATGAAAGTTTTTTTATTAGTGAATGTTCTAATGACACTCTAGGTCATTTTCTCTATTTTTGTGCTTTTTCTGCATTTCAAGCTTTCCCGCAGTGGCTACAAGTTATTTATGACTTGCTGGGATTGATGGTTTGGCTCTCAGGCAATTCGTTTAAGTTTTAAGCCCATTTCCCTATTTTTAAAACTCTTAAAGCTGAAAGAGTTGACTTTGTTCAATATTCAGAGAAGTCAGGCTCAAATGGAAATTTTGTTAGCGTTGTTAGCTATAGAATGTTGACTTTGGGCTAGTGGGACCTTTGGTTCAGGTCCAGAGACTTTCAGACTCATTTTGGGCACATTCTAGTTGGGTAACATGTTTGGGTTGTGTTCATGGGGTTTGAATTAATCCCGAGGGTCCATCCGGTGACTTTTTGAGTTGTACAACTGCTGGTTTTTGTTGTTGCTATTACAGGGACACTTAACCCTTCGGGTTCGCAAGGTGGTTGTTGCATTCGCGAGCCCATGTACATGGCGTGCCCATCACTTATGCAAAGAAGGGTTTAGATGACACAGCCCCAATCCTTCTCCACGTACGCGAGAGAGGAGCCGCGTCCGCGAGTCTGCGTATGCGGTGGGGACCTCTCCTACGCGAAAGAAGACCCCAGGCACCTATATATTCGTTCTTCTTTGTTTTCTCCTCCAAATAACCGAACACATGTGGTGGTGTCACTAGGAAGTGTTCCCGTCATTATCGGGTTCATTTGAGTGGATAGATGATTTATTTAGGCCTCAAGATATTTAATTGAGTCTGAATGAGAGCTCACGATTTGATGGAGTGTTGAAACTTCAGTTTTAAGCTCATTAACCCTGGTGTTAGTATTATATACATTCTTTAGAACCATGGACAATATGTCCTTAATCATTGAGTGCCCGAGATTGCTTATGGAGGGTAGGTATAGCGAGTCCGACTTATTTGGGGGCACATATGGGTTCGAACTCCGGTGATTATATCTATCACCATTCTTATCACGGTCTCTCTAATTTCGATTTCATTCCTTATCCCTATTCTAACATCGATTCTCATTCCTCAGGCGATAATACCCGGGATAAGAACCCTCCAACAAATAGCAAAGTTTACCATCCAGGAAGGTCATTAGCTCACCATCACTATCCTTGATCTCTGGTGTACTCATAGCATTCATGGTCTTAGCACCACCTTCCCCCATCATATGCTTGGCAAGAAAGTCTATTTGGTTCATCATTTTTTTCATGGTCTCATCCCTCTCTTCATCATTCCTCTGTATCTCATTTGTTAAGATGGATGTGGTCACTCCCGAGGTTTGAATATCTGCCTCCCTTGTGTGCCAAGCTTGGTTAGTCTTGGTCATTCTCTCAAGAAGAGCTGAGGTAATAGCGAATTTTAGATCCATGAAAGTGCCACCATAAAGATTGTTGGCCACAAACTTATTCATCGAGTTCAAGGATCTAAAGAGGCTTAGTAACAAGACATGGCCCGGTAAACTATGGTTAGGACACAACACGAGCTTCTTCTTAATCTCAATTATGCCTCGTGTAGAGGCTTATTAGGAAGTTGGTGGAATTTGGTAATCTCATCCCTTACCTGCATCATCTGCGATAGAGGGAAGAATCTAGTTATGAAGACATCCACCAATTCATTCCAAGAGGTGATGGACCCATCCGACAATTCCACCAACTATGTTGTGGCTTCCCCCATTAGAGACAAGGGGAATAGGCGAAGTCAGACGGATTCTTGGGAGATATTTTTCAATATGAATGGTTGACATATCTCCAAAAAATTGCAGATATGCCTATTGGCATCTTCGTGGGCTCTTCCTCCAAATATTCCCTTCACTTGAATCAAATGGAGCATTATGCTAGTAATGTGAAATATTGTATTTCCCACCGTGAGAGGTAGGCAGATTGCACCTACTCCCATTTGTATCACAGGCTCAGCAGCTTCTATGTCCATCTAGCCTCCGTTGACACTATCGTTGTCACCTACCTCGCTCATGGACTAGCCTTCTCAATCCAAACACAAATAACAAACAAAGTAAAAAGAAATAAAAACTCTCAAGGTGATTTCAAATACACACTAAAAAAGGCTAAACAACTTAATTCCATGGCAACAATGCCAGTTTTGATAACGCTCAAGCTTACTCTCCTAATAGGAGGTATCGATGATCGTTAGAGCAAAATAGATTTATAGTTTCCAATGAGTGTCGGGGTGGATCCCATAAGGAATTTAGAGCTTAGCCTACGTAATTCTAAAACAGACTTCACAACGATTATGAGTAATGTAAAAGGGATGAATTGAGAATCTGTCACAATTTTACAATTCAACAAAGCAAATAGAGTAAAAACGAGTGTAGACAATAGAGAGGACGACTAGGGATGTGTGTCAGATGGGACTCTAACATGGGATAAAGTGATTGCTTATTCATGCAAATTCATGCTAATCAACATGGGTAACCTTAGTTTTAGATATGGTTATTTATCTCTTGATCAACAACCATATGTTCAAAACTCTTAAATAAAAACACTATTGATTAAGCAATAAACAACCAAGCTAATTCTTAGGGAGGTCACACTATTTAAAGCTTAAACCCTTAAATTGGTGATTCCATTGATTTGAGCTATTTCTAGCCTCAATATAAATGGAAACACAAGTTCCTACTAGCAATTTCATATCCAAATCTATGATTTCCTCTTTCAAGAAAAAATATAACCAAGTAAGGAAAATCAATATTTGCAATCACTAATTTTAGAGTTAAAATATGGTGAAATCACTAGATCCATGTCAATTAAGTAATTATAAACACTAATTAGCAACACCCACACTCATTTATCAAGTATCCATTATCAACACATCCCTAGATAAGAGGTTTAGCTACTCATGCTAAAGGAAAGAGATATACCAAATGGATAATTTAAATTTGCTTCCATTCAAAATAAATTTCTCAATATCCAAGCTCAATTTGTACACAAATTGTGGTTCTAAGAATTGGGAAGAAGGAATTGGGAGAAACCCTCTTCTTGTTCTTAGAAGGGAAGACTTGTTCACAAAGCTAAGAATTTGTAACAACCCGTATTCTGCATATACTAGTATTATTTATTTGATATAGCCTTGTTTTATAAGTGACATACCAAGTTTTTTATATGAGTAGTGAGGTTTATAATAGGTGTGGATGGTATCATAGTGCCTCCTATGCTTCAGTACATAAACGGCCAAGTTGATCTCGACGGAAGTTTTTAAGCTCGACATAGAAAGGTGGTATTTGAGCTTAAAGTTTAAAGTGAAGTGTAAAGTTAAAGAAAAAGGGATTAGAAATTAGAAAATGGAATAAAATAAGTGAGTTGGTTGCTTGACTTAACTAAGCTAGTAGGTGACAAGTAGGTGCATCACCTACTTTGACTTATTGACCAGCCTAAACAACTAAGTAGGTGCATCACCTACTAATACTATTTTGACTAGCTTAGAGGGCCAAGTACACCCATCACATACTTGAATAAATTTGGCCTAAAGAAGTGAAATAAAGGTGAAGAATTGGCAGCCAAGGCCAAATAATTTAAAATCCACAAAGGCCCAAGTGAAATGGACAAGTAGGTGCATCCCCTAGTTGACAATTTATGGCCTAAAAGAAGCCAAGAAAGTCGGCCAAAAGAAGGTCCCTTTAAAAGGGATAAGATAAGTTCATTATATTCATTTTAACTTGGGAAAAAAATTGGATTTTTAAAGTTCTTTCTTTCTCTCTCTCTTAGCTTCAGTTAGCAGCCATAAAATACCATTAGGTTTCTTAAATATTCTCCTTCTTTTCAAGCTAAGTTGAAGGGGAGTTCAAGATCTTGAAGAAGTACAATTTAGGAGAACAATTTTTCAGACTTTGAGGTAAAGTTACTGCCTATTTTTTCCCCCTATTTATATACAAGTTTGGTGGAAAATTCTGTATGTATTTATGTCAAAAACCATGGGGCAATGGTTGGAATCCTTGAGTTTAATATTTTCTTATTGTGTTGGAGGATGTTTGGGGTTGTTTTAGGGGCTGTTTATATGTTTATATTGGGGGACAGCTTGGCTGATCTTGGAAGGGGATGTGTGTAGTTGTCTTGAAGTATGAAAGGAGGGTGTGGTGATACATCACCTAATTGGATGTTATGTTTACTTGTTGCTTGCACATTTTTTTATATTGTTTGGTATATGTTGTGAAGTTGAAAGAGTTTCAAGGGATTTTATGAGAAGGTCGTATAGTATATAGACGTGATTAAAAGAGATGGGGTGGAAAGAACACTATTGATTTGATTAATTACGAGCTTACTGCCCGGTTACTTATTTAGTGAGTCAAGTAACCCAAATTGGTTAATTTGCTTCTAATACTAGTGTTGCCACTTATTTTACTGTTGATAAATAATCTGAAAAGGAGAAGTTTAATTTGTTGTAATATCCAAGTTGCACAGCAAGGTATGTAAGTCTATCCAATTCCATATTCTTTGGCATGAAATCTAGTACTTGTGTTACTACTAAAAAAGTGAGTTTCCTAAGTGCTCTTCCTAGTGAAGGGTACATAGTGGCAGCGTACAATCTAAAACATGGCTAATGATCTTTTTCCCACTCCATAGTGTGTCAAAGTACTTCAACATGTGTTTACTATTAGATCCGTATGTTTACTCTTCCAAGTACTAGTATGAAAAAGTTACTTCTTATGTCATCGTTACTGCCTTAAGTGCATATTCACGTGTCTTGTACTACTGGTCTATAGTTCTGAGCTCAATAATTGTTATGACCACCAAGACAACGATCTCAAAGAATAAAGAAACTATATAAAGTAATTTGTATATGTGCGGGTGGTAGCCTAGGGGTGAAACCCTAGAATGGGTTGATCCCTATTTATGTACTTATGGGTGGCAGCCTAGGGGCGAAATCCTAGCATGGGTCGATCCAATTTTTTACATTTAAGAGGGTAGCATCTTAGGAGCTAAATTGGCTAGCATGTGACTCCTCTTCTACCACTAATCAAATGGTCATTTATAAATGTCTTATAAAGATTATAAAGCAAAGAAGAATAAAGAAGGGAATGTAATGTACATGATTCCACAAGTGTGAGCAAAGGTGGTCTTCTGTTCTTATTTACACGTTTATGCATTGATACATGATTCTATTTGAGTTCTTGTTTTACATATGGTTTACTTTATGACTTACATATTCAATACATTCTCTCATACTAACGTCCCTCATGGGGGACGATGTGTTTGATTCCACAGGCACAGGTACTCCGGCTAGTGGACCTCCCCAGTAGGAGCACTGGATACTCGACTGTTGTTGGTGAGATCCAGGTTGATTCGAGGCTTTACCGAGTCTTTGGTATTGTATAGTTAAGGGTAAGGCAGGTCCCTGTCCCGACCTAAACTAAGTTTGTCTATCTTGTAGAGGCTTTGTAAACTAATGTTAAAGTAAAGCTTAGTTATGTCTTTTCTCATAACAGTTGTGGCTTCAACGGTTAGATTATGTACATAAGTTTTGGACCTATCTACGTTGGTCTTGTTATTAAGACAACTTATCTATAGTCAAAGATTCATAATGGTCATAGTTATATGCATTATAACCAAAAGCTATAAGTGGGTTCTCTCGGGCCTTTAGGGCATCGGGTGCCTGTCCACTTGGATGAGATTTGAGGCATGACAAAAGTGGTATCAGAGCAGGTCATCCTAGGCAGTCTACAAATACATGTCTATGTAGAGTTTTGCTTATGGGTGTGTTGTGCACCACATCTATAAACAAAAGGTTACAAAATATTTAGGAGTTCTCTTTTCTTTATCACTTAGATTGTGCTATAGAGTCGATATTGTAGGTTTATCATATCTAACCTTTAAATTGTTTTCATTATAGAAACAATGCCAGTTACAAGGAGAAGTAAGAGTATAGGTAAGCAAGTAGATGTGGATGTTGGATAAGGGGCCAACAAATCACCACCTAGATGAGCTAATCAAAGTGAGGCTCAAGATGTGTCTCTATCACGGACTTTCTCCACTCCTCAATTTCGAGAAGAGCTAAGAAGGGCAGCAGCACCCCAAGAACCTCCTGTTAATGCTACTAACAAAGATTTAAAGAATGTGGAACAATTATTGACTCGTATACTTGCTGGTCAAGGATAAGGGCAAGAAGGTCTAATTGCAGGTACTAGTGGTGCAAATAGGGCAGCTAGTGTGCAGATATGTGATTTCCTTAATTTGGACCCTCTATAATTCACTGGGTCAGATCTGAATGAAGATCCTCAAGACTTTATTGATCAAATCCAAAGGAACTTAGATATTATGTATGTATCCTGTAAGGAAGCAGTAGAGCTGGCAGCATATAGATTAAAGGGTGTGGCTATATTATGGTACAAAGCTTGGAAACAATCTAGGGGTAGAAATGCACCTTTAGGTAAATGGAAAGAGCTTAAAAAGGCATTCCTTGACCATTATGTGCCATTGGAGATCCGAGAGGCCCGAGCAACTCAGTTCTTAAATCTTTACCTACGGAATATAAGCGTGAGAGAGTATGTAACACCCCGAAGATAGACCCTGTTTTCAAACTCAGGACTTGCAGGATTTTTGAACTTCCAGAAATCACAGGTCAAGTCCACGAGCCATGGGTGGTTCCACGAGTCATGGAAGTGACTCGTGTTTCCAGTTTTGTAGATCATCCTGAGGTTTGAGGACCACAAGTGAGTTTCACGACTCGTGAAGGTTTCCACAGGTTGTGAAACCAAACTGTGGAACTTAGATAGAGTGTGGTCAAGTCCCCTGATTTCCATGACTTAGTTCTACGACTCATAGAAACTTCCATGAGTCGTCCTGTTGAGTCATAGAAAACCTTCAGTAGCCTAAAATCTTGGGCAGTTCAATAAGAAGGAACCACGGGTCGTGGTTGGGTCTACGAGTCGTAGACTACACCCGTGGAACCTGAAGCTGACCCTTTTTATCAGTTTTTCTAAATTAAATCCCAGGGGTATTTTAGTTATTACCCAACCTTTTAACTCCTAACTGAGGTAGTTTTGACTATTTCAAGAAGGGTTTTCACCCATATTACCCTAAGTCTCTTCTAAATCCTTCATTCACCTCCCAAAAAGGAAAAAGAATTCCCCCAAGCTCAAGGTCTCAAGCTTTAAGTTCAAGTCTCCTAAGTCTTTCCAGTTCAAGTGGGTTGGCTCCAATCAAGGTATGCGGGTATTAAACAATGGGTTCCATTCACCCTTGTGCCCAAAACCCCCAATTCTTACTTTGAATTATGAACTTGTGAAATTAGGATTTTCATTAAAATTGGGGAAACTTTATGGAATCAGTTCATATACATCAATTCATGGTTTCTTATGGTTTATCTATGATTCTTTAAAGATTCCTTAATTGGTTTCAAAGCCCACGTATTAAAGTTAAATTATAGCATGATTCTATTAAATTGCATGATTTTAAGTGAAAGTTTACATGTTTAGATAACATGTCCTTATGTATTTTATGAAATTGCATGCCCACCTATTCAAGTTATGAATTTAGAAAGGAAAATTATATTTTGAGTTATGGCTATGCACATTCTTTAGATGTATGATTTGAAAATGCATGACATCGGATACGTCCTATTGCTTTTCAAATAGTTTTGACATTAGATATGTCACCAGTTATGAACAGTTTTGACATCAGATATGTCACCAGTTATGAACAGTTTTGGCATCAGATATGACCCGCTATTATATGAGCTATATGTATATATTTTGGGAGTAGTATTTAGCACCGAGTTTGACTGGGTGAGAGTACCTTTAGTCCCAGAACTACGTGCCCCCATAGGTTTGCAAGTTCCCTTTGTTGGGCATTAGTTTTTCGTGATCACGCCACAATCATGCCTTTATACCTGGCAAGGTATATTGGGTCCTCTCGAAAGGGCGTATACATCGGATTCCCTGTAGCTCACATAGTCTATGTTGGTTAGAGAACCTCCCACAGAAACAATTTATGCTTTAAAAGTGTACTTGACTCTTATTCAGATTTCAGACTCTTGTTTATGATCATGTTTTCAGGTTATGGTGTTTCATAGAGTCATTTGTATCTAGTTTTGCTTTTAAAGTATGATTTCGATTGCTAAAGCATACTCAACATGTTTTAAACTATTTATCATGTTCATGAATCACTCACATACTCGGTACATCCTATAGTACTAACGTATATTTTGCGTTGCATCCTTCGATGATGCAGATTCAAGTGTACCTCCTTAGATTCATGGATAGAGTTTCCCGGCCACTCCCAGACAACTGTTGGTGAGTCCTCTTAGGTCGATGACTAGTTATGTTTTAAGCTTATGTTAGCTTTTCATTTCCGTACTTCAATTTAACTAGGGTCTTGTCCTAGCAACTCTTTATGTCATGAGTAGAGGCATTTCAGACATAGACAGTATTTTAGTCCTCTTATAGATCTTGTATTCCTATTTGATTTGATTATACATGTATGCTATTTCGACTTTATCTATTATACTTCCTCTTATATTTTGTTATGCTTGAGAATGCTATGACCAAAGGTTAGCTTAGGATTCTTGTATTCCTATGTCCCATGTTACATCTAGAGGGTAACTTCGGGGCATGAAAAACTTGGTATCAGAGCCTCAGGTTCAAGAGTCCTAGGATGTCCGAAAGCCACATTGAGTAGAGTCTCTTTCATGTGTGTGAAGCGCACCACACATATGAGGGGGAAGCTATGAGATGTCTTAGCAAAACTTCACTTCTTTCATGATCACGTCGTGCGATAGAACTTACCTTTAATTTCTTTATAATCCTTATCTTGTACATTTTAGACAATGCCTCTTCAACGTGCAATGCCTCCCCGAGCCGCTCAGAATGTTGTTCCTCCTATTTCAGTTCCCGATGTCATGAATGAGGAGTTCAGGAATGCCATCCATTTGCTAGCCCAGACTTTTTCCACTCAAGCCAATCAGCAGGCTCCTGCCCTCGTTCATCCTCAAGGTGGGGTAGTGGCTTGAGTTCGTGACTTTGTCCGAATGAACCCACCTGAATTTTGGGGTTCGAAAGTGAGTGAGGACCTTCTTACCTTTATTAAAGTAGTGAAGAAGATCTTTGAAGTTATGCAAGTGGTTGGGGTTGATTGTGTTGAGCTTGCATCCTATTAACTCAAGGATGTAGGTCATATTTGGTTCACGCAATGAAAAGAGGCTAGGGTGAGGGACGCGGTCCCAATGACTTGGGAGTGTTTTGAGAGGGCCTTCCTTAATAGGTTCTTTCCCTGAGAGTTGAGGCAAGCAAAGGTGGAGGAATTTGTGAACTTGAGATAGGTGTCGATGTCGGTTCAAGAGTATAGTCTGAAGTTCACTCAGTTGTCTAGGTATGCTCCCTCCATGGTAGCGGACCCGCATGATCAAATGAGCAAGTTTATATATGGAGTTTCTGATGGTGTGAAGAAAGAGTGTAGGTCTTCCTTCTTGTTGAGTGACATGAACATTTCCTGACTCATGACTCATGCCTATCAGATCGAGGGTGACAAGCTTAGCGAGATTGCAAGGGATAACAAAAGAGCTAGATTTGAGGATTCGGGACTTAGTCATCAGAGGTATGGAGGTGGACATCACTCCTCGTTCCATAAGAAGTCATCAGGGCCCGTTCATTCTTCTGCTAGTGCTCTTACCCAGGCCCAGAATCCTTGTCATGATCAGGGTGGTAAAGGATCTAGTTCCTATTCCCTGTCTCTAGGTAGTGTTGGTAAGGAATCTTCCTACCCTGATTGTGTTAAGTGTGGGAAGAACCACCCTGGTGAGTGTTTAGCTAGTAGAGAGGGTTGTTTTTGGTGTGGTCAGACTGGGAACCGTATCAGAGATTGCCCTTCACCTAGGAAGGGATAGGGAGTTAGAACTCAGCCTACCCCAGCAACTTCAGAAGGTAGACCAGCTCAGCAGGGCGCAGCTTCTAGCTCTGGTGGTCAGCGCCACAACTGCCTTTATACTATGTCGTCTCGTCAGGATAAGGAGGGTTCCCCAGATATGGTTACTAGTATGTTGAAAGTATTCTATTTTGATGTGTATGCTTTGTTGGACCCCAGTGCCTTCTTCTCTTTTGTGACCCATTTTGTAGCATGCAGGTTTGAAGTTTATTCTGAATTGCTTTTAGAACCCTTTTGTGTTTCTACTTTTATTGGTGAGTAAGACCTAGCCGAAAGAATCTACCAAAATTGCCTTATCTCAGTCCTTTATAGAGTCACTTCAGCGGACCTAGTAGAGTTGGAGATGACTGATTTTGATGTTATTCTTGGTATGGAATGGTTGTATACATGTTATGCTTCTGTTGATTGTCGTACTCGGGTTGTCAGTTTCAATTTTCCTAATGAACCCATCCTAGAGTGGCAAGGTAGCCCCCCTTCATCGAAAGGTTGCTTTATATCTTATCTTAAGTCTAGAAAGATGATTTTTAAGGGCTATGTCTATCATATTGTTCGGGTCATGGACACGGAGTCCGGAACCCCATCTCTTTCAGTCTGTTCCTATTGTTAATGAATTTCCAGAAGTGTTCCCTGAGGATTTTCCCAGAGTCTTTCCCGATCGGGAAATCGACATTGGGATATATCTTTTTCCGGATATGAATCCTATCTGTATTCCTCCCTATAGAATGGCACCCGCCAAACTTAAGGAATTAAAGGATCAGTTGAAGGATCTTCTTTATAAGGGTTGCATCAGGCTTAGCATTTCTCCATGGGGTGCCCCGATTTTGTCTGTTAGGAAGAAGGATGCCTCTCATAGAATGTGTATTGACTACAGTCAATTGAACAAGGTCACAATCAAGAATAAATATCCCATTCCTAGGATTGATGATTTGTTCGATCAGCTTCAGGGTGCTAGTTTCTTCTCCAAGATTGACCTTAGATACGGTTATCATCAGCTTCGTGTTAGAGAGTATGATATTCCAAAGACAGCCTTCAGGACTTGGTATGGTCATTATGAATTTGTTGTGATGTCTTTTGGTCTAACGAATGCTCCTGCAACCTTTATGGATTTGATGAACCGTGTGTTCAAGCAGTACCTGGACATGATTATGATTATTTTCATTAATGATATCCTCATCTACTCTCGGAGTGAGAAGGAGCATGTGGACCATTTGAGGGTTGTGTTACAAACTCTCAAGGACCGGCAGTTATTTTCTAAGTTTAGCAAGTGTGAGTTTTGGATGCAGTCTGTTGCTTTTCTGGATCATATTATGACTAAAGATGGTATTCGGGTGGATTCTCAAAAGATAGAGGCAGTAAAGAACTGGCCTAGACCTACTTCTCTGTCTGTTATTAGGAGCTTTTTCGGTTTGGCTAGTTACTACAGGAGGTTTTTGGAAGGCTTTTCTTCTATTGTTGCCCCTTTGACTAGATTTACTCAAAGAAGGTAAAATTTTAGTGGTCCGACTTGTGTGAGAAGAACTTTAGGAATTGAAGACTAGATTTACCACAGCTCAAGTGTTAGCTCTACCCGAGGGCTTAGAAGATTTTGTTGTGTATTGTGATACTTCTAGTATTGATTTGGGTTGTGTTTTGATGCAGCGTGGTAAGGTGATTGCTTATGCTTCGAGACAACTTAAGACTCATGAGAAGAACTATCCTACTCATGATCTTGAGTTGGAAACCATAGTGTTTGCTTTGATGATTTGGAGACACTACTTGTATGGTGTGCATGTGGATGTATTTACCGATCATAAGAGTCTCCAGTATGTGTTCACTCAGAAGGAGTTGAATTTGCGACAAAGAAGATGGCTCAAGCTCATTAAGGATTATGATATGAGTGTGCTTTACAATCTAGGTAAGGCCAACGTCGTGGCGGATTCCTTGAGTAGATTGTCCATGGGAAGTGTGTCGTCCGTTGATGATGGGAAAATGGAATTGGTTAAGGAGGTTCATAGGCTAGCTTTGTTGGGAGTGCTCCTTATGGACTCGATAGAAGGTGGTGTGATTGTACAAAATGGTTCTAAATCATCTTTTGTAGCTGAGGTGAAGGAAAAATAAGACGACGATCCCATTCTACTTCATCTTAAGGGTGCAGTTCATTAGCAGCGGGTGGAGGTTTTCTCCCAAGGGGGAAATGGTGTACTTCGTTATCAGGGTCGCTTGTGTGTGCCAAATATTGATGGGTTGAGACAGCAGATTCTGACTGAGGCTAACAGTTCTAGATATTCCTTTCATTCGGGTGCTACTAAGATGTACCATGATCTACGGGAAATCTTTTGGTGGAATTGTAAGAAGAGGGACATAACCGGGTTTGTGGCTAAGTGTCCCAACTGTCAGCAAGTAAAGGTGGAGCATCAAAGGCCGGGGGGCATGATTCAAGATATTTACCTTCCCACTTGGAAATGGGAAGCAATCAATATGGATTTCATTACTAGTTTGCCTCGTACTCGAAAGCTACATGATTCTATTTGGGTGATTGTCGACCGGATGACCAAATCATCCCACTTCTTGGCTGTTAAGACTAATGACTTAGCAGACGACTATGCCAGACTCTACATCCAGGAGATAGTTTGATTTCATGGTGTTCCCTTGTCCATCATTTCTGACAGAGGTCTTCAGTTTACATCTCAGTTTTGGAGATTGTTTCAGAAAGGTTTTGGTACCCAGGTGAAGCTTAGCATAGCTTTTAATCCTAAGACAGTCGTCCAGGAAGAGCGTACTATTTAGACTTTGGAGGATATGTTAAGAGTGTGTGTTATTGACTTCAAAGGTAATTGGGATGACCACTTACCACTTATCGATTTTTCCTACAACAACATCTTTCACTCGAGCATCTAGATGGCTCCGTATGAGACACTTTATGGCTGGAGATGTAGATCTCCTATTAGTTGGTTTGAGGTAGGTGAGGAAGCCTTGATTGGTCAAGATTTGGTTCGTAAGACTATGGAGAAGGTTCAGCTTATTCGGGAAAGGTTGAAGACCGCGCAGGGTCGACACAAATCTTATGCGGATGTGAAGAGAAGGGAGTTGGAATTTCAATTTAAGGATTGGGTTTTCGTTAAGGTGTCACCCATGAAGGGTGTGATGAGGTTTTGCAAGAAAGGAAAGCTTAGTCATCATTTTGTAGGTCCTTAAAAGATTTTGAGGAGAGTTGGTAAGGTTGCTTATGAGTTGGATTTTCCATCAGAGTTGGAAGCGGTTCACCCTATTTTTCATGTTTCCTTGTTGAAGAAGTGTGTTGGTGATCCAATCTTGATTGTCCCTTTGGAGGATGTGCATGTGAAGGATAGTCTCACCTATGAGGAGGTTCCCGTAGAGATCCTTGATCGTCAGATTTGGGGGTTGAGGAACAAGAAAGTCGCTTAGGTAAAGGTTCTTTGGAGAAATTAGCTTGTTGAAGGAACGACTTGGGAAGCGAAAGAGGCCATGAAGTCCAGATATCCTCATCTCTTTCCTTCTGGTTCAGTTTCAGCTTTAGGTACTAGTTTCCTCCTTAGTATGTCCCTCCGATTCTATCCCATCGGTTCCTCTCATTTTTCTAGCATGCATCCATGTTTTATGAAGTTAGTTTATCATGTTTTCAAGTTAAAAAGTTCAATTTTATGTTTACTCTTTGATTTCCATGTTATGTTGCTGGTTGGGATGTTTTATCTTCAGTTTTCCCTTGTGTAATCTTGATTCGAGGATGAATGATCCCAAAGGGGAGATATTGTAACACCCCAGAAATATACCCATCTTTTAAACTCAGGACACGCAGTAATTTTTGAACTTCCAGAAATCACGGGTCAAGTCCACGAGCCGTGGGTGGTTCCACGAGTCGTGTAAGTGACTCTTGATTCCAGATCTGTAGACCATCCTCAGGTCTGAGAACCACGAGTCAGTTTCATGACTCGTGAAGGTTTCCACGGGTCATGGAACCAAACCGTGGAACTCAAACAGAGAGTGGTCAAGTCCCTTGATTTCCACGACATAGTTCTACAACTCGTGGAAGCTCCACGAGTCGTCCTGTTGAGTCGTAGAAAACCTTCAACAGCCTGAAATCTTGGGCAGTTTCCACGAGAAGGAACCACGGGTCATGGTTGAGTCTACGAGTCATAGACTCCACTCGTGGAAAATGAAGCCAACCCTTTTTATCAGTTTTTCTAAATTAAATCCCACGGGTATTTTCGTCATTACCCATCCTTTTAACTCCTAAGTGAGGTCATTTTGACTATTTAAAGAAGGGTTTTCACCCTTATTACCCTAAGTCTCTTCTAAATCCTTCATTCACCTCCCAAAAAGGAAAAAGAATTCCGCCAAGCTCAAGTTCTCAAGCTTCAAGTTCAAGTCTCATAAGTCTTTCTAATTTAAGTGGGTTAGCTCTAATCAAGTTATATGGGTATTCAACAATGGGTTCCTTTCACCCTTGTGCCCAAAACCCCCAATGCTTACTTTGAATTATGAACTTGTGAAATTAGGATTTTGATTAAAATTGGGGAAAACTTATGGAATCATTTATGATGCATCAATTCATGGTTTCTTATGGTTTATCTATGATTTTATTAAGATTCCTTAATTTGTTTCAAAGCCCATGTATTAAAGTTGAATTCTAGCATGATTCCATTGGATTTCATGATTTTAAGTGAAAGTTTACATTTTTAGATAACATGTCCTTATGTATTTTATGAAATTGCATGCCCACCTATTCAAGTATGAATTTAGAAAGGAAAAGTATATTTTGAGTTATGGCTATGCATATTTTTATATGTATGATTTGAAATTGCATGACATCAGATATATCCTATTGCTTTTCAAACAGTTTTGACATCAGATATGTCACCAGTTATGAACAGTTTTGACATAAGATATGTCACCAGTTATGAACAGTTTTGATATCAGATATGTCACCAGTTATGAACATTTTTGGCATCAGATATGCCCCAGTATTATATGATCTATATGTATAGGTTTTGGGACCAGTATTTAGCACCGAGTTAGACTCGGTGAGAGTACCCTTAGTCCCAGAACTACGTGCCCCGATAGGTTTGCAAATCTCCTCTGTTGGGCATTAATTTTTAGTGATCACGCGACAGTCATGCCTTTATACCCTAGCAAGGTATATTGGGTCCTCTCGATGGGGCGTATACATCGGATTCCATGTAGCTCACATGGTCTATGTCGGTTAGAGAACCTCCCACAGAAACAGTTTATGCTTTAAAAGTGTACTTGACTCTTATTAAGATTTTAGACTCTTATTTATGATCATGTTTTCAGCTTATGGTGTTTCATTTAGTCATTTGCATCTAGTTTTACTTTTAATGTATGATTTTGATTGCTAAAGCATACTCATCATGTTTTAAACTATTTATCATGTTCATGCATCGCTCACATACTCGGTACATCCTATAGTGCGCTGCATCCTTTGATGATGCAGATTCAAGTGTACCTCCTCAGATTCATTGCTAGAGTTTCCTGGCTACTCCCAGACAGCTGTTGGTGAGTCCTCTTAGGTCGTGGACTAGTTATGTTTTCAGCTTATGTTAGCTTTTCATTTCCGTACTTTGAGTTAGCTAGGGTCTTGTCCTAGCAACTCTTTATGTTATGAGTAGAGGCATTTCAGACATAGACAGTATTTGAGTCCTCTTACAGATCTTGTATTCCTATTTTACTTGATTCTACATGTATGCTATTCTGACTTTATCTATTATACTTCCAGTTATCTTTTGTTATGCTTGAGAATACTATGACCAAGGGTTATCTTGGGATCCGTGTGGTCCTAATTACTATGGTACGTCTAGGGGGTAACCTCGGGATATGACAAAGTATTGTCTCAAGTTTAATTCTTTGGCCAGGTACGCTCCTAAGGTAGTATCTTCTATGGAGGATAGAGTTAGAGAGCCAAGTACACCCATCACATACTTGAACATATATGGCCCAAAGAAGTGAAAGAAAGGGGAAGAATTTGCAGCCAAGGCCAAATAATTTTAAATCCACAAAGGCTCAAGTTAAATGGACAGGTACATCACCTAGTTGACAATTTATGGCCTAAAAGAAGCCAAGAAAGTCGGCCAAAAGCAAGTCCCTTCCAAAGGGATAAGATCAGTTCATTTCATTCATTTTAACTTGGGGAAAAAATCAGATTTTTAAAGTTCTTTCTTTCTCTCCCTCTTAGTTTCAGTTAGCATCCATAAAATACCATTAGGATTCTTAAATATTCTCCCTTTTTTCAAGATAAGTTGAAGGGGAGTTCAAGCTCTTGAAGTAGTACAAGTTAGGAGAACAGATTCTCAGACTTTGAGGTAAAGTTACTGCCCATTTTTTGGCCCCTCTTTATATACAAGTTTGGTGGAAAATTTTGTATGTATCTGTGTCAAAAACCATGGAGTAATGGTTGGAATCATTGAATTTAATATTTTCTTATTGTGTTGGAGGATGTTTAGGGCTATTTTAGGGGCTGTTTATATGTTTATATTAGGGGACAACTTGGCTGATCTTGGAAGGGGATGTGTTTAGTTGTCTTGAAGTATGGAAGGAGGGTGTGGTGATACACCACTTAATTGGATGTTATGTTAACTTGCTTCCTGCACATTTTTGTATACTGTTTGGTATATGTTATGAAGTCAAAAGAGTTTCAAGGGACCTTATGAGAAGGTCGTATAGTATATAGACGTGATTAAAAGAGAAGGGGTGGAAAGAACACTCTTGATTTGATCAATTACGAGCTTACTGCGCGGTTACTGATTTAGTGAGTCAAGTAGCCCAAATTAGTTAATTAGCTACTAATACTGGTGTTGCCACTTATTTCATTATAGATAAATAATCTGAAAGGGAGAAGCATTATTCGTTGTAATATCTAAGTTGCACAACAAGGTATGTAAGTCTATGCGTTTCCACATTCTTTGGCATTAAATCTAGTACTTATGTTACTACCAACAAAGTGAGTTTCCTAAGTGCTCTTCCTAGTAAAGGGTACATAGTGGCAGCATATAATCTGCAACATGGCTAATGATATTTTCCCCACTCCATAGTGTGTCTAAGTTCTTCAACATGTGTTTACTATTAGATCTACATGTTTACTCTTGCAAGTACTAGTATGAAAAAGTTACTTCTTATGTCATCGTTACTGCCCTAAGCGCATATTCACGTCTCTTGTACTACTGGTCTATAGTTCTGAGCTCAAAACTATATGAAGTAATCTGTATATGTGTGGGTGGTAGCCCAGGGTTGAAAGCCTAGCATGGGTCGATCCCTATTTATGTACTTATGGGTGGCAGCCTAGGGGCGAAAGACTAGCATGGGTCGATCCTAATTTGTACAATTAAGAGGGTAGAATCTCAGGGGCTAAATTGCCTAGCACGGGACTCCTCTTCTACCATTGATAAGTTGTAATTTATATCACATGTCTTACAAAGATTTTAAAGCAAAAAAGAATAAAGAAGGGTATGTAATGTACATGATTCCACAAGTGTGAGTGAAGGTGGTATTATGTTCTTATTTACACGTTTATGCATTGATACATGATTCTATTTGAGCTCTTAATTTACATATGGTTTACTTTATGCCTTACATATTTAGTACATTCTCTCATACTGATGACCCTCATAGGGGACACTGTATTTCATGCCACATGCACAGGTACTCTGGCTAGTATACATCCCCAGTAGGAGAACAAGATACTCGGTTGTTGTTGGTGAGCTCCAGGTTGATTTGGGGCTTTATCGAGTCTTTGGTAGATATTTTTGGTATTGTATAGTTAAGGGTAAGGCATGGCCCTGTCCCGACCTAAACTACATTTGTCTATCTTTTAGAGGCTTTGTAGACTAATGTTAAAGTAAATCTTAGTTATGTCTTTTCTCGTAACAGTTGTGGCCTCAACGGCCAGATCAAGTACATATGTTTTGGACCTATCTATGTTGGTCTTGTTATTAAGACATATTATCTATAGTAAAAGCTTCATAATGGTCATAGTTATATGCATGATAACCATAAGCTATAAGTTAATTCCCTCAGGCCTTTAGGGCATCGGGTGCCTGTCCTTCAAGATGAGATCTGAGCTGTGATAGAACTGTTCAAAACTATTCAAAACTATCAGATATATTTAAAAATGTTCCTCAAATGGGTTTTAAACATTTCCAAAATGTCACATAAATTTGGACAAAAATGCCCTTCTAGTGGTATGCGGTGCGATGTGCGGATCACACGTCATCATGTGCACTTTGCACACCCTTCTTCTGTGGTCCAGTGACTCGGGAAAATTAGGAGATTCATGCAATGTGGGGTGCATTTCATAGCAGGCATTATGCGTGTCGCACAATGACCGCACCCCTTAGCAAACTCTTAAGTTAACTTTCATCTCCATGTGGTAGAAGGTGCGTTTCGCACGAAGGCAAGTGTGTGTCACACGAGCGCCGCATCTCTGAGCAGAATCTTCTTCTTGTTTGATCACTTCACACTTCACTGCTTTTTGGATCTTTTAAGGTCCATTTCATTATTTTCTATATTTGATCATAAGTACCTGCATGGACATCAACAAAGGCCATAACAACCTCTAAATATTATCAAAACATAGGAATAGTTCATGAGTAAAGGCTCAATAAGTTGGTAGATTACCAACTTATCAGAGCCAAATAAAGAAACACTCGTACCTTTGAGCTTTCATCCTGATATCTCCTAGTAACTTCTCCTGACTCTACATGTCGCTCAAGAATAGCGACCATCCTAGTAAACAACTAAACTGCCTCCCTCATCCTCTGATCCCTTGTATCTTGTGGAGGAACTACAGGTGTTAGAGTTCTTATGTCCCTAGATGTCTCAGGTGCCAATGGAACTTGTGAGGCTAGGAGAATTGCATCTCCCCAGGCTTCAGCAGGTGCCAAAGAAGCTAGAACTGGGATTTCTGGAGACTCACTGTGTGCCTTCAAAAACCTGTATCCCTTTAACCCAGTGGGGAATGACTGGTAACTTCCCCCGGATCAATGCTTATCTCTTATTATGCCATCTCCTGAGTGTAGGTACTCTGTAAAATAAGAAACATGAAGCACGATTTAGATTTCATATGTCCTTATAACTTCGCTCTATAGCATGATCTATCAATTGAAAGAAATGTAACCATTCCTAAATGCCATGTAGCCTCCCGATTATAAGTGTGGTGCACAACACACCCATAAGAAAGACTCTACTAGACACGTCTTGTAGAATCTCTGGGACATGACCTGCTCTGATACTAAGTTTGTCATGCCCCAAACTTGGGGAGGCACGACTGGCACTTGATACCTTATTTGATCGAGTTAGCCACTAAAACATACTAGATGACTAAACTGTGGGTCCAAAAAGTCAGGTAGCATAACATCTGAAATACTAAGCCTGGACCATTAAGGTCATAACCTTAATGATAACAAGTCATATAGTTAAAGGTAGACAAGCAAAAAATAATGAAGTACTGGCTGGCCGATGAGGCCACAACTGAAGACATACATACATACATATACATACATGCCAAACCTATGGGGTTGGAGACTGGAAGCTCCAAAGAGAAACCTAGAATACCATGTTAGCAATAGCCTCTAAGAGTGTCATAAGAACTGGTCGGGAAAAGGCCTTGATTATACCCAAACTGTACAAAAAAGTAAACATCCTTTAATAGCTCCAGGAAGAGGTGGAGCTTACCAACTCATAGTTGAACCTTAAATCCTAGCAGAGGTATCGATCAGAATCCCTACTAGAACCTGCATGCATGAAACAAAAATGCAGTGACATCAGTACGAATAAAAATATGCTTGTATGTAAGGCGGAGAGTAGAATCATAAATAGCTGCAGTAAAAAAGCTATTAGAGATAACACCTAAAATGGAAACTCTGATAGCTTCCATGGCCGACATCCGATCTTATATAAAATAAATATGCATGGTACGATTGCATAAGCATATGTTATGAATACATATATATAGATGCAAATGCATTTCATACCCAACAATGTTCTAGCAATGCTGGTGTCTTTTGGTAGCTAACCAATATTATATTTGCCAAATTGTGGCCATCTGTATCTCATACGTATAAATATAGGTAGTAGGCCTCATTCCTCCCGATTATATCTTGGAAGTAGACTGCATGTCATGTCATGTCATGGATTAATAATGCACATATGTCATCATGTTTCCAATCTTGGTCCGTTGGTACTCTTTATTCTCATTATCTAGTAATAACTTTTGTATTACATGTAAATGCCTCGTAGAACGTCATATGTTCTTAAAAGAGACTTGAACAGTTAACTCAACTTTAGAAAGGTAACTTAAGCCTACGGATGTTCATAAAGAGCTTAAAGTGTTTCACTTCTTTCTATATATGTTTCCATAATGGTTTGTAAAAGAAAGTATTTCAAAAACCAAGCCCTTTGGTAGTTTAAACAAACGAGTTACATTTGAGTGATTTGGAACTCAAACTTGAAGAAATAATATTTACTACCAAAGAAGTAATATTTCCCCCTGTCTCTTGTGGGGGAACTATAGGTGTTGGAGTTCTTATGTCCCTAGATGTCTCAGGTGCCAATGGAACTTTTGAGGCTAGGAGCATTGCATCTCCACAGGCTTCAGCAGGTCCCAAGGAAGCTAGAACTGGGATTGCTGGAGACTCACTGTGTGCCTTCAAAAAACTGTATCCCTTTAACCCAGTGGAAAATGACTGGTAAATTCCCCCGGATCAATGCTTATCTCTTATTATTCCATCTCCTGAGTGTAGGTACTCTGTAAAATAAGGAACATGAAGCATGATTTAGTTTTCATATGTCCTTATAACTCCGCTCTATAGCATGATCTATCAATTGAAAGAAATGTAATCATTCCTAAATGCCCTGTAGCCTCATGATTATAAGTGTGGTGCACAACACACCCATAAGAAAGACTCTACTAGACACATCTTGTAGACTCTCTGGGACATGAACTGCTCTGATACTAAGTTTGTCACGCCCAAAACTTGGGGAGGCACGACTGGCACTCAATACCTTATTTGATCGAGTTAGCCACTAAAACATACTAGATGACTAAACTGTGGGTCCAAGAAGTCAGGTAGCATAACATCTAAAATACTAAGTCTGGACCATTAAGGTCATAACCTTAATGATAACAAGTCATATAGATAAAGGTAGACAAGCAAAAAATAATGAAGTACTGGCTGGCCTCTGAGGCCACAACTGAAGACATACATGCATACATATACATACATGCCAAACCTATGGGGTTGGAGACTGGAAGCTGCAAAGAGAAACCTAGAATACAATGTTAGCAATAGCTTCTAAGAGTGTAATACGCACTGGTCGGGAAAAGGCCTTGACTATACCCAAATTGTACAAAAAAGTAAACATCCTCTAATAGCCCCAGGAAGAGGTGGAGCTTACCAACTCATAGTTGAACCCTAAATCCTAGCAGAGGGATCAATCAGAATCCCTACTAGAACCTGCATGCATGAAACAAAAATGCAGTGACATCAGTACGAATAAAAATGTACTTGTATGTAAGGCGGAGAGTAGAATCATAAATAGCTTTTGTAAAAAAGCTATTAGAGATAACACCTAAAATGGAAACTTTGATGGCTTCCATGGCCGACATCCGATCTTATATAAAATAAATATGCATGGTACGATTGGATAATCATATGTTATGAATACATATATATAGATGCAAATGCATTTCATACCCAACAATGTTCTAGCAATGCTGGTGTCTTTTGGTAGCTAACCAATATTATATTTGCCAAATTGTGGCCATCTGTATCTCATACATATAAATATAGGCAGTAGTCCTCATTCCTCCCGATTATATCTTGGAAGTAGACTGCATGTCATGTCATGTCATGGATTAATAATGCACATATGTCATCAGGTTTCCAATCTTGGCCCGTTGGTACTCTTTATTCTCATTATCTCGTAATAACTTTTGTATAACATGTAAATGCCTCGTAGAACGTCATATGTTCTTAAAAGAGACTTGAACAGTTAACTCAACTTTACGGATGTTCATAAAGAGCTTAAAGTGTTTACTTCTTTCTATATATGTTTCCATAATGGTTTGTAAAAGAAAGTATTTCAAAAACCAAGTCCTTTGGTAGTATAAACATACGAGTTACATTTGAGTGTTTTGGAAATTGACATATTACTTTAATATTTTCTAAAAATCATTTTAGCGAGGAAGTGTAAATATTATTTCGTCAAGTTATTTTAACGTTATGATCAACTGTAAATGTTACGGCAATTTCCAAAACACACAATATATACACAGCTAAATTGGCAGATTTCCCAAAAGGATCATAACTTGACGAAATATCCGTAGAACTTCATAAAAACATTCATAAAAGAACCCCGAGATGGTTATCTTAGAAAACTAAGTGTAAATATTGAAGAACCACCAAGAACTACCAAGTTCTATCTTCTGAAACTAGCTCCAAATATGGCCAATTGAATGAGAAAATGGTTGCCTCGTGTAGAGATTGCATTTCTAGGAACGGGGGAAAACTTTATCGATTCAAATCACTAAAAATGCACTTTGATCACTCAATAACTCTCTTGGAACCCTCCCATATGTTTTCTCTCTATTTTGGAACTGTTTGGGAGTGTTAAAACATGAATTTGAACCTTTAAATCGATCTTGACCCGACCCGCTTCGCTACCTGGTTTTCAACTCAGATAGTCTGCGGTAAAACATTGATTACTCTTTACTCCAACATCAGTTTGACATGAGGTTTTGTGTGTTCGAAACTAGACTCGCAGACCTTAGATTTAATAGGTTGGGAGCCCTCTAACTCTTTATAATTTGGAGAAAAGCGCCAAGACATTTTACCCAAAGTTCAAAAAATTTATTAAAGAAACTTAGGATAACTTTTGCCGACTATTATTACGCAACTTGGTTGACTTCATACTTAACATACAACCATTGAGAGATTATAATACCTCATAACACATCCTTCTTAGTATATTATATACTTTTAGTCTTACACCGAAGCTACTGGTTAATTTAAACCTTTCGAACGGGCAAGGTGTTACGCGAGGCATTTCACTAACTAAAACTTTTGTTTAAGGGATCCCCTTGGCCTCAAACTTTAGTTTAATTCTTTGATATTACAACCCATTTGCAACCATATTCTCTCGACGTGCTACACCAACTCATATACACCTCATACACTCATGCCATGCTATGTATATCGTACAAAAAAAATTATGGGGTCTCACACATTGAGTCTTGTTTGGCCTAATAGGAGGCATAAAACTCAAGAACCAAGTTTCCATAATAACCTCCTGGTACATCCAAGAATGGTGACCAATCCCTCTCAGTGAATTGCTTGTTGATGTTGGGGAATTTTTCATCAAGCCCAGCCAAATTAAAGCTCTTATCCGGTGTGAATGCTCGGCCATTCCAATACTCATGATAATAGGACTCATGCCCTTAACACAAAAATTAATTGTGTCCTCCTTATTAACAGGGATTTGTGGGACCTCAAGAACAACCTCGGGGATCTTTTTCTTGCTTGGCCCTTGCCCTTGCTTTTACTCTTGCTCTTGCTTTTGGATGGAGACTTGCAGGTATGCCTGTCAGAGTTTCCCCTGTTTAAAGTCATGGCCTGCAAAATAGATATGAGTGCCAAGGAAGGAAAACAAAAATAATCTTTTTTTATTTTTCATGAGTAAGCAAAAGGAAAGAACAACAAGAAAATAAGTATTGAAAAAGAAATGGAGTGCAAGAAGAAATAAGTGGCATGGGGTTGACTACCGGCACAAGTGTGCCACATTTGTTACGAAGAAGGAGACCTACGACATGCATGTGAGCCGCATGCATTGAGAAGAAACTTGGCAACAAGAATAGGTCACCTGCGCCTCACATGTGTTTCATAGGAAGACACTTGCGGCACACATGTGAGGTGCAGGTGCTAGGCAAACACCTGACAGTAACTCTCATGCACCTGCATTTACACCTCTATTTCATAGGTGAAGACCTGCAACACGCAGGTGGAATGTAGGTGTCAGGCAGTGAAGAGTGATGTTCAACCTTACACTTGCATGGTACTTGCATTCTGCAGGGCAACACTTTCAACCCTCACATGAACAAGAATGCTTAGATCATCCTTTATTAGACATCAATTTAAACTTAAGCAAATAATTGACCAAATTCAAAGTCTAATGGGTACTCAAACTTCCCCGAAAGACTTACAAAATATTTTCAAGACCACAATTTGACCACAAAGATATACACTTAATGAGTTCTCTTATGAAGGACACTACCCATCTATCATCGGGAAATATCAAGCTATAAGCTCAATCACAAAGATCACTTAAAAATGCACAATAAGCACTCACACTCAACTAAAGCGCTCACCGAACAAATTATAATCCATTAAATCTACTCAAAAGCACAATGGTAGTCATTTTGACCCAACATATAACTATTTCAAAAAACAAATCGAAGCAACAATGATTTGCACCTAAGAATAACGTCACACAATCTATCATAGGGCCAAACATGCATTACTAATGAGTGGGTTACTCAGACTTCACCCCCAACTAAAAAATTTAAGCTATTAAGTAGCAAAAATGACATGCATTATCATTTAAAGCACAATCCACAATAACAAACTACCCAAACTTAAACTTGAAAATGAAATACTAAGCATATTGGGGGTAATGGTGATTTTGACTAGCATGCTAAATCAAAAATACTTCCAAAACAAAGAGAAACATGGATTTATTATAGGAGAGCATACCACAAGTGAAACTAATAAAGTGGGTGAGTAGAAATTGTTGTTTGAAGCCTTGACAATGGATTCCCAAGAGACTTTGATAGAAAAAGGATAGCAGCAGCAACTCTGACTGGCAGTGGTGCAGCGGTGGTAGAGAGAAGATTAGTGAGGGAAGGAATTTGGGAGTTGAGGGAGCTTGTGGGTGAGTTAATGGAGGTTTTGAGTGTTAGGAATGGTGAAAAACAAGAAAAAGATGGGTATTAGAGAGTTGAGAAGGATAGGAGGCGCAGGTCAAAGATGGGTTGGGTTAGGTCAAAGATTAAAAAGGCATAGCTTCACCTGCACTTGCACATATGGCTTCATGTCACAACATGTGGCACGCATCTGGTGTATTCTTGAATATTTTCTACACATATGTGTTGCAGGTTTGCACATGTGTTTCGCATGTGGCACGCAAGTGCTAATTTATTTCATTATTTACTCGCTGGCTTTTTATCCATCATATGCATTCCACCTGCGATCTTGCATGTGTGGCACATGTCACCTTGACGAATCTTTTTAGTACTTTTCCAATTTTTAGGCTTCATGCATTCCTAAAATAACAAAAACAACAAAAAGGTGAATTAAAAAAATCAAAAACCCTTGGGTCGCCTCCCAAGAAGTGTTTGATTTTATGTCACGACACGAAGATATTATCTCAGTGATCAAGGGATAACATGACGATTACCTCCAAGAGTGGTAAATGTCCAATCATGCCAATGAGCAAACCTCACAACACGGGATCCATCCTCTACCCTCCATATTACTTCATCTTCACTTTTTGATTCAATTAATGAGAAAACCCTTAAGTCATCCGGAGGTTTCATTACTTGACACAGATTAAATGTGACCTCTTCATTTCAAACTCAAAACTTGAGCTCTCCCAATTCAACATCAACAAGTGCTCATCCAGTGTCTAAGAAAGGGAGACCCAAGATGATAGGAACCTCTAGGTCCATATCACAATCCAATACAACAAAATCCACTGAAAGAATGAACTTATCAACTTTCACCAAAACATAAAATAGAATACCAACCGAGTATTTAATTGAACAATTAGCCATAAGCAACGTCATCAAAGTTAGCTTTGATGACCCCACGCCTAATTTCTTAAATATCGAAAAAGGAATCAAGGTTATACTTGCCACAAGGTCACATAAGGATTTTTTGAACAAATGCACCCCGATGGTGAAACGAATGGTGAAATCTCTCGGGTCTTCTCTCTTTGGAGCAAAATTGCTAGCCATGATCACACTATAATGATGTAACACCTCCATTGTGCCCCCATCAATCACTCTTTTCTTCTTTAATAGAATTTTCATGAATATAGTGTACCCCGACATTTGTATCAACGCATCAACCAAAGGGATGTTCACGGACAATTTGCTAAACAAATCTACAAACTTTTTGAACCGACTGTCCTCTTTCATATTGATCAACCTTTGGGGATAGTGCGAAGGACACTTGGGCATTGGCAATGTAATATTTTCAAGTATTTCCTCCATGTCTCATTGATATCAATCACAATTTGGGGGTAGGATATACCTTTTCTCTTTCTGAGATTGGATCCTCTTCATCCATAATCACATTCTCATCATCATTCAATGTAGGTGAAATAGGCTTCACCACTACTTTCAGATTGTCATCACTCTTATTTTGAACCATAATTTTTGTGGTCACATCACCCAAACCATCAAGCTTTTTTCCACTTCTAGTAAAAATTTCCATACAATGACCATCATTATTTGGGTTAGGAAGTGTACCCTTCATCCATGAATTTCTTTGTGCCGACATTTGATTCATTTAGGCCTTGAGGTGCTTAATAGATGCATAATGGGAACTAAATATTTTAGCAAGGTTAGATACATCACTTTTCAATTTTTGAACCCCATTATCAGTGAATTCCATATTAATTATGACTCGGGCCAACGTGTCTTTAATTTTTGAGCTTAAAAGATTTCTAACACCTATTTGAATCGAGGTTGCATCTTCTATAGGAGAAGGTACATAGGGATTTTAGTCCCGGTGATTATATCTATCACCCTCCCTATAACGGTCACTATCTCTCAAATATGCATCTCAGTCTCTTTATCAATCACAATGTCTCCACGATAGTTCTCTTTCCTTGCTCCAACCTAGATTCTCGTCACTTAGTCCCCAAGGGCCTTGATTGGCACCTTGGTACCCCGAGTGAGAACCCATTATTTTGTTAGACATGTAGTGCACTTCCTCATCAAATAATGTGTAAGCCTCATCTTCCTTATGGGCTTTGGCTCCTAAAGTTGTCAATTGCATTGACGCTCATTACCCCAGCTCTCATCATGTGCTTAGTAAGCAACTCTACTTGGGTCATCATCTTGTACAAGGTCTTATCTCATTCTTTCTCTTTTCACCTTATCTCATTTGTCATGATTACGAGGGTGATATTCAATGTAACCTCAGTTTTCCTTGTATGCCAAGACCAATTAGATTTTGTCATTCAATCTAACAAGGCTTTCGCAAGTCCAAAAGTTTGGTCCATTATTGAACCACCTACTAGGTTATTCACCACCGACTTATTTATAGAATCCAATAAGTGATAGAAACTTTGAATAAAAACACTGCATCCAGCAACCCATGAGTTGGACACAATAGCATTTTCTTTTTGAACCTTAGCCACACTTCATATAGGGGTTCTCTGGGTTTTTGGCAAAAGTTTGTGATCTCATCACAAAGTTAAAGAATTCTTGAGGATAGAAAGAAAAATTCTAAGAAAGTATTGGTTAATTCATTCCATGAAGTGATAGAGCCTTTGGGAAGATCTTCAAAACATGAAGTTGCTTCGCCCATAAGGAAAAATGGGAATAATCATAACCAAATAGACTCTTGGTTGATGTTGTGGATGTTTAATGGTAGGCGTATTTTGATGAAGTTCCTTATATGGCTGTTAGCATCCTTATATGCAAGGCCTCTGAACAATTCTTTCATTTGGATTAGGTGTAGCATGGTGCTTGTGACATGGAAAATTGCATTCCCTTCTGTAAAAGGTAGGCGAATGGCACCCACTACACCATGTCCGATTAGTTCACCTTCAACATCTATCAGTCCGTCAACACTAGCTTGTTTGCTAGCTTGACTCATTTGCTTCACCTATTCGAAACACAAAAATAACAAACAAAGTAAAAGAAAAACAAGATGCAACACAAATGTGAATCAACAAAAGAAAAATGGCAATCAAAAAACCAATCCCTGGCAACGTCACCATTTTTGTAACATCCACAAACTCTCCAATGAAGGAGGTGGAAATAGTCTTTTAGGAAATAATTGTCCAACAGGAGTTCGGGGTTGATTTCCCATAGATATTTGATGTTAGATTTACCAAGGTTTGTAACTTGAATCACAAAAGTAAGCGTATTCCATAAAATGATAAAGTAAAATGGGGGAATTGGTTAAACAAGTGAAAAATTTAGTATACAAAGACAACAAAGTAACATGATTATTGGTATCAAGATTAAGTGATCTAGGCGTGTGCATTTTATGGGGAGTAGATTTGATAGGTATTAACTAGATGCCTTAGAACAAATTATAGCATGGATAGCCTTGGTTTTATCTACCCTCAAAGTTTGTCAACGTATGAGTGTGTCTATCTTTGGGTTTTTTCGAACCCCAAAAACCATACTCGATAATAAACCAATCAATTGCTTGGGTAGTCTTAGACTATCTCTAACTCTAGCCTTTAGATGTGGTTTTAGCCCCAAATCCCTACTATTAAATCCTTACCCAATTCCACTTCCCTTTCTCAGCAAAAGTGAAATTAGAGGACACAATTTATGTTTGCAACCATTAATTATTATATTAAAATTCCAAGAATTCAATAGATTCATTCTAATTAATCAATTCTAAGAAAAAATGATCGACACCGAATCAATAATAAACACCCATCATTTACACACACACCTATAAGGGAATTAGTTACTCATACTTAAGAAAAGAGAAATTATACCACAAACGAGTTCCTCAAATCCATTCATAATGAGAAATTAATATTAATTACAAGCTTTTCAACCTTCAACAATGATGTTTTCTCAATTCTAGAAGAAGAAGATGCTTAAAGTTGTACTTCTTCAAGTGTAATCTCTACAATATACAAATTGGGGAAAACTAGGTGTAATATCGCTTGCACAGATCCTAAAATCATCATTGGAAGCTTCCCAAATATGCAATTGAATTCTGGATGATTTTATCCCTCGAGTAACTTACGGTTTATATGCTTTGGCACCTGCGGCTGCATTTGAGGACTTGCGGCACACAGGAGTCTATAATCTTGAGAAGTGTCCAAGTTGTCCTCTACGCATCACATGCAAAATGCATGTAGGGACTACATAAGTCCAGCGCATGTGCGTGTTAGAATGCTTCTTTTAATTTTTTATCTTGACTTGGCTTTTTCCATTGCCTATTTGGGTTCAAATCCTCATCTATATTCAACTCATAGGAATGCATGCATTTAAGAGAACAAAGACATAAAATTCTTCTAAAAACACAAGATTGAGACAATAATTCATGCCTATGAAAGTAAAAAGTTGGTAAATTACCAACTTATCACTCAACCACTAAAGGATTCACCACATCATAAATTTTTCTTTTCTTGGACATTGGCTTCTCTTCATCCTAACTCTGAGTGATGTCAATCACTCCTAAATTTAGCACCTTCTTACCAATGCAAGGTAAGGGTACATTTTCGCGCACACATATCGAAGTGATAAGGCATGAAAATGGAAATAATGTCTCCTTTTGTCGGGCATATTTGTTGAACTCCTCAGGATGATCTCCTCGGGTTTCACCAGAATATTGCCCATGATGCAGCAACTATAATAGCCTTATCAATTGATATCTTGTTGTCATTCCTAGATGGGGTGATGCAAGAGCAAATTAAACTTAGCCTATTCTTAGCTT
This sequence comes from Jaltomata sinuosa, assembly GCA_003996215.1. Lineage (NCBI taxonomy): Eukaryota > Viridiplantae > Streptophyta > Magnoliopsida > Solanales > Solanaceae > Jaltomata > Jaltomata sinuosa. Next base: position 115,852 of record QJPP01001121.1, on the reverse strand, counting down.
GAATAGTAAGATCCTTCTTCCAGATTGTACCACCGGTCGTGGCCTAAATTGGCATCCCCTTAGCAATAATAAAAACCACCCATTAATATTGATTTTTCTTATCAGTAATCTTGTGATAACTTTCGTTTTCAGTTTATGACCAGAGTAGGAAAACTTTCATTTCGTTTCCTTATCAGCAATCTGCTTTGGTAATTCTGAAGGCAACAAGAAGAAATATGAAGATGAAATCCATTACATTAAAAATGACCAGAATCCAATTTATACAAAATTATTCTATAAAGATTGAATGATTAACATTGAATGATTAACACAGGTCCTCTACTAAATTACTTTTTATCTTTGGAAATGGTAAGTTTTCCTTCTTACTGAATTACTCTAGCTAATATCAGCCCGTTTCTTTTATAAAATTCACATAACTTTAATATCTGTTGGAAAATCAAAATATCAAGTCATTCAAGAGCCCTTCTAAGTAAAAGTGACAAAGAAAATAGAAGAATACTTTTGAGCTGATACCTCTCCCTAGCTCAAGTAGTTAACAACATAGCTCTAAAAATCCATTCATGAAAATGTCAATGAAGAACAAGAAAAATAACTTGCAAAATTGGTAATTCATATTAATCTCAGTTATTGATTCTCCTATAATTAAAAATCATGGGTCTCTAGACTTATGATTCTCTAATCTCAGTGTTCCATCAGATATTCCAGTCTTGGCTACGGCTAGTAGTTACTTTAAGCAATTCTAAGGTAAATCATTTTCTTATTTCTCAAAGTTGATTAATGACCTTGGTAGAATAAATTATGTGCATTAATTAAAGTTCATAAACATGACTGATATGTAAGAGAGTATATAGTAGTATATATCTCGGGTATTTGAAAGGTAGTACTGGTAGTGAGGAATTGGATAAAAACTTGAACCATTTGAAGTAGAAGAGGATGAAGTGTTTGAAACTGAGTCAAATGAGGAAGAATTTCAAATGGAAGCTGATTTAGAGGATGGTGATAAAATGGAAATTGAAGGAGCATATGTGTTGGAGATTGAAGATGGTTCCAAATTAATTTTAGTGGAGGTATATAAGGCTGAAAGCTTAGACCAAGGACAACATGACTAGGGAGAGACTGATGGAGTTAGGGTTGTCCTAGCTGAGGGGAATCAATCTGATAGGGCTTACAACTTTTTTCATCTGTAAGTTCATTTCACAGTTGATGTTTACACGACATAAAATTAGAATATGTTAATCTTTAGATAGCAACAACTCTTACAATGGAAAAGAGCACCAAACATAAAATTAGACCAAAAATTTTAGCACTTAACAGAAAATTAGGAATCAAAGGAACAATGAGCAAGATAAGCATTTCTCTCCACACCACATTTCTACATTTAGAAAAACATAACTTTAAAACACAAGAGTCTGTTGATACTCGAAAGCAACGACTAAGATCATATATACTTGACAATGAGTTAGCCTGCAAAACCGCGTGATACTCCATATGCTATTGTAAGCCAACAGTTCGACAAATGCCTTTCCACTAACATATGATTGACTTCATGTGCTATTGTCAAGCAACAGTACCATCCATTTTTGTGGATTGATTCAGAGAGATTATTTTTTCCCTATAAGAAAAAAAAGGTAGGACCTACTATTCTTGAACTAATATGAGCTAAAGTTATTAATCATGTCAACTAGCTGGAAAGTAGGACCATGTGGTTACTAATAAATCATTTTTTTAACTGATGCCCAACCCAAATGGCGCTATATCACAAATTATGAGATTTTATGACTTTCTATTTGCATATATAAACTTGTTTGGTGAAGTTTCAACAACCATAACCCTTCATACAAGGGAAAAGAGCTTCACAACAAGATCTATCTAATCAAAATGCACAGAAACAACATGCGTGACTTTTAGTGTGAAAATAGGACGCAAAATTCATATCCCCAAACCACCGAAATCCTTTTAAATTTTCAGCAAAAGAGAAAAGAATTTTAACTAAAAATCACAATATAAACTCCAAAATGTATAGAAATTACATCAAAGTTTCAGCTTACTCATTTTTGTTGGAGCCCGTGAGGTTGAACGTTAGTTTGTTCTTGTGTGAGTTTCTCAATATTCATTTAAATTTTCAAATAGGTAAAGAAATTAGAAGTTAAATCTGAGAATACAATGGTGAAACATTGAAAAAATTACTCTAATGTCATGTACAATTAGAGTTTAGGGAAAATTTTTGTATTAATGCTTTTGGTCTGTACCTGATAGAATTAGTGATTAGGGCTTTGGGTCTGCACAAATTTTTTTGTAGAATATTGATTAGGATTTTTCACAATAAGAAAAGGAATTAGATTTGCATTAAGGAAAGAAATTGATTAGGGTTTTTCACACTCAGTGCATAAAGAGAGGTGAGATTTTGTAGAAAGAGGAGAAGATAAAATAAAAGGTAGTCTTTCTGTTTTTCTTTTTAATTAGATTTAATTTTTCATGTTTTTTAATTTATTTTAAAAATTGCACTAGCTACGACGAAATTGCCACAACACTTTATTTTGAGGCGACTTCTTAAGAGTCGCTACAACTAAATTGGAGCCAAAAAAAATTCCAGGCGGGAATGAACATTTCAACTTTTGGTTGCAGAATTTAGTGCCGACCTGATTAGTGTTGCCACTATAAATATATATTTTTTAATAGCTTCGGAGGTCGCTTTAAAAGATACACCTATTGTTGCAACTTATGGTCGCCACTAATTCTTTCCACTAAATGTCCTATTTCTTGGAGTGAAGTCATGACTGGGGTAGTTCCTCTCGTGAACTTTCAGCTGTTTGGAAGCATATGCAATATAACCCAGCCCTATTACATCAACACATAACCCAAATCAACTTTTCAATCATCATTGTATACGGTAATCCCCTGGCCCTCAATTAGAAGAGTAATAATTGAAGCTAAAGTCAATAAGGCCTTGTGCTTCATAAAGCTCGCTTCACACTCATCGGACCATTGGAATGGGAAATTCTTATGTGTCAATCTAGTCATAGGCACTGCTATAGAAGAAAACTCCTCTACAAACTTTCTATAGTAACCTGCCAACCTAATAAAATTACGATCATCAGTAGGAGAAGCAGCCTGAGTCCAATTATGAACTACCTCAATCTTCATTGTATCTATGATAATACCATACTTGGACACCACATACCTCAAGAATTCCACAAACTCAACCCAAAACTCACACTTAGTGAATATGGCATACAACTGCTAATCTAGGAAGGTCTGAAGCAAAACTCTTGAATTTTGCTCATTCACCTCCGTACTCCTCGAGTAAACCAAGATGTCATTGATGAACAATATAACAAATAAATCCACGTAGGCTCTAAACACATAGTTCATTAACTCCATAAACATTGTTGCGGCATTGCTCAAACTAAAAGAAAAGACTAGGAACTTATAATGGTCGTATTAAGTCCTAAAGGCAGTCTTTGGGAAGTCTGCAGCCTTAATCCTCAATTGGTGACAACTTGATATGAAAATCTATCATAGATATCACCACTATATCCTGTAGTTGGTCAAATAAATCATCAATAAACAACATCAAATACATGTTCTTGAAAGTCACCTTATTCAGCTGCCTATAGTTGATATACATGTGCAAGGAACCATAATTCTTCTTCACGAACATAATAGGAGCATTCCATAGAGACACACTAGGCCTAATGAACCCCTTACGTAGAAGATCATGAAGTTGCTCGTTAAGTTCTCTCAACTTGGCTGGTGCTATCTAGTATGGAAGAATAGAAATGGGCTGAGTGCCTGGCTTAACATCAATACCCAAGTCAATACAATGATCAAGAGGAAAGCCAGGTAAGTCAGTAGGAAATACATTTGAATACTCGCAAACCACCAGAGTTGACTTAATAGAAGGTGTGACGGCATTAGTATCATAGATGTAAGCAAGATAAGCCAAACACCCCTTCCCAACCAATCATTGGGCTATCAAAAATGAAATAACTCCTCTTATTATGTGGCTATTGGTACCATTCCATACAATAGGAAGGATACCAGGAATATACAGAGTAATAGTCTTGGAAAATAAATCCAAAACAACATGGTTAGGAAATTAGGAAATGGCCAATCCATGCAAAAGATCACGTCAAAATAACCTATATCTAACACAATAATGTCTAGACATGATCCAATACTATGAAATCTCGTACTAGGGTAGTTACACATGTAAGCACATAAAATAACTCACATTAAGACACCAGCCGAGTGGCATAATAAGTATGTACATGTGAAAATATAGACTATGGATAAAATAATATTGAAGCTGACTAATGGCAAACAAAGATCATACCGATGATAGTAGTATCTCAAGCCTATGCCCCTATAATGCCCTAGTAGGAGATCAAAAGTTGAATGAATAGAAGAAAAATAATTTAGTGGTGCTACCTTTTGAGCAAAACAAATGGTGTTTGGAAGAATGGTGGTTGGGAAAACTTGGGCTGTGAGAGGGAGAAATAAGGTAAAGTTTAATCAATGATGTGAGTGATGTATTTGAATTACCTAATGATAGCATTAGGGAGGTTTAGTTATTTAATCAAAATGATATCTTTGTCTTAACCCTAGCCTACATGGTTATAAGAAAGTACTAAGTGATTCCAAGATTTGCAACTCTACATTAGTGGTGAATTATATAAAAGGTAAGCTTGTGGTTGTATGTGTGTGCACTCAAACTTGTTCAAGAGAGTGAGAGTCTTTGAGTTTTCTTATAATCCCTATATCATGAATTGCATGATGATGAATGGGATTATCTCTTGTAGTGAGTGGCATTATATCTTTTGAGTAAATAGTGAATTCTTGACATGAATTGAGAGGATGAATGAGACAAGTTGTGTATCAAATCTTGAGGAAAACCTTGAAGGTTGATGCCAATTACTTGAGATTCTTGATGATCTTGTTTAAAAGGTAAAGTTCTCCACATTTTGAATGAAGGAAGTCTCTTGAAAAGAATTTTTGAAGTGATTATTTTTCCTTGCTCTTATGGCGCTACCAAATGAGTTTAGTACTTTTGTTTGATTTTTTTGTTTTGAATGTATTGTTTATTGTTTTCTTTTGTCTAGAGTGATAGTAGTACCATACGCAATCCTTGTGTCTTGGAAAGTTTGAGTCACTCATTTGCCCTATGAGTGCCTTGCTTGAGGAAAAGCAATAGTTCAAGTTTGGGGATTTGATAATTTGGTAATTTACCAACTTATTTAGCTCTTCAACATGAATTATTGCCTTGACTTAATACTATTTAGGAGGGTTTTATGCTTCTATTCTCTTATATCCAAGAATTTGTGCGAAATGAAGATAGAAGAGGATTTGAACCCAAATAAACTATAAAAGAAACATGAGTCAAGAAGAGATTAGAAGAGAAGAAATTTGATAGATATGTGCATTTGGACATGAGTGACAAAAGATGGCACCTGCATTTTCGAGGTTTAACCACATGAGGAGCATTAAAGACTACCTAGAAGATCAAGAACCTACATGCCACAAGTCACCATATGTGGCCATAGGTGTTCACGCATGCTGAGCCACAGGATAAAATTATGCACTGCGTACATAACTTTGCACCTGCGTGCCGCAAGTCACCACTTGTCACTACAGATGCCTGCACACACAGAGATGCAAGTTCCCCAAAGGGTAAAATAGTACAGAACTTAGTTGCGTTATTGGGAAGCTTCCAAGGCAAATTTTAGGATCTATGCAAGGAATAATACTTTAGTTTTGTCCCCCAATTTGGAGAGTTTCATTGAGTACACATTGGTAGTAAAACTTAGAGATTCTTCTTCCTTGAAAATTGTGAAAACACCATTGTTAACCTTTCAAAGATTGGAATTGAAGTTAGTTTATCAATATAAATGTTATATTTTAACAATGGAGCCGTTGCAATTGCACCATTAGTTACCCACTTGGTATATTTACTTTTTTCTTCAATGTGAGTAGCTCATTTCCTTTCTAGGGGTGTGTGCATGATGGGTATTTGAAATTGGGACTGGGAATTAATTATTTGTTCTTATAATTGATTATTATTTGTGGTTCTATTGAATTCTTAAAGTTATAATTAAATAATTTATGGTTGCAAATATTAATTTAGCTTTAAATTATGCTCTTACTTGATAAATAAATTCTACAATTTGGTAAGGATTCATAATGAAAATTTGGGAATTTTTGCATTTTTTCCTTCTTTGCATAGTTAGAGCTTGCTTGTAGTGGCCCCAAAGTTATTTATGACTTGTTGGGACCGGTGGTTCAGTGTCCAGGCCATTCGTTAGGTCGTTATGACTATTTCTCTATTTTAGAGCTTTAACTTAGGAAATTGTTGACTTTAGTCAACACTCTTAGCAAGCATGCTCAGAATTGAATTCTGATAGTTCCATTAGCTCCGAAGCATGGAATTTGGTCTAATTGGACCAATGTTCAGGGTATGAGATTTCAGGATAGTTGGAGTTGGTAGTATGTCTTTGGTCAACATTCGGAGAAGACAACCTCAGATGGAAATTCTATCAGTGCTGTTAGCTCCAGAATGTCAACTTTGGGCTAGATGTACCTTTTGTTTGAGTCTCGAGGCTTCCGAACTCATTTTGGGTCATTAGGTTTTGTTTTGGAAAAGTTGGCTATTTGGGTGTGGACCATTTTTTGTTAAATCAACCTCTATTGGGAATGTCATTGATTTTGTTGAGTCTAGAATTCCCTTTTATTTGTGTAGCGTAGTTTATTTGTATTCACGGGACCCCGGTTGAATCCCGATGGTGCATCCAATGGCATTTTTTCCTTGCCAAAGTTGCAGGATGCTTGTTATTGTTGCAGCACCAGCCAAGCCTTCGCCCACGCGGTGGGCAGGAAGGAATGCACATAGAAGGCGGGCCGTCCCCTTCAATCTTTTCTCTTTGCCTGCACAACAGCCTGGCTTTGTGCGCGTGCCTGCGTGCGCGCTACTTCGCGCCTAGCCTGGCCTCCATCTGCCCTTGGCGTGTGCATGCGCCAAGCTGCTTGCACAAGGCCATATGCACAGGTCCTAGCCGTGTGTGCTAAATCCAGTGGTTTGCAGCATACATAGCCTTCTCCTTCATTTTTCAAACACCAACATGATTTTCCTCCATTTCTCTTGAGCTCAAGGTTCCAATTTTGGTGTGCGCTTATCATAAAGCGTTGGGGTGATTAATTCTTTTCCATGATTGATATTCCGCCTTTGATTGTAAGTTATTTCCCTCTTTAATTCCACGATTCCTCATTTTGATTCCATATTTGTTCTTGTTCTAAGGGTTGTTTTAGGCCCTTCCTTTGCCTATTTTTTGCTCATTTTTCGAGCATGTCTCCTGGTAATGTTGGGAACCTCTTTGAATCTTTCATTTTCAATTTTGGGTCGCAAGGCCCATGGGCTTGCTTTTTACCCAGATTTTAACTCAGCAAAATTATTAGCAATTTATGTATCATTAGCTTCATATTGACGAGTAGAGTATGTTCTTAATAGTTTGATTGTTATTCAGGGATTCTCAGAGCAGTTCGGGCTTGGAAGACATCTTTCAGTAGCTTTTCATCGAACATCGGATAGGTTATGGCTTACCGATCTTAGTCTTTTCTTATATAGAATATAATTGTACTACTTAACATATGTGGGTTGGGTTTACTAGGTTGGCACCCCAGACCTTGTTCGCTTTCTTCCTGTCCGCTCTTACTTTGTTTGCTTTAGTATTTGAGTTAGATTTGTAGTAACACCCTTGTGGCCTCGTGTGAGTTTTATTTATGCCTTTATACCATAGTTTGTGGTGTATTTGGGAAATGTCCGTGAGTCCCAGATATTGATTCACGATTATAAGATGGTTATCTGTGCTGTATAGAAAATTGAGCATGTGCAGGGCTAGTAGGTTGCTTGTGAGCTTTTGAGCTGTTGGTTGTATTTGAACATATCATCATTACCATGCAAAGAGTTTTTTGCAATGATTAATTATTACTACATGGTTGTGGGCCTGACTATCACTATTTTTCTAAACCTTGTATGGCCCCGAGGGCTCGTTTTAGGTTATAAATAGATTTAAAACTATTTTTGTGGATCTTCTTGGAGTAAAAGAGATTATATGATGGTCTTAATACTGATTTTGAGAGGATACTAAACTCGGCTGGGCTGGAGTGCTAGACATAATTTTCTACTGATTTTGAGATGATACTAGGCTAGGCTGGGCTAGAGTAATAGACATGACTTTTTTTATTGATCTTAGACCCAGATAGACTATGGGCATGCATATTGAGACACTGAGAGTTTGCATATGGTGTCAGAGACCTCTATGGACCTTGCTGATCCGGACTAAGAGCTACATGCCGAGAGTTCCAGAGGAGGGGTATTGATAACGCTCAAAGTACCACTCCAATTACGAAGCAAAAGCGATCGTTGTCAAATATAGAACCCAACAAAGGTTGGGGTCGATCCCACAGAGAATATGGTGAAAGTTAAGTCTTTAGTGAATTAGTTGACTAATGGTCAATAGTTTCCGGTAAAAAGGGGGGGGGTTTGTGTGATCAACTTGTGAACCAAAAGAAAACAATAATGTATGAGAAATAATCAGTAGGAGAATGAACTAGGGAAGTGTTTACCATGGCATTGGTAACAATGTCGATTCTAAGCTTCACCGGGTTCTTCCTATATGTGTGTCACGATGTGATTGAATTAATGGTATCGTCTAAATGTTTCTCAACCAAATAGACGAATTTACTTTTCAATTCTCTCGAACTTGAAAAGGTATGCTTTTATATTTCAATCCTAAACATCAAGTAGATTAATCTAGTTACAACATTAATCATAAGACGAGAGTTGGTAGTCTCGAATCCTCGTCGTTAATCAAGTTTCCCGGTTTTAATCTCTTTACTCAAGCAAATTAAACCTAGGCATGTTCTAATGTTTGCAACCACTAGAAAACGTTAAGCATGAATGATTAACAACATGACAATCATATATATTGAACCCGTCGCTACCCGGAATCTATATCGCTAATTTAGCCATGGCTCCCACAACCCTAGTTGTGGGAGGTTTAGTTAATCATGCTTGTAGAAGAATAGAAGAAAGTCATATTCAAAATAAAGAAAAGAGATCCTTACAATATAATGAGAACAATCTTCAAATATCCAAGAACAAGAAAAACCAAGATCCCAAGAACAAATCAAGAACACGAATTAAAGAACAAGAAAACGTGTTGTTGCTCTCCAAAATCGACTAAAAACTCTTCTAAAACTATTGGGTAATGAATATGTAAAATAAACCTAACATAGGGTATTTATAGGAGTCCAGGAATTAAACCTAAAAACACTCGGATTCCGCGTAGCGGACTGTCTCAACTTGACGGCTTGGGGTGATGGACCGTCACCACCTTGACGGACCGTCACGGCGGCCGTCACCCCTAGGCAGTGGCCTGCCACCACTTGACGGTCTCTGTGACGGACCGTGACATGTGTGATGGACCATTACTCAGGCCGTCACTCTTATCCAGAATGTCTTTTTGCTCGTATTTCCTTCCGTTTCCGTGTTTGTCTCCATTTCCTACAAATATAACATAAAAACATCAAAAATGACGACGGTTGCTTGAAAACGTACGATTGTTCTTAGTTAAAAGGAGTCGAAAGTGCCGTAAAATGGTGGCACATCAACACCCTCAACTTAGACGTTTGCTTGTCCTCAAGCAACATAACATAAGAGAAAAACAACACGACGACTCAACTAAGAAAACAAACTCGTGTCTCTAGCAACTCATGGTCATTCATTAGTTCAATAAATCAAGCTCCCTCGTAGCACACAAATGTATGAAACGCTAGCTTGCAATGATCCAAATATGTCATTCTGATATGATAGAATTTTATGCACACACACGCACATCTATCCTAACAGTCAATAGAAAATACAAAAATCTTGGTGCCCTCACCACAAAGAAGTCCCACGCACAAGATTTGGGACTAGGTAAGCGCTCACACTCACAAATGATTTCGAACAATGCACATGCGATACCATAGGCTTGCCCTTACTATTCTATTTCAGTTCTCCAGAAAGCCTCTCAGGATCACTACAGGACTTGTTTTGGCTTGTAATGAGGCTTCAGGTGCAGGTAGGATACATTTAGGGGTTAGTGACTAAGCCCTCCTCGGAACCACCGACGTCTTATTACCACATACTTTACTTTGTCCATCCTTATTAACCTTTTTATTTCCTTTTCTCTAGCTACAGGTGCGACCTCTTTATTTTGACACTTCTTTTTATTACTTTTTCGATCTTTTTCATCTTTTTTTTTTCTTTTCTTAGGCACACACCCAAATTTTCATTCTATTCACAACCAATCTTCTCCATCCTCTTTTTCTTATCATTCACCTCTATAGTAGCCACCCTCAACTTAGGCTGATTGCCTGAGTTGAGGTGCAAAATGTCCACTGAAGGACCTGGGCCAAAACAGGGTTTACCTCTATAGTAGCCACCCTCAACTTAGGCTGATTGCCTGAGTTGAGGTGCACGATGTCCAAGGAAGGACCAGGGCCAAAACAGGGATTCAAAGTTAAACAGGAACGGTGACAGGTTATTGAACGAACTGGGTCAATTATGGCTCAAACAGGGATCAAAAGGGATTATTTACATTTGGACGGTCTTATAGGTTAAGTGGACTGCACACAAATAGGGCCTGTGATCCTTTCCTAAGCAACCAACTTCGAACTCAACAAAATAGACCGGGCAAGTTCTAGATGCATGCACAGAGTAAGAATTTATAACAATACGCTCACACACACTTTGCACCAAGAAACTATACCACTACCGACTATCAAGACAACAACTCGGCTTAAGCATACTTATTCCTATCATAATCACACAATGACATTCAAGGATCCAGACAGTCAATCGTTTCAACATAAGCTCAAAACCAGAAAATTTTTCAGAGGGGGGATCCTTTTAGTCAAGAAAAACGCCATGATGCTTGCTATAGACACTAGAAAACAACTAAAAATTTAAACGACAACCTAAACATGCCGGTTCTACCAGATAGCACACTGGAGGGAAAAGAACTCGGCAACAAAAACCCTCGGTGGTGACTCACAGGTTTCCCAACACCCTCAACTTAGACTCATGCATTGTCCCCAATGCATACATGTGAAAACTAAAACTGTGAGAATAAGGAATACCTGTGAAGTCCATAGGACTCAGATTCTGACATGATGTTGGAGACCGCCAGGGTCTCCAAAGCAGGGGAATTCGATGGAGTGTGTGCACGCGACAACCTCATGTTGCGTTCCAGCTTCCTCTTTTATTTGCTCCATAGCTAGTCGCGACAACTTCTTCGCTCTTTCTTTGCAGATTCTCTTGCGGTGTTTTCATTTTCTTGATCTATTTTCACCGTTTTCCTTTACCTGCTTCTTCTCTTGCGATCGCGACCTTACTCTCATAACAGATCGGGTTTCAACGCAACCCTTCTCCTCAAGACACACATCCACAGGGACTTCCTCAATAACATTGACTACCTCGACCACCCTCATGTCACTTGGTTGCTTCATCAATTTGGACTCATCGGACTTGACAACTTCATTGTTTAGCCTGAAGGTAAGTTCGTTTCTTTCCATGTCAACCAACACTCTAGCCGTGGCTAACAATGGTCGTCCCAAGATTATGGGAACTTCAAAATCCACTTCGCAATCCAAGATCACAAAGTCAGCGGGGAATATAAGCTTACCAACCTTGACTAGCACATCGGACAATATTCCCACCGGTCGCTTTACCGAACGGTCAGCCATCAACACTCTCATGGACGTTGGTTTAGGTGCTCCCAAGCCCAATTGCTTGTAGACTGCTAGCGGCATCAAGTTGATGCTAGCACCAAGATCACATAAGTCTTTCCTGAAGTTGAGCTTCCCAATGGTGCAGGGAATAGTAAACGCGCCTGGGTCTTCCTTCTTTTCGACTAACGACCTTGAGGAAATAGCGCCGTAGTGGTGGAGGTTATCTTCTGGTTCGAAACTTACCGACCTCTTCTTTGTAATCAAGTCCTTCATGAACTTTGCATATCCGGGCATTTGTTCAAGCGCTTCCACCAATGGGATGTTTATTGATATCTGCTTGAGCATGGTCAGGAAATTCAGGAACTTACCATCTTCCGTTTTCTTCTTTAGGCGTTGTGGGAACGGAGGCGGTGGTCGAGGCATCATAGTTGGAAGATTTTCAGCTTCCTTGCTTTTATCTGCGGGCTTTTGAGTAGCCTCATTGTCATTGGAGTCATCACCCTCAACTTGAGTCTGAATTACCGGATGCGATTCTGGTAATATTTTTCCGCTTCTTGTAGTGATCGCCATACAACTCGCGTCGTTCCTCGAGTTTTGAATCATGTCACTCGACAAGGTACCTGTCTTCCTTTGGTTTAGAGATGCCGAGATTAAGCCCACTTGCTGCTCCAATTGCTTAATCGAAGTGGAATGCGCCTCCACTATTTGACTCATGGACGATAACTCAGTCCTTATCTCCTTCACCCCAGAGTCAGTCGATTCTACCTTCAGCAGCATCTTCACCATCATGTTCTCTAGCTTGGAAGTCCCTGCCTCGTTGCTAGCTTTATCCCGATTACCAGGTGGTACATACAACCCACCTCTATCAGTGTTATTCCTCCTGTTTCCTTGCTCGCGATCTCTGTAACCAGCTTTCTCATAGTAATTGTCCTTCTGATAGGTCCGACCTTGGTTTCCTTGGCCATTGTCCTGGAAACCCCCCAAGTAATTTGCCTTCTCATCAGTTTCCAACTCTGCTGCTCTACCTTGGGAACCCACGGCTTTTACCTTCTCGATACCTCCTGAAAACAAGTGCTTTGTCAGTAGGTCCAACTGCGTTTTCAGACGCGCCATGTCTTGGTCGCGCTTCTCCTCTTTTCTGCGCTGCTCAGCTGACATACCAACTACATAAGTGCTAGTTGCTACCTCTGTATCCCGTGTATGCCAGGCCCTGTTGGTTTTGGTGAGCCTGTCCAAAGTAGTTGTGGCGTCAACAAAAGTGAGACCCATGAATGCACCACATATTGCATTGTCTAACGTTGGCTTGGTAGCCGAATTCAGTGCCCTGTAGAATGTCTGCCTCAAGAAGTTGTCGGTCAACTGATGGTTCGGGCATTGTGTCAGCTTCTTCTTGAACCGCAACCAAGTCTCATGTAAAGCTTCGTGGGGTTGTTGTCTGAAATTACTGATTTCATCCCTCAACTGTATCATCCTAGAGGGAGGAAAGAACCTTTCTAGGAAAGCTCCTTTCAACTCTCCCCAAGTTGTGATAGAGTCGGGGGTCAGCTCTGTCAACCACAATGCTGCCTCATCAGACAGAGACAACGGAAACAACCTGAGCCTGATTGCAGTCTGACTTACTCCAGGCAACTCGAACGATTTGCAGATGCCCACGAAATTCATCAGGTGCTGGTTTGGATCATCACTAGCGGCACCACAGAACACTCCTCTCAAGTTCAACAACTGGATCATCGTGCTAGTGATGTTGAACTTGGCTCCGGGCGCTAGCGGTGGAAGAGCAATGGCGCCCGTAGCGCCAACTCCATCCAAGTCGATATCCTCATCATTCAGCATAACATCATCCTGCAGACCACCAGCATTCAGATTTTGTTGGGCCTGCAGTTCTGCAGCGAGCCTTGCTGCCTCTTGTTGTGCAGCCATATTCTGCCTCAATGTTCTAGCAAGCTCAGGGTCGTAAGGTAATGTTGATTCACCCGAGCGCCGGGTACTTGGCATGCACAACTCTGTACCCTGTCAAAAACAAAAACAACAAATAAACGTAAAAGCAGGAAAGTATGACTAAGAGTCAAATAAACACACCGGACTTAACAAACAACCGTATTCCCCAGCAACGGCGCCAAAATTTGATAACGCTCAAAGTACCACTTCAATTACGAAGCGTAAGTGATCGTTGTCAAATATAGAACCCAACAAAGGTTGGGGTCGATCCCACAGAGAATATGGTGAAAGTTAAGTCTTTAGTGAATTAGTTGACTAATGGTCAATAGTTTCCGGTAAAAAAGGGGGGGGGGGTTTGTGTGATCAACTTGTGAACCAAAAGCAAACAATAATGTATGAGAAATAATCAGTAGGACAATGAACTAGGGAAGTGTTTACCATGGCGTTGGTAACAATGTCGATTCTAAGCTTACCCGGGTTCTTCCTATATGTGTGTCACGATGTGATTGAATTAATGGTAGCGTCTAAATTTTTCTCAACCAAATAGACGAATTTACTTTTCAATTCTCTCGAACTTGAAAAGGTATGCTTTTATATTTCAATCCTAAACATCAAGTAGATTAATCTAGTTACAGCATTAATCATAAGACGAGAGTTAATAGTCTCGAATCCTCGTCGTTAATCAAGTTTCCCAGTTTTAATCTCTTTACTCAAGCAAATTAAACCTAGGCATGTTCTAATGTTTGCAACCACTAGAAAACTTTAAGCATGAATGATTAACAACGTGACAATCAAATATATTGAACCCGTCGCTACCCGGAATTTATAGCGCTACTTTAGCCATGGCTCCCACAACCCTAGTTGTGGGAGGTTTAGTTAATCATGCTTGTAGAAGAATAGAATAAAGTCATATTCAAAATAAAGAAAAGAGATCCTTACAATATAATGAGAACAATCTTCAAATATCCAAGAACAAGAAAAACCAAGATCCCAAGAACAAATCAAGAACACGAATTTAAGAACAAGAAAACGTGTTGTTGCTCTCCAAAATCGACTAAAAACTCTTCTAAAACTATTGGGTAATGAATTGGTGATGAATATGTAAAATAAACCCAACATAGGGTATTTATAGGAGTCCAGGAATTAAACCCAAAAACGCTCGGATTCCGTGTAGCGGACTGTCTCAACTTGACGGCTTGGGGTGACGGACCGTCACCACCTTGACGGACCGTCACCACCTTGACAGACCATCACGGCAGCTGTCACCCCTAGGCAGTGGCCTGCCACCACTTGACGGTCTCTGTGACGGACCGTCACATGTGTGACGGACTGTCACTCAGGCCGTCACTCTTATCCAGAATGTCTTTTTGCTCGTATTTCCTTCTATTTCCGTGTTTGTCTCCATTTCCTACAAATATAACATAAAAACATCAAAACGACGACGGTTGCTTGAAAACGTACGATTGTTCTTAGTTAAAAGGAGTCGAAAGTGCCGTAAAATGGCGGCACATCAGGTATATAGGTGAAGCCTTCCATAGGTCCTATTTGTTTGTCTTACGGGTGCCGGAGGAGGTGCATAATGTACCACTAGAACTTCATAGCATATCATAGATCGTTTGCATGGTTCCACCCTTGTATCCTATTTGCTGAGTGTACGGTTTTGTAGTATGGGATGCTGGAGGGTTTCTTTTAACTTGTATGTATTCCTCGAGTGTATGGGCTCCCTTTGGATTATAGCTACACTAGTCTTACTCATTCATAATGTAGTTACTCGTTGGTTTACAATCAGATCATCCTTACCTTATGGATTATATCATTAACATTCTTATGTTTAATTGCCTTTCATTCCTTCCAAATATTTGAGGTTATCGGTACACCGCCCTATTCGTTAAACTTTATGTATATATTGTTGTTGAAAAGATCCAGGTGCGTTCGCTACCCTTTCACCTGTGTTCTGTGATATATCCTCTATGGCTAGCATAGCTTACTTGTATTCTTTTATGCCTTGTTCCTGTTGCTAGATTCTGTGTGCTTTCCTCTGTTTGCTTCTGTGACTTATTCTTTCTTGTATGTTATTTACTTCTCTTATATTTATATATGCTCGGTTAGCCTATGATGCCTACTAGGTAACCATTCTTTATGCAATTGGTGCTCATACTAAACTTTTGCATCTTCCAAGTGTAGATCCTGGTGTGAGTTATCATCGTTGATGTGGGAACTCACATCTGAGACATAGGGTGAGCTCCTGGCGATCGGGGCTTAGCTATATCTCTTTTTTTGGAAGTTGACACTTTTGTATACCCAAAGGCAATTGTATATTTTTTTGTACTCTCTTATACTTTGTATATTTAGTACTGGCTCCTATTCTTTTGATACTAGGTCGTGGGATGGTGTAGTTTTTATGTATGCACATCTAGATTGCTTCCTCCTACTTTGAATTCACTATCTTGCTTTTGCTTATTTTGCTTCTTGTGCATGCTTACTTAGAGTGTATCCCATTATTAACCTTTCCAGGCTACGGGGTTTGGTTCACCTATAGGGGGTTGTAGGTGCCATTATGACCTGATAAATTGGGTCGTGATAGATTGGTATCAGAGCCTAAGTTCACTGGTGTCATAGGAATAAGAGCCAATGTCTAGTAGAGTCTTGTGGATTGGGGTGGAGACGTCCGTACTCTATCTTTGGGAGGCTACAATGGAATTTTAGGAAACATGACTCTTCTCTTGCTTCTATATCATGTGCTTTATCCTAGATGGTTTCTTGGAGTGTCACTTGTCCTATTTCACTCTTCCATAGATAGTTTGTATGAATTGAGGATGGTGGAAAGCCTTCAACACCAGCACACCCGACTCCATCTAGGGGCCGGGGTGGTCGTAGGGGTAGAGGTCGAGGATCTGCCCAAGTAGCAACACCAATTAGAGCTCCTGAGGCTGAGTATGAGCCCGAGCTAGTCTCAAACAAGCAGTGCATAGACTAAGGGGATCCTTAGGTGCCACCAGGGCCAATAGCAGAATCGATATCAGCACCAGCCCCAACTCATTCGTCAGATATCTGGGGTTTTCTTCTTCAGTTATTGGTTATGGTTGGGAGTCAGCCTTCTCTTATGGCCCAGACATTAGCTTAGGGTGCAGCCCTAGATGCTTAGATTTCAGGAATGCAACTTGCAATTGTGACTCCCTGTGCAAAGGTTCTGTCAGTGCCTACAGTTGCTCAGCCTCTTGCTCCTCTCCAAAATATGACAGAGTCAGAGCAAAATGCTTTGGGCTAATTTTTTATAATATCCCTGCTGAGGTTCTCCGATCCTCCCAGGTAGGATGCTTATGACTTTATTTCTACTTGCGAGGAGATGCATTATCATCTTGGTTTGTTGGATACTCACAGAGTAGGTTATACCACCTATCAGTTGAAGGGCCCAGCTATGCATTTGTGGAGGGCACAAGTAGCTTGCAGACCTTTTCAGTCTCCTTAGTTGACTTGGAGAGAGTTCTACGAGGCCTTTACGTCTTAGTTCTTGCCGCAAATTGATCATGAGCACTGTAGAGAGAAGTTTACCCGATAGATGTAGGGATCTATGTCAGTGTCTGTGTATGAGACCTATTTTCACTAGTTGGCTCTATTTGGGGCTATGATCATTCTTACAGAACCAAACAGGGTTCATCAGTTTGTTTGGGGGCTGAGGAATGAGCTTCGATCGACTGCAGAGATACTAGTTTCTAGTGGGCGACCATTTTAGGCTATAGTGGACCATGCATGCACAATGGAGGATTTGAATTGCCAGGACCCGAGGGCCAGAGATAAAAGGCCACGCTATCAGGGAGGTTACGCTCTGGCGGTAGAGGTTCATATCAGTGGGGCTGAGGGTATCTGCTAGAGCAGCATCAGGGTCAGTCTAGTCAGCTAGTTCAGGCATTACTTCAGACTTCAGGAGGTCCTCAATTTGATTAGCGTTATGGTAGACAGCATGGCTACAATGGTCACTCATTGAGGGGTACATCATCTGGGGCATAAAGACATGGTAGCCATATAGGTTCAGCCACTTCATTTCGACAAGATAGGCTATCAGGGCCTTGCTATAAGTATGGTATCATTGGTAATTTTTCCAGAGAGTGCCCCCAGCGAGGAACAGTTCAACTAGTCGCTAAGCCTTTAAGATTTGTGCAGCCACCGAGCAGATGAGGTGGTGCCCAGCATTGTATCATAGGTGGTAAGGATTGCAGTCAGTTAGGTAGTCATAATCAGTTCTATGCGGTCCCTGGTAGATCGAAAATGGAGTCCTCAGATGCGGTGATCACATGTATGATATTTGTCTACCTTCAGGACTAGTTAGCTAAGGGTTTCATTAGATCGAGTGTGTCACTTTGGGGTGCTCCAGTTCTATTTGTGAAGAAGAGGGATTGCTTGATGCGGATATTTATTGATTATCGGTAGCTCAATAAGTTGACTATAAAGAATAGGCATCCAATATCGTGTATAGATGACTTGTTTGATCAGCTCCAGGGTGCAGCAGTGTTCTCTAACATAGATTTGAGATCAAGCTACCACCAGTAGAGTATTTGGGTTGAGGACATCCTTAAGACAACATTCAGGACATGTTATGGCCATAATGAGTTCCTAGTGATGTCTTTTAGGTTAACTAATGCCCCAACAACTTTCATGGACTTGATGCACATGATGCTCAAGTCGTACTTGAATTCGTTTGTGATAGTCTTCATTAATGAAAAAATTATATACTCTCAGATTGGAGAGGAGCATAAGCAATACTTGAGGATCGTACTCCAGACTTTGAGACATCATCGGCTTTATGCCAAGGTCTTAAAGTGCGAGTTATGGCTTAAGTTAGTAGCATAAGCTAAGTATAAGATCCTAGGTTCATTGGTGTCATCAGTATAGGAGAAAATGTCTAATAGAGTTTTATGGATCAGGGTGGAGACGTCTGTACTCTATCTACAAGAGGCTATAGTGGAATTTTAGGAAATATAACTCTTCTCTTGCTTCTATATCATGCACTTTATCCTAGATGGTTTCCTAGAATCTCACTTATTCTAGTCCTCACTCTTCTGTATATGGTTCATACGAGATCCTCAGCAGCGGATAAGGGCAAGCCTTCTGCACTAGTACACTCGACTCCAGCTAGGGGTTGGGGTGGTTATAGGGGTAGAGTTAAAGGATGTGCCTGAGCATCGCCACCAGTTAGAGCTCCTGAGGTCAAATATGAGCTCGAGCTAGTCCCGAACTAGGAGCCCATGGATCAAAAGGCAGCCTAAGTGCAACCAGGGTCTATAGAAGCATCCATATCAGCATTAGCCCCAGCCCCTTCATCAAATATTTAGGGTTTTCTTCATCAGTTATTGGGTATGGTTTGGAGTCAGCCTTCTGATATAGCCCAGATATCAGCTCAGGGGGCAGCCCTAGGTGTTTTGAGTTCATGAGTGCAACCTGCTATTACGGCTCCCTATGCACAAGTTCTATCAGTTCCTATAGTTGCTCAGCTTCTTGCTCCTTGCCCAGTTATGAAAAAGTTAGAGTAGAAGGCTTTGGGCCAATTTTTAAGTATCCCCGCTGAGGTTCTCCGGTGCTCTTGGGCAGGATTCTTGTGACTTTATTTCTTTTTGCAAGGAGATGCTTCATCATCTTTGTTTGTTGGATACTTACAGAATAGGTTTTACCACCTATAAGCTGGAGGGCCCTCGCTAAGCTTTGGTTGAGGGAACAAGTAGCTTGCAGAACTTCTCATTCTCCTCAGTTCACTTGGAGAGAGTTCTACGAGGCTTTTATGGCCAAGTTATTGTTGTAAAGTGATTGTGAGCACCGTCGAGAGTAGTTTACCCGATTAATGTAGAGATCTATGTCAGTGTTTGAGTATGAGACCCATTTTCACCAATTGTCTCTATTTGGGGCAATGATCATTTCTACAGAGCTAGATAGGGTTTGTCGACTTGTTTGGGGGTTGAGAATGGAGCTTCGACAGAATGCAGAGATACTAGCTGATAGTGGGCGACCATTTCAAGCTATTGTAGAGCATGCCCTCACCATTGAGGATTTGCATCTCCAGGAACTTGGGGGGAGATATATTAGGCCAAGCCATACGAGTAGTTAGTGTGGTTCCCACTCTAGTTGTAGAGTTTCAGGTTAATAGGGCTGAGGGTATCCGCTACAGTAGCATCAGGGTCAGTCTAGTCGGCTAGTTCAAGTATCCCTTCAGACTTTAGGTGGGCCTCAATTTGATCAGAGTTATAATAGTCATCATGGTTACATTGGTCACTCATCGAGGGGTACATCATTTGTGGAATCAGGTCGTGGTATCTATATAGGTTAGGCCAGTTTGTCTCGATAGGGTAGGCCAGAAGAGCCTTACTATTAGTGTGGTATCATTGGTCATTTTCCTAGAGGGTACCCCAAGCAGGGTACAGTTCAGCCAGCCACTCAGCCTTTGAGATCAGTGCAGCCACCAGGAATAGGAGGTTGTATCCTAGGTAGAGATAGTGTCCAACATGGCAGGACAGGTTGTAAAGATGGATGTCGGTTAGGTGGAAGTCAGCATTTGTTCTATGCTGTCCATGGTAGATTGGATATGGAGGCCTCAGATGCGGTGATCATAAGTATGATTTTTATCTGTCACCACTCAGCTTTATCATTGTTAGTTCCTATTTCTACATGTTCGTATGTTTCTGCCTACTTCATTCTTTGTTTAGGGTTTTGTAGCGAGCCATTATATTTTCCTATATTTATTGCTACCTCGATAAGCAATTTTATAGTAGTGGATCAGGTCCTGCTTAATAGCCATTGGCGATCTTGAGACTTGGGCTGACTAGATAATTTTAGATATGCTAGTTATTTTATGTGATTCTGGGCATGGACTGGTTTTCCATTCATCGTCTGGTTTTGGATTGTTATGCCAAGACTATTACCGTAGTCATGCCTAGCGTATCTTCAGTTGTGTGGCAGGGTTATATTAGCCACGCACCCTCTGGTATCATTTTTTGTCTTCAAGCTAGGAAGTTGATTTTGCATGGGTGTTTTGCTTATCTAGCAAATGTTCTGGATGTTAGCGCTGATAGTTCATCTCTCGAGTTTGTCCCTCTAGTTAGGGAGTTCTTAGATGTGTTCCGACCGACCTACCAGGCCTTTCACTTGAGCATGATATAGACTTTTCCATTAAGTTGGAGCTGGGTACATGGCTAATTTTTATTACACCATATTGTATGGATCTAACTAAGTTAAAAGAGCTTAAGGTTCAACTTCAGGACTTGTTAGCTAAGGGTTTCATTAGACCGAGTGTGTCACCTTAGGGAGCTCCAGTTCTTTTTGTGAAAAAGAATGATGGTTCAATCTGGATGTATATTGATTATTGACAGCAGAATAAGGTGACTATAAAGAATAAGTATTTGATGAAGCATATAGATAACTTGTTTGATCAGCTTCAGGGTGCAACAATGTTCTCTAAGATAGATTTGAGATAAGGCTACAACCAGTTGAGGATTAGTGTTAAGTACATCCCAAAGACATCAATCAAGACACGTTATAGTCATTGTGAGTTTCTGGTGATATCTTTTGGGTTATCTTATTCCCCAGCAGCTTACATAGACTTGATGCACAGGGTTCTCAAGCCGTACTTTGATTCGTTTGTGATAATCTTCATTGATGACATACTAATAAACTCGCGAAATGGAGATGAGCATGAGCAGCACTTGAGTATCATACTCCAGACTTTAAGAGATCATCAGCTTTATGCCAAGTTCTCAAAGTTCAAGTTTTGGCTTAAGTCAGTAGCATTCCTAGGACACATGGTGTCTAAGGATGAGATTAGAGTGGACCCAGTAAAGATTGCAACCATTCGTGATTGGACGATACCTACCACTCCTACCGAGGTTTGTAGTTTTGTTGGGTTGGAATGATACTATAAGCGGTTCGTGGAGGGGTTTTCTTCCATAGCAACACTTTTGACTAGGCTGACTCAGAAGAATGTCCCCTTTTAGTGGTCTGATCAGTGCGAGGATAGCTTCCAAAGGCTTAAGGCCTTAATGATTTTAGCTTTGGTGTTGACATTGCTAGTTGAGGGTCAGGGCTTCTCAGTGTATTGTGATGCTTCATCATTTGGTCTTGGTTGTGTGTTGATTCAGCAAGGTCGAGTGATAGCATATGCGTTGAGGAAGCTAAAGGATCACGAGCGCAACTAACCCACTCATGACTTTGATTTAGCGACGATAGTCTTGCACTCAATATCTGGAGGCATTATCTATATGGAGTTCATTGTGAGATTTACACCTACCACTATAGTCTTCAGTACATTATGAGTCAGCGAGAGCTAAATTCTAGGCAGCAGAGATGGGTTGAGTTACTCAAGGACTATGAGTTTATTATTATGTACCATACGAGAAAGGAACACGTGGTAGTGGATGCCTTAAATTGGAACGCAGTGAGTATGGGCAGGTTGGATTCTCTTTCAATTTCAAAGAGACCATTGAACTTGGACATCCAGCCCTTTGTTAACCATCTGGTTAGGCTTGTTTTGAAAAATCCCAGCAGTGTTCTTGCCAGTATTGAGATTTATTTTACTCTTGTTAATCAGATTCAACAATATCAGTTTGAGAATCAACATTTTTGTGATATTCATGATTAGGTTTCTCGGGGTGAGTCCAGTAGGGCTACTTTAGATTTTGATGGTGTTCTAAGATTTGATAGTCTGCTTTATGTTCTAAGAGTTAGGGATTTTATATAGTTGGTTCTCCATGAGGCTCATTGTTCTTGATATTCATCCATCCGGGTGCAGTAAGGATGTATAGAGACTTGAGGGAGCTTTACTGGTGGAGTGGTATAAAGAGATACATAGCGAAGTTTGTATCTCGGTGCTTGAACTGCCAGCATGTTAAGTTCGAGCATATGAGACATAGTGGATTGATGTAGAGACTTCCTATTCTTGAGTAGAAGTGGAAAGAGATCACTATAGAATTCATAGCATGGTTGTCATGCTCTTCTCGAGGGTTTGACTCCTCTTGGGATATAGTTGATAGGCTGAACAAGTCTGCACACTTCCTGTCGGTTCATTCTTTCTACAGTGCAGAGAGATTAGCTTAAATTTATCTCTGTGAGGTTTTCCGTTTGCATACGGTTCTAGCTTCTATTATTTAAGACCGTGGTACTCAGTTCACATCTCAGTTTTGGATAACTATTTAGCGAGAGATGGGTACAGAGGTTTAGCTGAGCACTACATTTCATCTTCAGATAGATGGCCAGTCTAAGAGGACTATCTAGGTCCTGGAGGACATGTTATGGGCATGTGATATTGACTTTGGAGGTTCATGAGATCAGTATGTACTTTTGGTGAAGTTTGCGTATAATAACAGTTATCAATCAAGTATTTGCATGGCACCTTTTGAGGCATTGTATGGTAAGAATTGTAGATTGCCAGTGGGTTGGTTCGATGATTTTGAGTCTAGGCCACAGAGTGTAGTTCTACTTCATGATTCCATAGACATAATTTGGGTAATTCAGGATAGACTTCGGGCAGCCCAGAGTAGGAAAAAGAGCTATGCAGACCATAGACATTGTGCCATAGAGTTCATTGTTGGTGATCAGGTATTTTTTTGAGTGTCGCTCATGAAGGGCGTGATGAGATTTGGCGAGCAGGGAAATTTTAGCCCCAAGTATATTAGGCCATTTGAGATTCTTCAGAGGGTTGGTAGTGTTGCTTATTTGTTCGATTTGCCTCCTATGTTCTTAGCTATGCACCCAATCTTCCATATATTTATGTTGAGGCATTATGTTTCGGATGAGTCACATGTGTTATAGTTGGATTCAGTGAAGTTGGATGAGAGTTTGGCTTTTGTTGAGGAGCCATTAGTCATTCTAGCTAGAGATGTCAGGAGATTAAGGTGTAGAGAGATTCATGTGGTTAAGGTTTAGTGAAGGCACAGTATAATCGAGAAGGCTACCTAGGAGACCGAAAGAGAGATACAGTCTCAATATTGTCAGTTGTTTGAGCCTTCATGTACTCTCTTTTCTTGTCTTTCAAGGACGAAAGTCATTTTTAGTAGTGGATGATGTAATGACCCTTCCGGTCATGTTTGCATTTTTTCCTTCTTTGCACTGTTAGAGCTTGTATGTATCTATCGTAAGTCAATTATGACTTACTGGGACTGGTGGTTTGGAGCTCGAGCTGTTCATTAGGTCATTATGACTATTTCCTAATTTTAGAGCTTTAACTTAGGAAATCATTGACTTTAGTCAACATTCTTAGCAAGCATACTTGGAATCGAACTCTGACAGTTTTGTTAGCTCTGTGGCATGGACTTTGGTCTAGTTGGAACCTTGGTCGGGGTCTGGGAGCTTTTGGTTTGGTTTGATCTCACTTTCTGAGATTTTAGGCCAATATGAGTTGGTAGTTTGAATTTGGTCAACTTTCGGATAAGACAGCCTCAGATGGAAATTAAATCACTCATGTTAACTCTGTAATGTTGACTTTGGGGTAGAGGGACCTTTGGTTTAAGTCTCAAGGCTTTCAAACTCATTTTGGACCATTGGGTTCTATTTTGGAAAAGTTGTCTATTTGGGCATGGGCCCACTTTTTGTTTAATCGACCTCTGTTGGGAATTTCGTCAATTCCATTGAATCCAAAATGCTATTTTTAGTAAAGTAGCGTTATTTGTTTGTGTTTGCAGGACCATGATGAATCTCAAGGGTCTATCCGATGGAATGTTTGCCTTGCCAAAGATGCTGGTTATTGTTGCAGCACCAGCCAAGCCTTCACCCACGCGGTGGGAAGGCTGCGGGGCGTAGAAAGCCAGTCAGCCCCTTCCCTCTTTTCTCTTTGCCTGCGCAGTGTGTAGTCTGCGTGCGCACACTGCCTTACCACTACCTAGCCTCCTCTTGCCCTTGACGTGCATATGCGCCAGGCTGCCTGTGTGAGGCCAAGTGCGCAGGTCCTGGCCGCATGCGCATAGGCTAGCGGTTGCCAGCATATATAGCCTTCTCTTTCATTTTTCAAACCCCAACATGGTTTACCCCTATTTATTTCGAGCTCAAAGCTCCAATTTCTGTGTGAGCTTATCATAAAGCATTCGGTGATTAATTCTTGTTTGTGGTTGATATTCCGCTATTGATTGTAAGTTTTACCTCTCTTTAATTCTGTAATTCCTTATTTTGATTCCTTATTTGTTCTTGGGACTAACGGTTGTTTTTGGCCCTTACCTTGCCCATTTTTTGCTTATTTTTTGAGCATGTTCTCCCGATAATATTGGGAACCTCGTGGCAATTTTCATATCTATTTTTAGGTCGTGGGGGCCATGGGCCCGCTTTTGACCCAAATTATAACCCAGCTAAATTATTAGATTTATGGTTATCATTAGCTTCGTATTTATTAGTAGAGTATGTTTTTGATTGTTTAAATTCTATTCGGGGCTTTTCAGAGTAGTTTAGGCTTGGATAACATCATTCCAGTGGCTTGTCATTGGATGTCAGGTAAGATATGGCTTATCGATCATAGACTTTGGTTATAAAGAATATAATTTTACTACTTAGCATCTTTGGGTTGGGTTTACTAGGTTGGCACTCTAGACCTTGTCCGCTTCCTTCATGTCTGCACTTACTTTGTTTTCTTTAGTGTTTGAGTTAGATTTGTAGAATTACCCTTGCAGCCCCGTGTGTCCTTTGTTTATGTCTTTGGATAATGGGGTATTTGGGAAATGTCTGTGAGTCCCATACATTGATTTATGATTTTCAGTTGGTTATCTGTGCTATAGAGAGAATTGAGCATGTGTAAGGCCGGTAAGTTGATTGTGAGTTGTTGACCTGTTGGTTGTATTTGAACAAATAATCATTATCATTGAAAAAGTTTTCTACACTGATTTATTACCACTAC
Source organism: Jaltomata sinuosa (assembly GCA_003996215.1). Lineage (NCBI taxonomy): Eukaryota > Viridiplantae > Streptophyta > Magnoliopsida > Solanales > Solanaceae > Jaltomata > Jaltomata sinuosa. Next base: position 90,288 of record QJPP01001121.1, on the reverse strand, counting down.
ATGGCTGCGGGCCTGACTATCACCAGTTTTCCAAACCTTGCATGGCCCCGAGGGCCCGTTTTTAGTTACAAATGGTTATAAATGGATTTAAAACTAGTTTTATGGATCTTCTTAGAGTGAAAGAGATTATATGATGGTTTTACGACTCATTTTGAGAGGATAATAGACTTGGCTAGGCCAGAATGCTAGACATGAATTTTCTACTAATTTTGAAATGATACTAGGTTGGGCTGGGCTGGAGCACTAGACATGACTTCATTTGTTGAGTTTTGACCCCGATAGACTCTTCGAACGCATTTTAAGACATTGAGAGTTTGTGTATGGTCTCAGAGACCACCATAGACCTTAACGATCTTGACTAGGGGCTACAGACTGAGAGTGCTGGAGAAGGGGTATACGGAGGAGTAGAAGTATACGGGGGAAGCCTTCCATGGGTCCTACCTTCTGGGCATACGTGCACCATAAGAGGTTCATACCGTACCACTGGAAATTTATAGCATATCATACATTGTTTGCATGGTTACACCCTTGTATGTTGTGTGCTGAGTTTACGCTCTGGTAGTATGGGATGTCAAAGGGTTTGTTTTCATTTGTATGTATTCCTCAGGTGTATGGGCGCCCATTGGGATTGTAGGTAGACTAGTTTTACACGTTCATATTGTAGTTACTTGTTGGTTTACTTTAAGATCATCCTTACCTTGTGGATTGTATCATTAGCATACTTATGTTTAATTGACTTTCTTTCCTTCTTGATATTTGAGGTTACCGGTACACCACCTTGTTCGTTAAACTTTCTATATATATTGTTGTTGCAAGTATCTAGGTGCGTTCTCTACCCTTTCACCTTTGTTCTGTGATATATACTCTGTGGCTAACATAGCTTACTTATGTTCTTTTATCCCTTCTTCCTGTTTCTAGCTTCCGCGTGCTTTACTCAATCTGCTTCTGTGACTTTTTCTTTCTTATCTACTATTTATTGCTCTTATATTTTGTAAATGCTTAGTCAACCTATGTTGCCTACAGGATACCCATTTCTTATGCAATTACTGCTCATACTACACTTCTGCATCTTCCTGGTGCAAATCCTAGTGTGAGCTATCGCCATTGATGTGGGGACTCATGCAATGCTTGACATCTGAGATATACGGTGAGCTCCTGGCAACCGGGGCTTAGTTATATCTCTTTTTTGGAAGTTGACTCTTTTATATACCCATAGGCACTTGTTTATTTTATTTTGTACTCTCTTGTACCTTGTATATTTAGTAGTGGCTCATATACTTTTGATACCAGGTCGTGGAATAATGTAGTTTCTATATATGAATATCTAGATTGCTTCCTTCTGCTTTGCATTCCCTATATTGCTTCTGCTTATTTTGCTTCTTGTGCGTGCTTACTTAGAGTGTAGCCCATTACTAACCGTTTTGGGGTATGAGGTTTGGTAAGCCTATAGGGGGTTGTAGGTGCAACCATGACCTGAGAAATTGGGTCGTGACATTCTCATCTAAGGGTTAAGGCTAGAAAAAGCTCAATCCACTTAAGCTATTTGGTTGGTTTGTTTCTAAAACATTGGAGTTTGAAGGAACCTAAGGTATATATGTTTGGTTGGTTGAAAAACAATTGAACATATCTTTAAACAAGGCTACCCACACTATAATTAAATATAAGTTGAATGGTTGATCCCAATTCCAATGTTATGACCCCATCGGAAGCATGCCCTTAGTTTTTCCAACTTTAATATTGAAAATCGTGTTACCTCATTCTTATTGCTTACAATTGCATTTGCTTGCTAAAACTATTTCCTCCATTTTACTTTTATGTCTATACATTACTCTTGCTTGTGTGAATTAACTTACAAATTTTGGTGAATCATTGCTCCAATCCTCGTAGATTTGACCCCGACTCTTATTAGGTAACTTCATTTGCGATGACCATAGTCACCTCCTTAACTGGAGAGTTGTTTTGGACGTTATCTAAAATGGAACCATTGTCGGGGATTGGTTTTTGATCACCATCTTTTGCTTATTGATTCACATTAGTTTTGCGTCTTGTGTTCCTTTTACATTTTTGTTGTTTTTGTGTTGTGAGTAGGTGCACCATGAGTTAATCTAGTGAACATGATAGCATTGACGAGTTCATGGACGTGGAGGATGAGCCGGTACTATATGGTGTAGTGAGTGCCATTAGCTTACCTCCCACCATTGGTAATGCAGTCTTTCATATTACAAGCACTATGCTACATTTGCTTCAAATGAAAGGCTTGCTTAGAGAGCTCACAAATAAAGATGCTAACCGGCATGTCTGGATTATCATAGAAATTTGCCGACCATTTAACATCCACAACATCAGTCAAGAGTTAATACGACTAAGGCTATTCCATTTCTCTCTTACAGACGAAACAATCTCTTGGTTAGAAGAGATACCTGAAGGCTCTATCACCTCATAAAATGGTTTAGTTGAGTCCTTCTTAGATAATTTATTCCCACCTTCGAGAATGTTGCAACTCCCTTATCATGAATTTCCATCATTTGTTGGGTGAATCTTTACATGAGGATTGGTTGAGGTTCAAGAAGAAAGTGTTATTGTGTCCAAATCATGGACTATCGGATGGAGTGTGTAATGACACTCCAGGTCATTTTCTTCCTTTCATCTATTTTTTGACATTTCAAGCTTTCCCTCAGCGGCTCTAGGTCATTTATGACTTACCCAGACCAATGGTTCGGTGCTCGGGCCATTCGTTAGGTCATTGTGACCATTTCCCTGTTTTAGCTTTTAAAGTTGGTAAATCTTTGACTTTGGTCAACTTTCTTGGTTAACGCACTCATAATCGAATTTTGACAGTTCCCTTTGCTCTAGAATGGGGATTTTGGTCTAGTGGGACCATTGGTCTGAGTCTGAGTGCCTTCGGTTTTGTTTTGTATAGCTTTGTGTGTTTTGGAGTCAGTTTGGCTGGTAGGATTGACTTTGGTCAACATTCAGAGAAGACAACCTCAGATGGGAATTTTGTCAGTGCCGTTAGCTCCAGAATGTCGACTTTGGGCTAGGGGGACCTTTGGTTCGGGTCCCGAGGCTTCTGTGCTCATTTTTGGGTTTTAAGTTTTGAGTTAGTTTTGGGCGTGGGGTGCACTTTTTGTTAAAATGATCTCCGTTGGGATTCGTCGATTTCATTAAGTCTAGAATGCCGTTTCTAGTGGGGTAGCATGGTTGGTTTGTGTTCACGCGGTTCTGGATGAATCCCGAGGGGTCCGTCGAATGATTTTTGGACTTGGTGTTTTTGCTGGTTGCTGCATTAAGTTGCAGACAACTTTGGTCTTCGCAATCGCGGGAACCCCATCCCGTTCGCGATGGTCTAGTTTCTTGACCATCGCATTGTGCAGGGTTCCTTCACGTTCTCAATGTAGCCGGCTGGGACCTAGCTCGGCTTTCTCTTTGCGAATGCATCCTGGACCATCGCGAATGCGATGGTTGGGCCGACTGTTCTCCGCAAATGCAGGGGTCCTGTTACGATCGCGATGAAGGACCCTTGGCAGTTAAATAAAGTTCCAACTTCGTTTTCTTCTCCAAAATATGAGAAACTCCATTTGTAGGCTCCCAAGCTCAACATTTCCAGCATCCTTGCATAATTTCCTTCACCCGGTAAGTCCCCTCGTCACCCCTCTCCCTAATCCATGTAAATTCTCGTGATTCTCCTTCTATATTCCCTTGTTGTTAAATTCTTATATTTTGGGGATTCTAGTGGAATCTAATCATTGGGGACTGTATACTCATAAACTCATGCAAATCAGCTCCATAGCGTGTTTCTCTTGTTGAGGTAGGTCCCCACCTCTATATTTCCGAGCTTTCTATTTAAAATCCCGTGAATTAGTAGCACTTCAACGCTATTTTGGGCCGTGAAATGAATCGCGGGGGCCCCAAACTTTTGGCATGGGTTCCTTGACCCATCGCAAGCATAATTGTGAAGTTTGTTTTTTGTTTCATTACGCGGGCCGTGAGGGTCATTTTCCTGACCTAATTTTTGGCCCGATTTTCCATATAGCAATAGGGATGTCATTACTCTTGTCTTGACACCTAGTTTATGTTCTTGATAGCGTGGCAACTTTCTGAGGCTATTCAGAAGAGGAAGACACACGAGTGACGGTTCGTGCTAGTAGTTCGGCCACGAGGTAGGTTACAGTTTACCTTTTAGAGTGAGTTTAGTTGGATAATATTTATTTGTATGTTACTGGAATGCTAGTTTGGATTTTAGATATACTTTAGGCTTACATCTTGTTTATCATATTTATTGGCCAGTTTGGGTTTTTAGCACTAGGATTGTATGTTATCCTTAGCCTTGGAGCTTGTTTCTTCTGTGTGACTAGTCTAAGACCCTTAACATGCTTTTAGGAAGCTTTAGGGGGTAGAATAGAGATTTTCCCATTGGTTTCCTCTTTTATTTTCTACTTTACCACTTTATTCTATCATTGTGTGTAATTGTGGGCTCGAGGCCATGGCGAGGATTTGGACGGAGTTCCACGTCAATTTCTCTTTGTTTGGAGGGTATTTTTGGCCCTGTTTGATCTGATGATGTGTTTTTCCCTCTGTGTGTAAACATTCATACTCATATCGCATGGCATATCACTGGTATAGTAAGGAAAACAATTTTTCTAAGGGTTTTTGTTTGAAAAGAAGCTCTACTATTGTTGTGACAATTTTTCAAACTAAATCGAGCTATTATGAGTATGACCTTGGTTTTTGAGAGGAAAAGAGGAACTACTATTTTTTGTATATAAATTTACAGTGTGATACGGTATTTCAGACCCCCGATGTGTTATTCTGGGTATTTTACTTTCTTATTTATATACATATTAGTCCGATGCGGTATTCTAGACCCTCGATGTGGTATTCCGGGTTTATATTATATTGCATTCATATATAGATCATCGAGCATCGCATTACATTTGCTTTAGCATGTGGATTGACTCTGGTTTGGCTTGATGTTGCTTCCCTTCTTATTTTTGTTTATTGGCATGTCTCCGGCTTTATAACTATATTTAGGTGGATCCCTGTATAGTTAGCTTCTTTCCTGTAATATATATTTATATATATTATCTTTCTGCACTCGATCGGACTATGATGCCTACTGAGTACCCGTTGTCTTGGTACTCATACTACACTCTACATCTCTTTTTTTGATGCAACACCTAGTACGATCCACCCTCGTTGATCTCCTTTCGTTCGAGGCTCGTTGCTGTTAGGATTGCGGTAAGCTCCCGACACTTTTGGAGACTTTACTTGCTTTCCATCTTGTACTTCCTATCTATATTTTGTATTTTAGTTAGACAGAGGTTATTGTATAGCTACTCCTTAATTTAGTTTCTTTTGTACTAGTGACACTAGGTCTGGGTTGGTGTTCGGGTCTTTTTGTCTTTTGCGGTCACTTTAGGGCCATCTTTTGTATATTGTGTATGTTGGTATGTATATATATGCTTTTGGCCCTATGTTTTGTTATATCTTCCGCTTCTCTTAAGTTAAATTGTTATTGCTGCTTTCTGCGTGTTTTGGATAGGCTTGTCTACTGGGGGGTTATGTAGACGCTATCATGGCCCGATTTTGGGTCGTGAAAGAGTGCTCTTGCAAAGCTTTTACCGATCACTAGACTCCATGAACAAGTTCGTAGCAAATAACTTAGCAGGGGGTTCAATCTTGGACAAAACATTTGGACTTGTGAAGGCCCTTTTGGACAGAATGACAAAAATTAATAGAGCCTGGCACATGAGGGAGGCCGAGGTGACATCGGGTGTCACCTCCGCTATCATGACTAATAAAATAAGGAGAAAAGAGTTACAAAGGGATGAGAATATGGCTAAAATGATAACTCAAGTTGAATTGCTTTCAAAACATATGATGGGTGCCAGAGTCAAAAGTGTGAATGCCATGAAGATCATGGAGCCAAGGCCCATGCAGAAGATGAGGCTTATGTAATTGATTGATGAGGAGGTACACTACATGTCAAATCAAGTGGTGGTTTCTCGCTTGGGGTACCAAGGTTCCAATCAAGGCTCATGGCGACCAAGGGATGAGAATCAAGGTTGGAATGAAGAGATAGGTATCCCATGAAGGGATCGTGATCGAGATAGAGATCGTGATGGCCCATAAAGAGATGGAGATCATGAAACAGAGGGTGATCGATATAATTACCAAAGTGTGAATCCATATGTGCCTCCTCCTAAGGTTGACGCCATTCCAATTCAAACGTTACTTAGAGACCCCGCTAGCTAAAAGTTTGAGTATAGGTAGGCAAATGTATTAAAGAAAGTGGAGTCTACAAATAATAAGGTGAGAGAATAGAAGAATGATGTATACAACCTCACTCAAATGGTGAGTTCACACTCGGCCTCAATTAAGAATCTCGAATCTCAAGTAAACCACTTATCGACTCAAATAAAAGAATGGATGAAAGGTACACTTCCAAGTGATACTCTCCCTAACCCAAAGAATAATGGCCATGTTATGGCTATTGTCACTCGAAATGGAAAAATATTTGATAAGTGATAACGCTCAAGTAACACTCTCCATACGAAGGTGATTGCGATCTTCATAGAAAAACAAAATTTATATTCTCGATGGGAGTGGGTGTCGATCCCACAGAGAATAATGTAACCGCCATTGAGATAATAAATAATTAAAGAAACTTATTTAAGTTTAAGGAGAAAAAATAAAAGATAAAATGATTGGGGGGTTTTAAACTAAAACAAAGGATAAAAGAAAATCAAATAAAAGATAAGTTTGATCAATTGCGTTCACCAAGCAAGGATATCAAGAGAGAATTGGGAATGTAAATTCAATTCACAAGACTTACTCTCAATTAACACTTAGGTAGCCTTGGTTAAGAGTATGCTTAATAGTCTTTTGACCAATCAAGCATTTAGACTCCATGGGTTCTCTTGAATCTCCATGGGTAAGCAACCATACAACCAAATTGACTTGGGTAAGTCGAGCTATTCCTAGCCCCAACTCTCAGATGGTAATTTCAGGCAATCAAACTATTTCTAGCCTTGATCTAGAGTTAAAACCCCGAATCCCCACTATTGAACCTTTACCCAATTGAACAACTACTCTCACAATCAAGAGCCCAATTAGTATGCTAAGTCAATGCTTGCAACCATCAACTATATAATTAAAGCATGAAAGATTCAATAGACCCATACAATTTAATCAAGAGAAAGCACAAGATAAGAATTCAATACCTAAATTAAGTATTATCTCTAATACAATAACCAAATCTCAATTCAAAATTTACAGCTACAATTAGTCAATTTAGAACAAGAGGTTGAAGAAAGGAATTTAAAGAATTTACAATAGAATCATCCAATTCTTCACTCCAATGGTGTATGGATGAACTTGCTCTCCAAGATTGTCAAAGTTGTGAAAATTATTAAAGATACATTACAAAATGACTCAGAGTTGTTTTATGTGAGCTGGGTTTCCAAAAGTGTGAATTGATCAACTTGGGCCTGACTCAAGCCCGTCATCCACACCTACCAATTTTCCATCATAGGTGCATGGCCGGTATGGCATTAATTAGGCTAAGGTGCGGCATTGTTGTGGCGAGATTCTCAGTGAAGGAGCACCCTCAACCTATTAGGACACAGGCCACAAGTGCGGCATCATCCTCGCAACTGCGAGATCCTCTTACAGTACCTGAAGGCGCAGTGGAGGTGGACCTGGAACCCTCAGTGTTGATCTTCTCCTTTTTGCCTTAGTTTTTCTCTTTTTTTTCCCAATTGCTCCAGGACACCCGCATGAACAATAATCTCCTGAATTAAACAAAAACATGCCATAAGTGATCCCATATCATCATTATAAGATGCAAAAGCATAATAGAAGAGATATAGATAAGTGGTAAATTCACCACTTATCAACACCTCCAACTTAAGTTCTTTCTTGTCCTCAAGAAATTTACAGCCAAACAGAAAGAGACTTTAACTCATTTAAGCACAAGGACCATACCACTCACTTTCACAACACACTTATCAATTTAAGCACAAAGGATATTATTTCAGTTGGTACTAATAATTAGTCGATCACAAGTGAATGCTCAACAAAACAATCCCTTCAATTTCACACATTTTCAAGAGTTGCTATAGCTTTGCAAAAATGACCAAGTGACAACAATTAATTCTCAAGAAGTGACTTAAGACCACTAGTATACAACTCATGCTCATTTGATTCATTTTCAAAATGTATCAAAATCACCACTATCCTAGTTCACATTCCCTCACAAGAAATAAAGTCCCAAAACACTCTATTTACAATGATAAAACAAGGGACAAATGCACAAACTCACACTCACAAAGACCTTCAAGTACTAACAAGTATCAAACAATAAGCTTGCCCTTATTTTCATTCGCCACTAACTCAAAAGCCCTAGGTCGGAGATCTCAAAGGACTTTTCTAAACTTGTACTATAGGCTTGGGTAAGGGTAGGGTAAACATTTTAGATTAAAGTGACTATAACCTCCTTGAACACTGCACAACTTTTTCAATTTGAAACCAAAGCCCATTTCTTAAAAAAAAATATATTATTTTTTATGCAACACAAAGCACCATTTTGCTTACTTCAAGTGATATCCCAATTTTTATCATTTTACTAACCTTGGAGGACTCATTTCCTTTCATTTCTTCCCTCTTTTCCTTTCATATTTGCTTTGTTTTTCAAATTCTTCTTTCTTTTTGACAATTTTTTTAAGGATTCATCCAACAAACCAAGATAAGCTCACTTAGAACTCCTCCAATATACTTTATCATCACCCCCCAACTAAGGCTTTTAGTCTCTATTTCCCACTTGTAGAGTTCAAGGAGGAACGGGTTCAAAAGAGGGACTCATTTCCAAAATAGTTCAAGGCTTGTAGTGAAGTTGCCAAAGAAGAGGTAATAGGCTCAAGAGGGGTAACTAATGATGAAATTTAGTGCAATGGTAGGCTTTTAAGGATAAGTAAGCTCTAATAGTCATAAAGAAGGCCTAAGAGAATTTCTCTAACCAACACAATTAAGACAAGCATTCGAACGACTAATCGGGCAAGTTCTAGATGACACAAGCAAGTACAAGTATTATTCAACAAAGCTCACCGCACATGACATGCAAACTATTCAAGATGGGTCAATTTTACTTCCTAAACAAGGACAAATAGAGCCACATTTGGCATCCACGTTAACACTAATGGGTCAAAAGTCACAAAAAGATTAAAGGCACTGTCACTAACATCATTCTTCGCTTTTCAACTACTCAAAAAAATTGGAGGGGTTTAGCTCAATACAATTCACATGCAAGACTAATTCTATTAGTACCAAACAAATCACTACCCAAAATTATCTCAAAAGATGATGATTTGCCCTTAAGAATGACGTCACTAAATCTATCATAGGGGCCAAATCATCTATCTAAATCAATATGGTTACTCAGAATTCACCAAAATATATACCCCAACACATAGGCAGTTTCATCTAGCTAATGGGTACTCAGTCTTTCCTCAGCTCCAAACACCAAATAAAAGTGACAATTTCCCTTAAGAATGTTATCACTTGACCTATCATTGGAAATCGTCACTCAAAACCAACTACCACCAAATAAAGAAGTACAAAAAATTACTAATCCAACAAGATTTAAACAACACAAAACCTGACAAGGGCACAATATCCAACAAAATAAGACCGACAAAGGCACAATATCCAACATAATCTTGACAAGGGCAAAAATAAAATATCTAAAAAGGGCAACATCACCCCAACTAAAATAGTAGAGTTTGGTGCTTAATGCAAAATAAAGAAATGAAAAACAAGGAAAATAGTGCAGGGCTCTATGGAGTATATATTAGACTAGCAAACTCTGGAGTAGGCTGCGATAGGCTAAGCAGAGGACCGTTCATCATCATCATCATCCTCATCACTCTCTTCCTCAGATAGGAAAGAGTACTCCTCACTCTCATCATCTTTATACACTGTAAGCTATTGTTTGCCTACCCCCATTTGAAGATGGCTTTGATACTTTTCAATATCTTGAGCATGAACTTGTTCCTCTTATTGTTATTTTTCTTCTCAACCTCAAAATTATGCTAAAGAGTAGTATGAGCCTTGGATGACTTAAAAAAGGCTTGCTCAAGCAACCCTACAGAATATGTCACTGTGGCAATGGAATCAACCTGCTTATTCGAGGCATCAAAGTATGACTGCATCTCCACTTTGGTGATGAGGTCTGCTAAAGGTGTTGGCTATGTAGAGCTACTATGAATCAATTCAATGATGTCCCAAATAGAGTATAACTGGGAAGCAATGGACCCAAAGTGTCCCTCAATATGAGTGCCCTAAGAGGAGGGATTCTGATCTGCCACTATATCAATCTTCCACTTCCTGCTCTGTGGTGCACCTCATTTTCCCTGCATCTTCAATAGGTGGAAAGGTTTATCAGGTTCAATCCAATGATCTATAGAATGTTCACCAGTCTCAGCCAACATACATTACTCAGTAATCAAGGAAAGGAACATCAAAGTTAAGTTGTCCTGAAGCAAATACTCCTTAAGATCTTGGACTATATAGTGATCGGCATTTACGACAATGCCATTAAGAATGCAAGAGATCATCCTAGCTCGAAAAGGAGGGACACCAAACTTATGCCCTCTTGGTGATATACAAATGCAAATAATTAAAAGCCACATCTTTGCCTCAGGTTTGAAGGTAATCATGATATGGACTTGAGTTTTTCTCCCAAGTTCAAGGAGGAACGGGTTCAAAAGAGGGACTTATTTCCAAAACAGTTCAAGGCTTGTAGTGAAGTTGCAAAAGAAGAGTTAATAGGCTCAAGAGGGGTAACAAGTGATGCAATTTAGTGCAATGGTAGGCTTTAAGGCTAAGTATGCTCTAATAGTCACAAAGAAGGCCTAAGAGCATTTCTCTAACCAACACAATTAATACAAGCATTCGAACGACTAATCGGGCAAGTTCTAGATGACACAAGCAAGTATAAGTATTATTCAACAAAACTCACCGCACATGGCATGCAAACTATTCAAGATGGGTCAATTTTACTTCCTAAACAAGGAAAGCATCCACGTTAACACTAATGGGTCAAAAGTCACAAAAAGATTAAAGGCATTGTCACTAACATCATTCTTTGCTTTTCAACTACTCAAAAAATTTGGAGGGGTTTAGCTCAATACAGTTCATATGTAAGACTAATTCTATTAGTACCAAACAAATCACTACCCAAAATTATCTCAAAAGATGACGATTTTCCCTTAAGAATGATGTCACTAAATCTATCATAGGGGCCAAATAATCTATCTAAATCAAAATGGTTACTCAGAATTCACCAACATATATACCCCAACACATAGGCAGTTTCATCTAGATAATGGGTACTCAGACTTTCCTCAGCTCCAAACACCAAATAAAAGTGACAATTTCCCTTAAGAATATCATCACTTGATCTATCATTGGAAATCGTCACTCAAAACCAACTACCACCAAATAAAGAAGTACCAAAAATTACTAATCCAACAAGATTTAAACAACAAAAAACCAGACAAGGGCACAATATCCAACAAAATAAGACCGACAAGGGCACAATATCCAACATAATCTTGACAAGGGCAAAAACAAAATATCCAAAAAGGGAAACATAACCCCAACTAAAATAGTAGAGTTTGGTGCTCAATGCAAAATAAAGAAATGAAAAACAAGAAAAATAGTGCAGGGCTCTGTGGAGTATGCATTAGACTAGCAAACTCTGGAGTAGGCTGCGATAGGCTAAGAAGAGGACTCTTCCTCCTCATCATCATCCTCATCACTCTCTTCCTAAGATAGATAAGAGTAATCCTCACTCTCATCATCTTTATACACTGTAATCTTATTGTTTGGCTACCCCCATTTGAAGATGGCTTTGATACCTTTCAACATCTTGACCATGAACTTGTTCCTCTTATTGTTATTTTTCTTCTCAACCTCAAAATTATGCTAAAGAGTAGTATGAGCCTTGGATGACTTAAAAAAGGCTTGCTCAAGCAACCCTACAGAATATGTCAATGTGGCAATGGAATCAGCCTGCTTATTCTAGGCATCAAAGTATGACTGCATCTCCACTTTGGTGATGAGGTCTGCTAAAGGTGCTGGCTATGTAGAGCTACTATGAATCAATTCAATGATGTCCCAAATAGAGTATAACTGGGAAGCAATGGACCCAAAGTTTCCCTCAATATGAGTGCCCTAAGAGGAGGGATTCTGATCTACCACTATATCAATCTTCCACTTCCTGCTCTGTGGTGCACCTCATTTTCCCTGCATCTTCAATAGGTGGAAAGGTTTATCAGGTTCAATCCAATGATCTACAGAATGTTCACCAGTCTCAGCCAACTGACATAACTCAGTAATCAAGAAAAGGAACATCAAAGTTAAGTTGTCCTGAAGCAAATACTCCTTAAGATCTTGGACTATATAGTGATCGGCATTTACGACAATGCCATTAAGAATGCAAGAGATCATCCTAGCTCGAAAAGGAGGGACACCAAACTTATGCCCTCTTGGTGACATACAAATGCAAATAATTAAAAGCCACATTTGTGCCTCAGGTTTTAAGGTACTCATTAAGAGCCTATGCCCAATGATCCACATGAGTCCTTTTTGTGCATAAGCTCAAGTGGGTCATTAGGCACCAAATTTCACGACCTTCACCCTAATGATGAGTTTTGGATTGTTGAAGTTTGTATGCTTTAAGTTTACGTAGAACTCCCTCACCTATTTATCATTTGCATCACAAGGGTTAGGTATGAAACATATCCATCACTTAGTCACAAGACGTCCATATAAATCAGGGAGATGCGCCGCCAAATTCTTCCCAACTATCCCCCTCTCCAACTTTATCTTTTTGTCAAGGAGATTATTGTAGTAACGGCGCTGACAGTAATGAGACATGAACCTCAAGGTGTTAAATTATTCATCCGCAGCTTTCTTCTCAATTTCATCACCCAAAGGTTAATCATCAACAAGGTTGCGGTCCATTTCTGAGACTTAGAATACCTGAAAATTTAGAATTAATTTAGAAGGGGTGCAGAACCTGTTAAGAAATTCAAAACAAAGCAAGTGAGCCAAAGAAATAATTTTAAAAGGCTCGCGAAGGAACATATAAACAACTACTGTTTGCAGAAATTCTGCACAGTAGCTGTACCAGCAAAAATTTTCATCATAGGTGCGGAGGCGCAACGACGGACAATTTAGCGCACCTGCGACCTTTTGAAATTTCAAAATTACTGTAGCAGCGGTGTAGTGAGTGCAGGTGCAACATCCCCCCTACGTCACCAGGACCACACTTGCGACATCATCGTTTTTAGCAGAAATTCAAGCAAAGTTTTATCCCACACAATAAAAACATGCTTCTATGGTAGGAATTGTACTCAGACTTCCAATTCCTTTAAAATACTACTGTACAAGCATATTTAATCATGATTTATAACCGATTCATCCAACTAAAAACTCATACCCTACATCACTTGGTGCACTATTTTTTCACCCATCATAACATTTAGAAGCACACCAAAATTGTACCTTTCAAGAGCAGCCTTCATGTTAAAAGAGAGTAGAACTCCTACCTTGAAGATTTACAGAATGATTGAGAAATTTGAACCTTGCGTCCCTTTTCTTCTTGAAGAACAAAAATGCCCCTCCTTTCTTGAAACTCCTCTCTTTTGATTTAAGAAGTGAACTGTGCAAGAGTGAGAGATGATATAGAGAGAGATTAGGGAGTTGAGAATATAAGGAGGTGGAAACGGTTGAGAGAGAGAATGGAGGTTTTTGAAGAGGTGTTTCTGCCTTTAAGCGGGTTTGACAGGCGCCCCTGCACTTAATTTGCTACAGGTGCGTAATTGACCCTTTATGATGCTTACCGCTATTGTGCCATTTAATTGTGTTTTTAGTCTTCGCAGCTGCAGTAAATGAGTAAGCATGTGCTTATGCACCCGCGGTTAAGGCAGCAAGCTTATGCCTGTGCACCTGTGGAATTTTGCATCACAGGTGCGCCTCTCCTGCAAGTTCACCCAACTTTCTTCTCAGCTATTGGTTTGAGGTGAGATGGCTGGTGCAACCCATAAAACTCCAGGTGTGAAATGCACCACTTTTGCACATTTCAATCTTTTTGGCAGCCCACTGGTTTTCTCATGCGATGGCATGTGCAATCCGCAGACTTGGAGGTGCAAACACATCTCATTTAGCATGTTATTTTAGCACCCTTTTGGCCCTTGATTGGATTTTTATGAGTCTCCCACTTCTCAACCTTCCCAAAGAAGCTTAGAAAGACTTGAAACATTATGGATTAATCAAAAATTACAACCTAAACTATTTTTAAAAAAAAGAAAAAATGCAACCCTTCAAAATGTTGAAACGATGGGTTGCCTACCATCAAGTACACAATTTTAACATCGTGGATGACACAAGTTACCTCACCATCTAGATCTCCACTTGAAAGATTTGAAATTTTTACTCCAACCTGAATGAAACTTTTGGTTACAATCATGGGGTAAAGGTTAAAACATGAAAAGGCCATGTTTTTGATGTCGCCTTTTGCACTTTTTCACCTTCAAGTGAGGAAGGTCATTTTGTCTTCTATCAACAACAAACTTCAAGATGGATATACCTCAATCCGTACCGCTTCCAAAGTCTTCTATAAGCTTGATTACTTCGACTATCATCCATTCAACCAAACTCAAGGTTAAAAAATGGTTGCAGTGAGATTTGGGCATCTCCACTTTAAAATTTGTCACATTCATAATATACTCACTTACAAATGAACTAGAGTCTTTTAAAATTAAATGTTGGACTTTGTCTTGCAATTCTAGTATCATTTATTTGATGTTATGATTCATGTATAGAGTAGTTGGTTGCCACAACACCTTCAATTCATGAGAGTCTCTTGTGTCCTCCTTTTCAATAAGAAATAACTCAAAACTACTACCCACTATCATGCATGTTTGAACACGAACACTCACTTTGGTGTTCAAATTCCGGATAGCACTTTCAAGTGACTCCTCTTTTTGACTTCTCTTGGCATGCCTTTTGAGA
The DNA here is from genome assembly GCA_003996215.1 of Jaltomata sinuosa. Taxonomy (NCBI): domain Eukaryota; kingdom Viridiplantae; phylum Streptophyta; class Magnoliopsida; order Solanales; family Solanaceae; genus Jaltomata; species Jaltomata sinuosa. The sequence goes on along the minus strand of QJPP01001121.1, from coordinate 75,210 downwards.
ATTTTTTCGAACATTAGTAGAATTCTTTCACATTAACCCCCATAGGTTTCAAGTTGGTGAGCTCTATTTAACAACTATTATTGTCTCACAATTTCATCCAAATCAAATCTTTCCTCTTGTGGGGGTTCAAGAACAACCGGTGCAATCTCAATCACGGGCAACTCTATGTTTTAGAAATCTTCATAATCATCCCTAAAGTGAATTGGATTGTCCCTAATCTTCAAGACATGCTCATTTCTTAGGCTTTGAGGGTCTTCTTTATTAACTTTGTCAAGAGGTGTCGACAAATCTGACATGGATTGTTTAGCATGATTTCTCTCCTTTTCTTCTTTAGCTCTTTTTTCCAAGAAGGCTTGCTTTATGGACTTCAACCCCTCCTCTATGCTATCTTGTGTGTCCAATAGATATTAGAGCTTGGCACATATACCTTCTTCTCTTGTAAATTCATGATTCATATGAAAATCACAAGCACCACTAGCACCATTATTAGCATAAGGGGGAGGAGGAGGACGGTCATTAAGGCAGTCGCTCCAATGTCCATCACGACCACTACACAAATAGTAATTACACCCATCATAGGAGCAGGATGGTGAATAGCTCCCTCTCCTAGGTCTAATTCTATAATTTCGCCAAGGGAGGGGTCCTCCATAATAACAACAAGAATCATTATAATAAGGGTTGCGACCACCAATATTTATAGCAATTTAAGATGCCATGGAATCAATCAATAAAATAACACTAACTAAAACAAAAACAAAAACAAATATTCAAAAATTTGAACTAGAGTAAGTAAACTCAAATTCTAAACTAACTCAATACGCCAAATTGTTCCCCCGCAATTGTGCCATTTTTTATAACGCTCAAGTAACACTCTCCATATGGAGGTGATTGCGATTGTCAGAGCAAAAAACAATTATATTCCCGATGGGAGTCGGGGTCGATCCCACAGAGAATAATGTAATAGCGATTGAGATAATAAATAAATAAAGCAACTTATTAAAGTTCAAGGAGAAAAAATAAAATATAAAATGATTGGAGGGTTTTAAACTAAAACAAAAGATAAAAAAATCAAATAAAAGATAGGTTTGATCAATGGCTTTCACCAACAAAGGATAATAAGAGAGAATTGGGAATGAGAATTCAATTCACAATACTTACACCTAATTAACGCATAGGTATCTTTGGTTAAGACTATGCTTAATTATATTTCAACCAATCAAGAATTTATCCTTTGTAGGTTCTCTCGAATCTCCACAGGTAAGCAACCAAAAAACTGAATCGACTTGGGTAAGTCGGGCTATTTCTAGCCCCAACTCTTAGATGGAAATATCCGGCAAGCAAACTATTTCTAGACTTGATCTAGTTTGAAAACCCCAAATCCCCACTATTAAACCTTTACCCAATTGAAGAACTCTTCTCTCAAGTAAGAACCCAATTAGTATCCTAAGTCAATGCTTGCAACCATCAACTATATAATTAAAGCATGAAAGATTCAATAGACCCATACAATTTAATCAAGAGAAAGGACAAGATAAAAATTCAATACCAAAATTAAGTATTATCTCTAATACAATAATCAAATCTCAATTCAATATTTACACCTATAATTAGTCAATTTAGAACAAGAGTTTGAAGAAAGAAATTTAAAGATTTTACAATAAAATCATCTAATTCTTCACTCCAATTGTCTAGGGTGATGAACTTGCTCTACAAGCTTGTCAAAGTTGTGAATATTGCAAAAGATACTTTCCAAAATGGCTAAGAGTTGTTTTATATGAGCTGGGGTTTCAAAAAGTGTGATTGACCAACTTGGGCCTGACTGAAGCTCATCATCCACACCTACATAATTTCCATCGCAGGTGCATGGCTGCTATGGCATTAATTGGGCGCGAGTGCAGTGCCGCTGTGGTGAGATTCTCAACGTAGGAGAAAACTCATCCCAATAGTACATAGGCCACAGGTGAAACATTATCCTTGCAGCTGTGGGACTGCTATTTCAGCTCCTAAAGGCAGAGTTGCAGTGGACCTGGCACCCTCAATGTTGATCTTCTCCTTTTTTATTAGTTTTGCTCCTTTTTTTCCCAATTGCTCCACGACATCTGCATGAACAATATTCTCTTGAAATAAACCAAACCATGCCATAAGTGATCCTATATTATTATTATAAGATGCAAAAGCATAATAGGAAAGATATATATGAGTGGTGAATTCACCACTTATCAATAAGATCGAAAATGCAACCAAAGAAGTTGTGTTTGAAAAGGAAAGTGGTGAGAAGCCAAAGGTTAGGGTGAATCCTATGTCACCCATGTTGAATGTTAATAAGGAGAATACGGATATAGTTGATGAAAGTCCAAGTGAGGATAAGGAAAATTTTGAGTCACCTCCTCAAGTTATGATCGATATAGAGGAGGAAAAAGTGGAACAAGTTTCGAGTGAGCCAAAGTAGTTGCCTAAATGTCCTCCCCTGTATCCTCAAAGATTGATCAAGAAGAAGGAGGACAACCAGTTCAAGATATTTGTTGACTTGTTTAGTAAGCTATCAGTGAATATTCCTTTGGTATATTGATGTGCCTAGATTCTACGACACATTTGACGCCTTTAACTAAGAATACTCGCGAGTTTTCAAGCAACTTTTGTGGTTTTTGATGTTTTATTGTTATATTTGCAGGGAATGGAGCTAGAGATAGAAACAGAAGAAACAATGTTCAAAAACCTCAACTGGTTATGCTTGACGGCTGGCATGACTGACCGTCACACCTGTGACTGGCCGTCAGCCAGGCCGCCAGGACGAGACAGCAAGTCATCGAGCACTGGCTAGGAGTGACGGCCCATCTGATGGCCCGTCACTGACCTGACGGACTATCACCAAAGCCACCAAGATAAAACGCACTCCTCAAATGCGTTTTTACCCTATATACATGTAAGTCATCGAGCAGGTGAAGACTTACCTGAAAATTTGTCATAAAACGCATATAAAGTTGTAAGTCATCACCTGCTGGGCGACTTACCTGAGAATTTTCCTAGAAGCTCACTGTTTAGCAGTGACGGCTCAAGTGACGGCCAGTCACATTTGTGACGGTCCGTCAGGCGACCCGTCAATGCGACGCGGGATTCCGAAAATTCTATTTTTGGACTTTATTTGCTGGACTACTATAAATACCATGTGTTAGGGTTATTTTATTATTCATTACCAAATATTTCTAGAGACTAATTGGGACAACTTTTTGAGAGGAAAAATACCACACCAACGTATTCTTCTTCTTCCTCTATTGTTCTTGGAAATTATTGGCTGCTTGTTCTTGGAAAACTAGAAGCTTGTGTTCATCTATTGTAAGTTCTTTTTATTTATATTACGAACACTATTATTTTCTTTTTCTCTAATAGAATGAGTAGCTAATTTCCCACAACTAGGGTTGTGGGAACCATTGCAAAAGTAGCAATATAGATTCCGGGTAGCATTGTGTTAAATTTATATGTTGTCACGTGGTTATTCATTCGTTAATCACATTTTCTAATGGTTGCAAATATTTGAACATACCTAGGTTTGATTTGCTTGAACAAAGAGATTAAAACGGGGAAATTTGATTAACTACGAGGATTCGAGACTACCAACTCTCGTCTTATGATTAATGTTGTAACTAGATTAATCTACTTGATGTTTAGGATTGAAATAAGAAATTTCACCTTTTCAAGTTCGAGAGAATTGAAAAGGAAATTCATCTATTTGGTTGAGAAACATTTAGATGATACCATTAATTCAATCACATCGTGATATACATATAGAAAGAACCCGATTAAGCTTTGAGTCGAAATTGTTACGATGCCATGGTGAACACTTCCCTAGTTCATTCTCATATTGATTAATACTCGTTGAAACTCGTAACTTATTATTTGCATTGTTCAAATATTGATCACACAAATCCCCCATTTACCGAAAACTACTGATTATTAGTCATCTAATTCACTAACGACTTAATTTTAACCTTATTCCCTGTGGGATCGACCCCAACATTTGTTGGGTTCTATATTTGACGACGACCGCTTACGCTTCATAATTTGAGTCCTAATTTGGGCATATCAAATTTTGGCACCGTTGCCGGGGACTACGGTTGTTTATTAAGTCTGGTGTGTTTATTTGACTCTTAGTCATATTTCCTGCTTTTACTTTTATTTGTTGTTTTTGTTTGTTACAGGGTACATAGTTGTGCATGCCAAGTACCCGGCTCTCGGGTGAATCAACATTACCTTACGATCCCGAGCTTGCTAGAACGTTAAGCCGAACCATGAATGCACAACAACAAGAGGCAGCAAGACTAGCTGCAACTCAGCAGGCCCAACAACACGTAAATGTTGATGATATTGAGGATGATGTTGGGCTGGATGATGAGGCTGCAATGGGTGATGGTAGAGCTGCGGAGCGTGTTGAAAATATAGCCCCCGCAAACCAAAGCCAGAAGCAAAGGGGTAGAGGTCGATAGCAACCAAGGCAATTTGCTTTGGATGATGATGAGGATATCGACTTAGATGGAGTTGGTGCCACGGGCGCTATTGCGCTTCCTCCGCTATCGCCTGGGGCCAAGTTCAACATTACTAGCACAATGCCCCAGCTGTTGAACTTAAAGGGTCTGTTTCGTGGTGTTGTTGGTGATGATCCAAACCGACACCTGATGAATTTTGTGGGTATCTGCAAGTCGTTCGAATTGCCTGGAGTAAGTCAGACAACGATCAGGCTCAAGTTATTTCCGTTGTCTCTGTCTGATGAGGCAGCATTATGGTTGACAAAGCTAACCCCCGACTCTATCACAACCTGGGAGAGTTGAAAGGACCTTTCCTAGAAAGGTTCTTTCCTCCCTCTAGGATGATACAGTTGAGGGATGAAATTAGCAACTTCAGACAATAACCTCATGAGGCTTTACATGAGACCTGGTTGCGGTTCAAGAAAAACCTGACGCAATGCCCAAACTATCAGTTGACCGATAATTTTTTGATGCAGACATTCTACAGGGCACTGAATTCGGCTACCAAGCCGACACTTGATAATGCAGCAGGTGGAGCATTTATGGGTCTTACCTTTATCGATACCACAACTATTTTGGACCGGCTCACTAAAACCAACAGGTCTTGGCATACACGGGATACATAGGTAGCTGCTAGTACTTATGTAGTCGGTATGTCAGCGGAACAGCGCAGGAAAGAGGAATAGCGGGACCAAGATATGGCCCATCTGAAAATGCAAATGGACCTACTGACAAAACATTTGTTGTCAGGAGGTATGGAGAAAGTGAAAGATGTGGGTTCCCAAGGTAGAGCAGCAGAGTTTGAATATAATGAGGAGGTAAATTATGTAGGTTGTTTCCAGTCTTATGGCCAAGGAAATCATGGTCGGAATAATTACTATGAAAAGACGGGTTATAAGAGTCGAGAACAAGGTGATTAGAGGAGCAAAGACGATAGAGGTGGATTATACATACCACCTGGCAATCGTGACAAAGCTAGCAATGAGTCAGGGACGTCCAAACTAGAGAATATGATGGCTAAGATGTTGTTGAAGGTAGAATCGACTGACTCTGGGGTAAAGGAGATGAGGACTGAATTATCAGCAATGAGTCAGGTAGTGGATTCACATTCCACCTTGATCAAGCAATTAGAGCAGCAAGTGAGTCAGATCTCAGCATCTCTAAATCAAAGGAAGACAGGTACCTTGCCGAGTGACACCATTCAAAACCCTAGGAATGATGGGAATTGTATGGCGATCACTACGGGAAGCGGTAAAATATTATCGGAATCACATCCGGTAATTCAGACTCATAAAGGTAATGTTGCTGAGGAAGATGAGTTAGTAGATGCTGAAAATATGGTCGATGAGGGTGTGAGAGTATCTGTTGAAAAATCCGCTGTGGTAGAGGATGATACTCAAGTGCTCACGGATAAAAGCAAGGAAGTTGAAAAACTTCCAACTATGATGTTTCGGCCACTGCCTCCTTTACCACAACGGTTGAAGAAGAAAGTGGAAGATAGCAAGTTCTTAAATTTCATGACCATGCTCAAGCAGATATCAGTGAACATCCCACTGGTGGACGCTCTTGAACAAATGCCCGGATATGCCAAGTTCATGAAGGACTTGATTACCAAGAATAGGTTAGTGAGCTTTTAACCAGAAGATAACCTCCACCACTGCAGTGCTATTTCTTCAAGATCGTTAGTGGAAAAGAAAGAAGATCCAGGTATTTTTGCTGTTCCCTGTACTATTGGGAAATTCAACTTTGAAAAAGCCTTATGTGATCTTGGTGCTAGCATCAACTTGATGCCACTAGCAGTCTATAAACAATTGGGTTTGGGACCTCCCAAACCAACTACCATGAGGGTGTTAATGGATGACTGTTTAGTAAAGCGACTGGTGGGAATATTGTCTGATGTGCTGGTAAAGGTTGGTAAGTTTATATTCCCAGCTGACTTTGTAATCTTAGATTGCGAAATGGACTTTGAAGTTCCCATAATCTTGGGAAGACCATTGTTAGCCACTGCAAGAGTGTTGGTCGACATGGAAAGAAACGAACTGACATTCAGATTAAACAATGAATTGGTCAAGTTTGATGTGTGTAAATTGATGAAGCCACAAAGAGACATGAGGGTGGTCTCGGTTATCAATGTTATTGATGAAGACCCTACGGATGTGCATATTAAGGAGAAGGTTTTTGTTGAGACCCTAGCTGTGATGAGAATGATGTTGGGATCGCAAAAAGAGAAACCTATAGATGAAGGAGGTGAGAACAAATCAAGGAAAAGAAAACACCGCAAGAGAACTAGCAAAGAAAAAGAGTTAGAAATAGTAAAGAAGTTGTCTCGACTAGCTGAGGAGCCGATAAAAGAGAAAGTTGGAGCTCAACAGGATGATGTCGCTTGCACCTATTCCACCGATTGCTCCTACTTTGGAGACCCTAGAGGTCTCCAACATCATGCCAGACACTGAGTCCTATGGGCTTCACAAGTATTCCTTTCTCTCACAGTTTTAGCTTTCACATGTATGCATTAGGGACAATGCATGAGTCTAAGTTGAGGGTGTTGGGATACCTGTGAGTCTTTCACCACCAAGGGTTTTTGTTGTCATGTTTCTTTTCCCTCCGGTGTGCTATCTAGTAGAACCGGCATGTTTAGGTTGTCATTTTAAATTTTGTTTGTGTTGTTTTCTGGTGTCTATAGAAAGCATGGCTTTTGGGAAAGTTGAACTAAAAACATCCCCCTCTGAAAAAGTTGATTTTGTACTTATGTTTGAAACGATTGACTGTTCTGGATCCTTAAATGTCATTGTGTGGTTGGGATTGTAATAATTATGCTTAAGTTGAGCTGTTGTTTTTATAGTTGGTAGTGGTATGGTTTCTTTGTGCCAAGTGTGTGTGAGCATTTTTTTTTGTTATTAACTCTTACTCTGTGCATGCATCTAGAACTTGCCCGGTCTATTTTGTTAGGATTGAAGTTAATTTCTTAGGAAAGGATCACAGACCCTTTTTTTGTGTGCAGTCCACTTCCAAATGCAAATAATCCCTTTGATCCATGTTTGAGCCATAATTGACCCTATTCTTTCAATAACCTGTCACCATTTCTTTTTAACTTTGAATCCCTATTTTTGCCCTGGTCCTTCCTTGGATATCGTGCACCTCAACTCAGGCAATCAGCTTAAGTTGAGGGTGGCTACTATAGAGGTAAATGATAAGAAATACGATGGATAAGATTGGTTATGGATAGAATGAAAATTTTGGGTGTGTGCCTAAGAAAAGAAAGAAAAACAAACAAAAAAGAGATGAAAAAGAATTGTCAAAATAAAGAGGCCGCACCTGTAGCTAGAAAGAAGGGAATAAAAAGGTGAATAAGGATGGACGAAGTAAAGTTAAGTGGAAATAGTAGGTCGGTGATTCCAAGGAGGGTTTAGTCACTATTCCCCAAACGTATCCTACCTGCACCCGAAGCCTCATTACAATCCAAAACAAGTCCTGTAGTGATCCTGAGAGGCTTTCTGAAAAACTGAAATAGAATAGCAAGGGCAAGCTTATGGCATCGCATGTGCATTGTTTGAAATCTTTTGTGAGTGTGAGCGCCTTACCTAATCCCAAATCTTATGTGTGGGACTTCTTTGTGGTAAGGGCACCGAGATTTCTGTATCATCTATTAACTGTTGGGATAGCTGTTGTGTGTGTATGTAGAATATTCTATCATATCCAAATGACATATTTGAATCCTTGCAAGTTAGAGTTTCATACATTTGTGTACTACCGGGGGGCTTGATTAAAATTTAATAGACTGTTGAGTGGCCATGATTTGCTAAAGATATATGTTTTTATTCGTAGTTGAGTCGTCATTTTATTTTTGTTGTCATGTTGCTTGAGGACAAGCGAACGTTTTAAGTTGAGGGTGTTGATGTGCCGAGATTCTACGACACATTTGACGGCTTTAACTAAGAATACTCGCGAGTTTTCAAGAAACCTTTGTGGTTTTTGATGTTTTATTGTTATATTTGCAGGGAATGGAGCTAGAGATAGAAACGGAAGAAAAAATGTTCAAAAACCTCAACTGGTTACGCTTGACAGCTGGCATGACTGACCGTCACACCTGTGACGGCCGTCAGCCAGGCCGCCAGGATGAGATAGCAAGTCATCAAGCACTGCCTAGGAGTGACGGCCCGTCACTGACCTGACGGACCGTCACCCAAGCCACGAAGATAAAACGCACTCCTCAAATGCATTTTTACCGTATATACATGTAAGTCGTCTAGCAGGTGATGACTTACCTGAAAATTTGTCATAAAACGCATATAAAGTTGTAAGTCATCACCTGCTGGATGACTTACCTGAGAATTTTCTTGGAAGCTCACTGTTTAGAAGTGACAGCTCAAGTGACGGCCAGTCACATTTGTGACGGTCCGTCAGGCGACCCGTCAACGCGACGCGGGATTTCGAAAATTCTATTTTTGGACTTTATTTCCTGGACTACTATAAATACCCTGTGTTAGGGTTATTTTATTATTCATTACCAAATATTTCTAGAGACTAATTGGGATGACTTTTTGAGAGTAAAAATACGACACCAACGTATAATTCTTCTTCCTCCATTGTTCTTGGAAATTATTGGCTGCTTGTTCTTGGAAAACTAGAAGCTTGTGTTCATCTATTGTAAGATCTTTTTCTTTATATTATGAACACTATTATTTTCTTTTTCTCTAATAGCATGAGTAGCTAATTTCCCACAACTAGGGTTGTGAAAGCCATGGCAAAAGTAGCAATATAGATTCCGGATAGCATTGGGTTAAATTTATATGTTGTCACGTGGTTATTCATTCGTTATTCACGTTTTCTAATGGTTGCAAACATCAGAACATACCTAGGATTGATTTTCTTGAACAAAGAGATTAAAACCAGGAAATTTGATTAACTACGAGGATTCGAGACTACCAACTCTCGTCTTATGATTAATGATGTAACTAGATTAATCTACTTTATGTTTAGGATTGAAATAAGAAATTTCACCTTTTCAAGTTCGAGAGAATTGAAAAGGAAATTCATCTATTTGGTTGAGAAACGTTTAGATGATACCATTAATTCAATCACATCGTGATATACATATAGAAAGACCCCGGTAAAGCTTTGAGTCGAAATTGTTACGACTCCATGGTGAACACTTCCCTAGTTCATTATCATATTGATTAATACTCGTTGAAACTCGTAACTTATTATTTGCATTGTTCAAATATTGATCACACAAACCCCCCATTTACCGAAAACTACTTATTATTAGTCATCTAATTCACTAACAACTTAATTTGCACCTTATTCCCTGTGGGATCGACCCCAACCTCTGTTGGGTTCTATATTTGACGACGACCGCTTACGCTTTATAATTTGAGTCGTAATTTGGGCGTATCATATATGCTTTGCTACACATGGGATATGCCAAGTTTATGAAGGAGCTTTTAAAGATGAAATTTTTTATTGATGTTGGCACGTTGAGGTGTCACATCATTGTATTGCAATCATGGCAAGTAACTTGGCCCCAAAGAGAGAAGACCCAGGAGCTTTTACCATTCCTTTAACCATCAGGGTGTACTTGTTCAACAAGTCCTTATATGACCTAGGGGTTAGCATTAATTTTATGCCCTTCGTGATTTTTAGGAAATTAGGTTAGGGATATCCCAAGCTAAATCAAATAAGGATGTTTATGGCTGACTGTTCCATCAAATGGTCGGTTAGTGTGCTATTTGATGTGTTGGTGAAGGTTGACAAGTTTATTCTTCTGGCAAACTTTGTGGTATTGGATTATGATGTGGATCTAGAGGTACCTATTATCTTAGGGCACCCATTTTTAGCCACCAGAAGAGCACTGTGGATGTTTAATTGGGAGAACTCAAACTTTGGGTTGGTAATAAAGAGGTCATGCTTAATGTTTGCCAATTGATGAGACCATCCGATGAGTATAGGGTCGTTTGTGTGATTGCTAGAATGAATGAGTTGATTGAAGATCCTTTTGGAGAAGAGATTGAAGGTGATCCACCAAGTAAGAAAATCATCTTATATGATGGTCAAGAAAAAAGGGACCCCTAGGATTTTATCATTCCTAAGCTACCAAATTTGGTGGATGTGTATATTGGTCCTAATAACACTCTACTAACACCCACATCCAATTAGTTGCATGCTTGGCAAAGGGATGAGTTTGTGACTCATATGAGAAGATACATCCGGAGCTTTGGATGTAATTGTGCCAATCATATTGGCATGGCTTCGAATAAGAATTTATCATTAATGTACTATCAGTGTGTCGCAACGTAAAATCAAGCACTTCTTAGGAGCAACCAAGTGATTTCCAATTATTTACTTCACTCTTTTGTTGTTTTTGGATTGTTATAGGAATGCATGAAGATTGAAAAGTGACTAAGTACTCAAAAGTTCCCCAAAGAGGACATGCGCTCCACCTGCGAAATGCATGTGCGGACATGCTACACACAGGTAGAACGCTCTAGAGAGGAAGTACACCTGGAAGGTAAATTGAAAAATTTGGGCATATACAGAACCACATGCGAAATGCATATACGAACGTGCCATATGCATGTGTGATACGCCCAAATTACAACTCCAATTACGAAGCGTAAGCGGTCGTCATCAAATATAGAACCCAACAGAGGTTGGGGTCGATCCCACAGGGAATAAGGTGCAAATTAAGTCGTTAGTGAATTAGATGACTAGTAATCAATAGTTTCCGGTAAATGGGGGGGTTTCTGTGAACAATATTTGATCAAAGCAAATAATAATGTATGATTAATAATCAATATGAGAGTGAACTAGGGAAGTGTTCACCATGGCGTCGTAACAATGTCGACTCAAAGCTTAACCGGGTTCTTTCTATATGCATGTCACGATATGATTGAATTAATGGTATCATCTAAACGTTTCTCAACCAAATAGACGAATTTCCTTTTCAATTCTCTTGAACTTGAAAAGGTGAGCTTTTATATTTCAATCCTAAACATCAAGTAGATTAATCTAGTTATAGCATTAATCATAAGATGAGAAGTGGTGGTCTCGAATCCTCGTAGTTAAACAAATTTCCCGGTTTTAATCTCTTTACTCAAGCAAATTAAACCTAGGCATGTTCTAATGTTTTCAACCACTAGAAAACGTTAATAATGAATGATTAACAATGTGACAACATAAATATTGAACCCGACGCTACCCGAAATCTATATTGCTACTTTTTCCATGGCTCCCACAACCCTAGTTGTGGGAAGTTAGTTACTCATTCTATTAGGAGAAGAGAAGAAAATTATATTCATAATAAAGAGAAAAGATTCTTACAATATAATGAACACAAGCTTCAATTATCCAAGAAAAATAAACCAAGATCACAAGAACAATGGAAGAACAAGATGATGAAGAAGAAAAATGTGTAGTGTCGTGTTTTCTCTCCAAAAACTCGCTCAAAAGTCGACTAAAAATATCCTAGAACAATTGGGTAATCAATAATAAAATAACCCTAACACAAGGTATTTATAGTAGTGCAGGAAATTAAGTCCAAAAATAAAACGTTCGGAATCTGCGTCGTGTTGACGGCCCACCCTGACGGACTGTCACAGGCTTGACTGGCCGTCACGGTGGCCGTCACCACTAGGCAGTGGTACTGCCTCACTTGATGGCCAGGCTGACGGACCATCACCTTGGTGACGAGCCGTCACGGTGGCCGTCACCACTAGGCAGTGGTGCTGCCTCACTTGACGGTCGTCTTGACGGTCCCTCACCTTTGTGACTGGCCGTCATGGTGGCCGTCACTCTTATCCAGAGGGTCTTTTTTCTCGTATTTCCTTCCGTTTCTATGTTTGTCTCTCTTTGCTGCAAACATAACATAAAACATCAAAAACGAGATGGTTGCTTGAGAACTTACGATTATTCTTAGTTTAAAGGAGTCAAATGTGCCGTAGAATGGCGACACATCAATGTGCTACCGCAGGTCTAAGGTAGTGAACATGGCATACAAAACCAAAAAAATCATCACATGCGCTAGAACATGCCAGCAGCAGGTCATCACCTTTGAAATGCATGTGCAGGCACAAGTACAGGTATGTGCTTATAAAACATTAACCTACCTATTTGACTTTGACCCGAGCTAGTTGACCCGTGTCTCTTCTTCTTTTAAACCCCCACAACACCATCCCTTTATCTAAAATTCACCATTTCAACTTCTCCAAAACTCCAATATTTCTTCCACAAAATCTCATAACTCCCAAAACCCCTTCCCCACAATCTTTCTTGTTTACTCCGTTGCACAACCAGTCACTACTGCAGTTATCACCATTATTTTTCTGGCAAAATTCTGATCCACATTGTTGGACTTCAAAAGCTCAATTTTTACTCACCCACTTCACTATCTTCACTTGTGTTATGCTCATCTATGTTAAATCTATGTTTTTAGTTTTGTTTGGGAGTATTTTTAGTTAGGCATGCTATTTGAATCTGCCATTGCCATAATATGCTTAAGATCTGATTTTGAATTTCAATTTTGGGTCTTTTGTTGTTATGGATTGTGTTAAAATAGTAGATCTTGATTGGTATGGTAGTGCATGTAGTTTTTTGCCAATTTTTAGCATGATATTTTTAGATTGGGGTGAAGTCTCGGTAACCTACTCATTAGTATTGCATAGTTTGACCCTATGATAGATTGGATGACATCATTCTTAAGGGTAAATCATTGTTGCTTCGAGTTTAATTGAAGTAGTGTTTTGTTGAATCATTTAGATAGATTACCATTGTTCTCTCAAATAGTTTTTGTGGATTATTATTCATCTGAAGAGAGTTTTGGTTGAGTGTGAGCAATAATTATGCATTTTGATGTGATTTTCATGTTAGAAAAAATTGCTCAATATTTTCCGATTATAGATGGGGTAACGTCCTTCTTAAGGGAAGTCATTGAGCATATGGTATTTGGTCATATTATGGTCTTGGTCTCATTAGTAAATCTTTTGGGGAATTCTTACTACCCGTTAAACTTAGAAATTGGTCAATCATTTGCCTTAGCATGATTTTGTAGTTGTTTAAATATGTTCCATACCTTGTTAGGCACTGGCATACCACATGTGTTGGCTTGAGAAACACATATGCAACACAAGTAAAATCGGAGAGTTCAAACACTCATTGTTTCTCACATACATTTCACCTGCTTGTCACAAGTCTTCACCTATAAAACGTAAGTTGCAATATAGGTAGGGATGAACCTTGCTAGCTTACTACCAAGCACATGCGCCACCATATGAGTTTCGCATGTTGGATAATGCTAAATGCATGTGCTAGCACATGTTCTTTCTTTTTTCCAGTTCTCTGCCTGGACGATGCATCTTCATATGCATGTCATGGGTTTCCACCTGCAAAATGCATGTGGAACGTATATGACGGCAGTCAACTTAGTGCTACTTCTTTCTTTTTGCATTCAATCTCTTTTTTGTTCCTTAGATTCTTGTAGTTGTTTTCTTTATTTCCCAATGAAAAATGCAAAATGATTTTGTTAGTTTCCTTGGCACTCACATACTTTTGCAAGTAATAACTTCTAGCATGGGCAACACTGAATGCAACCCCTTGAAAAGCTCCAACCACAAGAACAAGGAAGATGTAGAGTAAGGGTAAGAGCTCGACCAAGAAAAAGGCCCATGTGGCTACTCCAGAGGTTCCTCCCGTCTGTGTTAATAAGGAGGACAAAATCTACTTTTGTGTTGAGGGCATGAAGTACTACTATGTCAAGTATCGTGCTTTTCGGTCATTCACACCGGAGAAAAGTTTTAATTTAGCTGGGCTTAGGGATGAATTTTCAAACATCAACAAACAGTTCACTGACATGGAGTGGTAACTATTTTTTGATGTGCCCGAAGGATACTATCTGAATTTGGTAGTCGAATTTTATGTGTCCTATCGGGCAATGAAGGATTCTGTGAAGGACATGGGAAATATTGAAGATTTCCCTTGCTTAGCCTCTGTTATAGTTCAGGGAAAGGTGATTTATGTTACCCCAAATGCAATAAATTCAATTTATTAGAATACACCAGTAGCCCCGGGGACCTTATATATGGATTAGGTCTCTATAAAAGGAAACTAGCTCAAATGGGTGGCAGAGATTATTGCTATTGATGTACCTTAATGGGCCAAATTTGGTGGAGAGATTCCTCGATAGGACATCTGTTTTGAAGCCTAGATGTGGTATAATCTGATTCGTGCCCATCTTATGCCATCCAAGAATGATCAGAAAGTTACCACTGGGGAGCCATCTTGACTGCTTACATTATGTCTAGGATCCATGTGAACTTTTAGGAGATATTGGTAGTTCAGATTAAGATGAAAGCTCGTCAGCCTTCCAATTTTATGCCATATCTTGTACTTATCAATAAGTTATATGCTAGAGAGGGGGTACCCTACATTGATTCTGATTGATCAATCCCTGCTACTGGTGTGGTTGGCATTGAGAAGAAGAGGGATGCGGATGCCCCCAAGGTGAAGAAGAGAAAGATGTAGAGTCTTGTTGATGTTGGGATCTCAGGTGTTTATTTGGTTATGGGTTTAGCTTTACCCATGAGATTTGCTTCAGGTACTCCTACTACCATGGCGTCAAGAAACCCTTTAGAGGCTCTACCTCCTAGACCCTTACCACTTCTTTTTTCCTCATTTCTGAGTGGTCTCTAAATTCTAGTTGACATATCTTACTCCTATGACACTCAACTAGGAAAATTTGCTAAGAATCTATTAGAACTTATCCAAAATGCTATGAAAAATGCGATGAAAATTGTCTTTGATAACATTGGTAAGATTTGTGACAGAGTTAATGTTAGGAAAAGGCAATAACCTCAATCTAAGGTTATGTAAGCAAGATGAAGGTTAAGACCCCCATGACCGCTACAAATATGAGCTTTTTGGATGAAGCTATAGCCGTACCTTGTAAGACTACATGCCCGGTTGATGAATTATTCGATAGCATGGGAGTTGACAAGGATGAGAAGAATGACCCAGCATTGCAGAGAGTTCTGGTAAAGTCTTGGGAGACAGAACACTCCAATATAGGCAGAGTTGGACCTATTTGTGAGGTCGACCCGAAGGATGGTTGTTCAGATTAGCGAGCTCAAAGAGTCTTTGCACCTTATCTTTTATATTCTTTGGTTGAGCATTGGGGTCAATGTTATTCTCTCAGTTGGGGGTGGGTGCATTTATTGATGTTTGGATGTTTTGGTTTTTCCCTTGTAAGGCTAAGATGTTTATGTTTGCACATTTTTATCGCCCTTGTTGGGCTTTGGTTGTACGTTTTAGATATTTTGGCCCTTATAGGGAATGTTTTGGATGATCTTATTTATTGCCTTTGTCAGGCCTTTATTTTCTTATACTTTATCTTGTGCCCTTACCAGGCTTGTTCTTTTTAATTTTTGATATGAAGTGTTTCTAGAGTGTCGGGTTAGTCTTAAACGCTAATCGTTTTACTACCTGCGCTTTGCAAATTGCCCTTAGTGCCTTTGTCGGGCCTCATTCTCAAATGATCCATGAGCGCATAATTAAAATATTTCCTTGGTAGATAATAGTTAGTTTGGAATAAACTCAAAGGTTTTTCTTTATACCACGATTCTTTCCCAAGGAGCAAAAATTCTCTTTTCCTTATTTTTTGGTTTAATCGGGTGAAATTTCCTTATGATAGATTGAGAGCCAACTTTCTTAAAGGATAATGCCAAGTCTTAGTGTTTATTTTTTTGTTCAATCGAGTTTGTTTTGCACTTGGCTCAAATGGGACCACCAAATTTTTTCTCAAAATAGAGAAAAAAGGGGAAAATAAATTTTAAAAGAATTCTCTTGTCATGATTTTTACATTCTTCGTTTGGATTTTCGATTCACAAATGATTTGTGAGAAACCTGGAATAGCTTGTGAAAAGTTATTTATTCCTATTGATTTCGATAATAATTGTGGACTCTTTGTGTTGTGATGCCTTTTATGGTAAGGTTTACTTCGTTCTTGTGCATGTCATCTAGAACTTGCCCCGAATAGGATTCAAGGTGAAATCTTAGACGTTGCTTATCTTGGAAGATGACCTTAGGCCCTTTTTGAATAGTCACCTTACCTAAAAAATTCCTTCCCTTATCATTGATCCTAGTCAACCCCTTTGAGCCTTTGACCTTTCTCTTGGTACCTATGGTATACACCTTTACCCTTCTTGAATCCTCTATCTTTGCACTCGTTCCTCCCTAATTGCTAACAATGAAAATATAGGCTAAAAGCCTAAATTTAGGGGGGAATATGAATGAATAATGGAATGTTGATGTAGGCAAAAGCCTATGTTTGGGGGTGTGTGCATTAATGATTGAATTAGAAGTTGAGCTTCAATGTGAGGTAGTACCCTATGCTTACCTTCTGAATTCAAAAGGTAAATGAACGATATCCTAAACTTAACCCTAGCCTACATGGTTACCCGCAAGTCCTTAGTGATTCCAAGCCTTGCAACTCTACATTAGTAATGAATTACATAAAGGGTAAGCCTATAGTTCTATGTGTGTGCATTTGATCTTCTTTGAGAGAGTGAGAGTCTTTGTGTTCTCTTATAATCCTTATATTGTGAATTGCATGATTGTGAGTAGGATTCTCTCTTGTGGTGAGTGGTATTAAATCCCTAGAGTAAATAGTGAATTCTTGACATCAATTGGGAGGTATAAATGAGACAAGTTATGTAGCGAATCTTTGAGGAAAACATTTAAGGTTGATGCCAATGACTTGAGATGCTTGACGATCTTGTTTAAATGAAAAGTTCTCCAGATTTTGAATGAAGGAAGTCTCTTGAAAAGTGTTTTTTAAGTAATTATTTTGCCTTGTGCTTATGGTGGTACCAAATGAGTTTAGTGCTTTTATTTGAGTCTTTTATTTTGAATCTTGTGTTTATTGTTTTCTTTTGTCTTATGTCATAGTGGTCCCATGTGCAATTCTTGTGTCTTGGAAGGTTTGAGTCAATCCTTTGACTTATGAGTGATTTGCTTGAGGACAAACAATACTTTATGTTTGGGGGTTTGATAACTTGGTAATTTAGAAACTTTTTTAGCTCTTAAACATGAATTATTGCCTTGATTTAAAGCAATTTAGGAGGATTTTATGCTTCTATTCACTTATATGCAGGCATTTGTGCAAAATGATGATAGAAGAGGATTTGAACCCAAATGAGCTATAAAAGGAAGCTAAGTCAAGAGAATATCATGAGAGAAGAAATATGATAGCTATGTATGTTAGGACATGCATGCCACATGATAAAACCTGCATTTTGTAGGTGTCAACGCATGAGGAGCAATGGAGATTGCCTAGAAGATTGAGAACCTGCATGCTGCCAGTCACCACATGTGGCTGCAAGTGCCCACACATGCTGAGCCATAGGAAGAAATTGTGTCGACCTTCATAACTTAGCACTTGCGTACCGCAAGTCACCACATGTAGTTGCAGGTGACCACATAGATGGAGACGCAAGTGCCCTGAAGGGCAAAATGGTCAAGAACATAATTGTAGAATTGGGAAGCTTCCAAGGCCTATTTGGGATCTGTGCAAGAAATATTGATTCAATTTTTTTCCAATTTAGAGAGTATCATTGAATACACTTTGGTAGTACAACTTAGAGCTTCTTCTTCCTTGAATATTGTGAAAACACTATTGTTAACCTTTCAAAGCTTCGAATTGAAGTTAGTTTATGAATATGAATAATATTGAAGGTTACCCACTTGGTATATTTTCTTTTTCCTTCATATGAGTAGTGATGTGACGCTAATTTACGTCACTTTCGACTCCTTTTTACTAAGAACAATCGTACGTTTTCAAGCAACCATTGTTGTTTTTGATGTTTTTATGTTGTATTTGTAGGAAATGGAAACAAACACGGAAACGGAAGAAAAGACGCGAAAAACAACATTCTGCCTAAGAGTGACTGCCTGAGTGACGGCCCGTCAGAGGTGTGACGGTCCGTCACTGGGACCGTCAACTTGAGGCAGTGTTGCTGCCAAGCAGTGACGGCCCAGGCGACGGTCCGTCACTGCCCTGACGGTCCGTCAAGCCTGGCCGTCACGCTTAGGCAGTGGCTTCAAGCGGCGACCCGCGTTTTGGGGATTCCTAGCCCGTTTTGGATTTGGTTTCTTTGGCTCCTATAAATACCCTATGTTAGGTTTATGTTATTATTATTCACTCATTAGTTCTAAAACACGTTTTTAAGTATTTTTGAGAGCAAACAACACGGTTCATTTGTATTGAACTCGTGTTCTTGATTCTTTCGTGAGTTCTTGGTATTTTTTGCTCTTGGATATTGGAAGATTGATTGTTTCATTATATTGTAAGACTTTTCTTCCCTTTATTATGAATACAACTATTTTCTCTTATTTATCGAGCATGAGTAACTAAAACTCCCGCAACTAGGGTTGTGGGAGCCATGGAAACGTAGCAATATAGATTCCGGGTAGCGTTGGGTTCGATATATGTATTGTCATGTTGTTAATCATTCAATTAGTCACGTTTTCTAGTGGTTGCAAACATTAGAACATGCCTAGGTTTAATTTGCTTGAGTAAAGAAGTTAAAACCGGGAAAACTTGATTAACGACAAGGATTCGAGACTACCAACTCTCGTCTTAAAGATTAATGCCGTAACTGGATTAGTCTACTTGATGTTAGGATTGAGAGCTAAAAAAGCACATCTTTTTGAGATCGAAAGAAGATAAAAGGAAATTTGTTTATTTGGTCGAGAGACGTTTAGATGATACAATTGACGCAATCACATCGTGACAAGCATATAGAAAGAACCCGGGTAAGCCTAGAATCGACATTGTTACAAAAGCCATGGTGAACACGTCCCTAGTTCATTCTCTCTTACTGATTATTCTCTTACATTATTGTTGCTTTTGTTTACGATTTGTTCACAAACCCCCCCCCCCTTTTATTTATCGAAAACAATTGACTACGAGTTACTTAATTCACTAAAGGCTTGATCTTCACCATATTCTCTGTGGGATTCGACCCCAACCTTGTTGGGTTCTTTACTTGACTATGATCGCTTACGCCTCGTTAATTTGAGGTGTAGTTTGAGCGTTATCAAAAAGTGGCGCCGTTGCCGGGGAATACGGTTTTTGATTAAGTCTGGTGTGTTTAGTTGACTTTTAGTCATAATTTCCTGCTTTTATTTTTTGTTTGTTGTTTTTGTTTTTGAACAGGGTACAGGTTGTGCATGCCAAGTACCCGAGGTTCGGGGGAACAAATTGTACCTTACGACCCCGAACTTGCGAGAACACTGAGGCGGAATATGGCCGCACAATTAGACGCAGCAAGGATCGCTGCAGAACTGCAGGCCCAACAAAATGTGAATGCTGGTGGTCTGCAGGATGATGTGGTACGGAATGATGAGGATCTCGATTTAGATGGAGCTGGCGCTACGGGCGCCATTATTGTTCCACCGCTACCGCCCGAAGCCAAGTTCAACATCACTAGCACGATGATCCAACTGTTGAACTTGAGAGGAGTGTTCCGCGGTGTTGCTGGTGACGATCCAAACCAGCACTTGATGAATTTCGTGGGGATCTGCAAATCGTTTGAGCTGCCGGGCGTGAGTCAGACAGTGATCAGGCTCAGATTGTTTCCGTTGTCTCTGTCTGATGAGGCAGCATTGTGGTTAACGGAGCTGACCCCCGACTCTATCGCAACGTGGGGCGAGTTGAGAGGAGCTTTCCTAGAAAGGTTCTTTCCTCCCTCTCGGATGATACAGTTGAGGGATGAGATTAGTAATTTCAGGCAGCAACCTCACGAAGCACTGCACGAGACTTGGTTGCGATTTAAGAAGAAGCTGACACAGTGCCCCAACCATCAGCTGAACAACGAATTCTTGAGGCAGACATTCTACAGGGCACTAAATTCGGCTACCAAGCCAACATTGGACAACGCAGCAGGTGGAGCGTTTATGGGTTGCACTTTTGCCGACGCCACAGCTATTTTGGACAGGCTCACCAAGACCAACAGAGCCTGGCACACACGGGATTCAGAGGTTGCAGCTAGCACCTATACAGCTGGCATGTCAGCAGAGCAGCGAAGGAAAGAGGAGGAGCGCGACCAAGACATGGCGCACCTGAAAACACAGTTGGATCTCCTGACAAGGCACTTGACGTCAGGAAGTATAGAGAAGGTACAAGCTGTGGGTTCCCAAGGTATAGAGACTGAGGAAGCAAATTACTTGGGGGGTTTCCAGGCCAATGGCCAGGGAAACCAAGGTCGGAACTATCCAAGAGACAACCACTATGAGAATGGTGGCTACAAAAATCGCGACCAAGGAAACTGGAGGAACAACACCGATAGAGGTGGGGTGTATATACCACCTGGTAATCGGGATAAAGCTGGCAGCGAGGCTGAGACGTCCAAACTTGAGAACATGATGGCAAAGATGCTGCTTAAGGTGGAATCGACTGACTTTGGGGTAAAGGCAATGCGGAATGAGCTATCAACATTGAGTCTGGTAGTGGAGTCACACTCAACCGCTATCAAGCAACTAGAGCAGCAAGTGGGTCACATCTCGGCATCTCTAAACCCAAGGAAAATAGGTACTTTGCCGAGCGACACCACTCATCCGAAGAATGATGCAAGTTGTATGGCGATCACCATAAGGAGCAGAAAAATATTACCGGAATCACATCCGGTAATTCATGCTCAAGGTGATATTGCGGATGATGAAGAGGCGGTAGAGGAGGAAACTCCAAAGCCCACGGAGAAACGCAAGGAAGCTGAAAAGCTTCCAACTATGATGTTTCGACACCCACCCCCCTTCCCCCAGAGGTTGAAAAAGAAAGCTGACGATGGTAAGTTCCTGAATTTCATGACCATGCTGAAACAAATCTCAATAAACATACCATTGGTAGAAGCGCCGGAACAAATGCCCGGTTATGCCAAGTTCATGAAGGACTTGATTACAAAGAAGTGGACGGTAAGTTTTGAGCCGGAAGACAACCTCCATCACTGCAGCGCTATTTCCTCTAGATCGTTAGTGGAAAAGAAAGGAGATCCAGGTGCGTTCACTGTTCCATGTACCATCGGGAAGCTCAACTTCGGAAGAGCTATGTGTGATCTTGGTGCTAGTATCAATTTGATGCCGCTAGAAGTATATAACAAATTGGGTTTGGGAGCTCCTAAACCAACGTCCATGAGAGTGATGATGGCTGACCGTTCGGTAAAACGACCCGTAGGGATCTTGTCTGATGTGCTAGTAAAGATCGGTAAGCTTATCTTCCCAGCTAACTTTGTAATTTTGGATTGCGAAGTGGACTTCGAAGTTCCCATAATCTTGGGATGACCATTGTTAGCTACGACGAGAGTGTTGGTTGATATGGAGAAAAATGAGCTGACCTTCCGATTGAACAATGAATTGGTCAAGTTCGATGTGTCCAAATTGATGAAGCAACCAAGTGACATGAGGGTGGTCGCGGTCATCAATGTTGTTGAGGAAGCTCCTGCGGATGTGCACCTTGAGGAGAAGTGTTTGGTCGAGACGCTAGCTGTTGTGAGAAGGATGCCGCGAAAAGAGAAGCATGTTGCGGAAAGCGGTGTAAATAGCTCAAGGAAACGAAAACACCACAAGAGAATCTACAAAGAAAGAGCGAAGAAGCGGTTACGACTAGCGGCGGAGCAAATAAAAGAGGAAGTTGGAGCACAACATGAGGTTGGCGCACACACGTACTCCATCGAGTTCTCTTGTTTTGGAGACCCTGGCGGTCTCCAACATCATTCCAAAATTTGAGTCCAATCGACATCACAGGTATTCCTTTATTCTCAAAGTTTTTATGCTTTCGCATATATGCATTGGGGACAATGCATGAGTCTAAGTTGAGGGTGTTGGGAAACCTGTGAGTCACCATCGAGGGTTTTTGTTGCCGATTTCTTTTCCCTCCGGTGTGCTATCTAGTAGAACCGGCATGTTTAGGTTGTTGTTTTAAATTTTTTTTTTTAGTGTCTATAGCAAGCATGCGTTGTTCTTGTCTAAAAACGAGGCCCCTTAAAAATTTTCTGGTTTTGAGCTTATGTTGAAACAATTGACTGTATGGATCCTTGTATGTCATTGTGTGATGATGAGTAGAATGAGTATGCTTAAGCCGAGCAGTTGTTTGATAGTTGGTAGCGATATAGTTTCTTGGTGCTAAGAGTGTGTGAGATTAATTGTTATAAATTCTTACTCTATGCATGCATCTAGAACTTGCCCGGTCTATTTTGTTAAGTTTGAAGTTGGTTGCTTAGGAAAGGATCGCAGGCCCTTTTTGATGCAGTCCACTTAGCCTATATGACCGTCCAAATATAAATAATCCCTTTTGATCCCTGTTTGAGCCGTAATTGACCTTATTCTTTCAATAACCTGTCACCATTCCTGTTTAACTTTGAATCCCTATCTTGGCCCTGGTCCTTCCTTGGACATCGTGCACCTCAACGTAGGCAAAACAACCTAAGTTGAGGGTGGCTACTATAGAGGTAAACCCTGTTTTGGCCCTGGTCCTACCAAAGGACATTGTGCACCTTGACGTAGGCAATCAGCCTAAGTTGAGGGTGGCTACTACAGTGGTAAAGGAGAAGAAAAAGAGGATGAAGATGATTGTTGTTGAATAGAATGAAAATCCGGGTGTGCGCCTAAGAAAAGAAAAGAAAAATAAAGAAAGATGAAAAAGATCGAAAAAGAAACAAAAAGAATTGTCAATAAAGAGGCCGCACCTGTATCTAGAATCAAGGAAATAAAAAGGTGAATAAGGATGGATAAAGTGAAGTTATGTGGTGATAAGATGTAAATGGTTCCAAGGAGGGCTTAGTCACTAACCCCTAAATGTATCATACCTGCACCCGAAGCCTCATTACTAGCCTAAACAAGTCCTGTAGTGATCCTAAGTAGCTTTCTGAAGAACTGAAATAGAATAGTAAGGGCAAGCCTATGGTATCGCATGTGCATTGTTTGAAATCGTTGTGAGTGTGAGCGCTTACCTAGTCCCAAATCTTGTGTGTGGGATTTCTTTGTGGTGAGGGCACCAAGATTTCTGTATTGTCTATTGATTGTTAGGATAGCTGCGTATGTGTATGCATAATATTCTATCATATCGGAATGACATGTTTGGATCCTTGCAAGTTAGTGTTTCATACATACGTGTGCTACGAGGGAGCCTGATTTAATTGAATAAGTTTAGAATGACCATGAAGTGCTATAGACATGAGTTCGTGTTCTTAGTTGAGTCGTATTATTATTTTATGTTATGTTGCTTGAGGACAAGCGAACGTTTTAAGTTGAGGGTGTTGATGTGACGCTAATTTACGTCACTTTCGACTCCTTTTTACTAAGAACAATTTTCAAGCAACCATTGTTGTTTTTGATGTTTTTATGTTGTATTTGTAGGAAATGGAAACAAACACGGAAACGGACGAAAATACGCGAAAAAGAGCAATCTGCCTAAGTGTGACGGCCTGAGTGACGGCCCGTCACACATGTGACGGTCCGTCACAAGTGACCGTCACACCAAGGCAGCAAAGGGGCAGTGCCACTGCCTAAGGCTGACGGTCCAGGCGACGGTCCATCAAGTCAGTGACGGTCCGTCAGCCTGACCGTCACGCTAAGGCAGTAGCTTTAGTCGGCGACCCGCGTTTTGGGGATTCCTAGCCCGTTTTGGATTTGGTTTCTACTACTCCTATAAATACCCTATGTTAGGTTTATGTTTAGAGAATTCACCCAATAGTTTTAGAATAGTTTTTAGTCGTTTTTTGAGAGCAACAACACGTTTTCGGATTCGTGAATTCGTGTTCTTGAGTTCTTGGTTGTTCTTGTTCTTGGATTATTGAAGAGTATTTTCATCATATTGTAAGAATCTTCTTTCCTTTATAATGAATTACTTCTTTTCTTCTTCGCGCATGAGTAACTAAAACTCCCGCAACTAGGGTTGTGGGAGCCATGGCAAACGTAGCAATATAGATTCCGGGTAGCGTTGGGTTCGATTTATGTATTGTCACGTTGTTAATCATACATTATGTACGTTTTCTAGTGGGTTGCAAACATTAGAACATGCCTAGGTTTAATTTGCTTGAGAAAGAGATTAAAACCGGGAAACTTGATTAACAACAAGGATTCGAGACTACCACCTCTCGTCTTAAAGATTAATGCCGTAACTGGATTAATCTACTTGATGTTAGGATTGAGAGCTAAAAAGCACATCTTTTTGAGATCGAGAGAAGATAAAAGGAAATTTGTTTATTTGGTCGAGAGACGTTTAGACGATACAATTGACGCAATCACATCGTGACACGCATATAGAAAGAACCCTGTTAAGCCTAGAATCGATTGTTACAACGCCATGGTGAACACGTCCCTAGTTCGCATTCTCTCCTACTGATTATTCTCTTACATTATTATTGCTTTTGTTCACGATTTGTTCACAACACCCCCCTTTTTATTTATCAGAAATAATTGATCACTAGTCATCTACTTCACTAAAGTCTTAATCTTCACCATATTCTCTGTGGGATTCGACCCCAACCTTTGTTGGGTTCTTTACTTGACAACGATCGCTTACGCTTCATTAATTTGAGGTGTAGTTTGAGCGTTATCAGGTTTTAGGTTGATTTTTGCTTTAAGGATTAAAAGCTCTATTTTCTATCTTTTTTTTAGAAATTCTAGGGTTCTGGTTGTTATTATCTGATCTGATATCAAGAGACCATGATAGAAGGTTTAGGTTTTCTCTGAAGCATGTTGAGAATTTTCGCTTTCCTGTCTATTTTCTTGCGATCATATGTTTCCTTATCTGCTCAGTAGTAAATGTTGAGTAAAAAGGGTATTAAGTATGAATCATGAACCCTAACTCTATTCCCAGTAGCATGTTTTGTATGCAAATAAGACTATTCCTTAAAACAAGCCTGTATACAAAGTTTGTCGATTGATCTATGATATGTCTGCGTATTAACCTTCACCTGTCTGTTGCTTGATTGATCATTAACTCAGTTCTCATTCCTTTTCCTCTCTTTATGATGTGTCTCATTGAGTAAAGATTTTCCCTTTGGCTCTCTCTATGAATATCTAGATATGACAGAATCATAGTTCTCTTGCTTGCTCTTTGAAAATTGATGCCTCAGATATGATCCATGTTGTTTCTGTCTTAGAATAAGATATTTTGAATTTCTTGTTCTGAGTTCCTTTGCCTTTGAAAGCTGTCTGTTTAGAATTTGATCTATCCCTTAGCACTATGGTATACGTGTTTCCTTCAGCATGTTTGAACGATTAAGATCATGTCTCTATGCTTGTGTAATTAATACTAGCCCTCCGAAGCATCATACTGCTTGCTCGAAATAAATGTGCCCTCCCCTGTTTCATGAAGTTTTTATCAACATGTCTTATTTTAAACTTGAATTTTCTCTCGCAAAGCCTAATCTTCTACTATAATGAATTATGTGTCAAGAATATAGTGTGTAGTGCATGTGCTCGTCACTATGAGTTTACTGAGATTACGCCATTCATCGCTTGCTATATGTTGTTTTGTTTTACCTGAGATCCACTCCATGACCTCTTCCTTAAAATGATCTTGATGGTTATATGTGTTTGAAGCCATGATAAAAAGCGCTGAATTTGTTATTGGTACTTCAGAACGAACAATCTGTTTTGCCTTTACCTATTCATTCCAATCCTCTATATAGTTGTCGGATGTTATTATGATAGTTTTTATGGTCTTAGAAATGATAAATTTCTAAATGATCTTTATAGATTTGTTTAGGAATTTGTTTAAAGCTATCAAGTACTGATTCTTATCCTCATTTTCTTTGCATGTAAAACTTGTTTGAGTCCAATTTGGACTCTCCTTAGCCCCTTGCATTTCTGTTGGGCCGTGGCCCAACACCACGGATCAGCACGTTTCTTGCAATTCAGGATGAGGAAACAAACTGAGAAAGTGGGCCAAAACCCATTGTGAAACAGTGGCAGCAGCCCAATGGGCAAATTCCAGAAAATTTTGGGCTAAAGCCCAAGTGCAAATGAGCAGCAGCAGTTAGTTGGACTAAAGTCCAAATTGAACGGCGGTGGGCCTAAAAAGGGCCCACAAACTAGATTTAGGACAGGTTTAAATTAAGTCAATGACTTAATTATATTTTCTTAACTCCCTTATTATTTAGTCTAGGATTAGTTGTATTAATTTGGACTGACACTTTTAAACTAGATTTGTTGTTTTAAAACCTTCTTTAAATTACATATTTGTAAACAAGCATGCTTTTTTCCTCTTTAAAACCAACTCTTTATGTGCTTCACTTCTAAAATATAAGTATTAGTTCTCTTTTTATCAAGTTATATTTATTATGCTTTTTCAAGTTAAAACAAGATGCGTTATTAAAATACAAGATCTTTTCAAAAGTTAGTCAAAATAAGTTGTTTTCAAACAAGTTTGGATAACCGCGAGTTAGTGGATGTTTTGAATGCCTTAAAAACCTTCTCGAAACATTAATAGGAACCTCTTACCCAAAATCTCTTTAATTTTGAAAGTATTTATCTGTTTTAGATTTTAAAGATTTTTCTTAAGTATTTCTTGGTTTTCTTTTTATAAAACTAAGTGACGACTCTTGCTTTTAAATTAAAAAATATTTTGAAACTTTAAACTAGATTTTCAAAATGATTTTCGATACGAGTCATTTTTTCTCGAAAACAGAAATGGCGACTCTGCTGGGGATAATTCAACTAGGTTCTAACCTTATTGTTTGCAACTAACTTATTTGACTAACTATTCGGATTGTAATAATTAGTAACTTTATTGCTTTCCTTATTTGTTTACTTTTTCGCAAAATATAAATTGTTCATGGCATTTTCAGCCTCTTTTGGCAAAGCATTAGAATGCATTAGGGGTAAAAAGACGATTACGCAAATATTTGCGGTCGTTATTAATAAAACACATAATTTTTGAAACAGACGAGTGGAGTAGTTGACCCGCGGACGGTTAACGGTCACTTGTTGTTTCAAGCTTGGGTTGTCCGCTCGGGTTCCCAGTCAATTTCGAAACCTATTCTAGAAACTCAGGATAGAGAGAAACCAAATCCCAAAATAGGCATTAACCTAAGATGTCTTAATATCCAAGGGATATTAAGTCCATTAGCAAGACCACCTTGTGTTCGAAAGGGCCCACGGCCCGAAAGAACAATCATCTCCTACATGCTCAATTGAAGGATGTGATGTTGAGTTGTACGAACCATTGTCCCTCGAGATTGGGATATATTTAGATAGTCTTTTATTTTGAAGATTGTCATCCGAAAGGCGTTCGGAATTTGCAAGAAGTCCGAGAAATTCGAGAACGAAGGACCAACTGCGATGGCCTAGTTTAGGATTGTACCCCTGCGTGGGACTGATTTTGATGTACATTCTTTTTTCCCGCAATTTTGTACCCCCATTTATTTAATCAATATGTATAAATATATTTTGGGGCAATGGAACGTTTACAAATGAGATACACATCCTTCAATTCGTTAAGCCTACCTTTGGCATAAAAGGTCACATATCCGTATAGGACGCGCTATGAACCGTTATGTGATATAACTGTCTTATGTGCTATGTGTGTTGCTTCAATCTAGGAAAATTGGTCCATTCCGTGCCAAAATTTTCTAGAACACAGTAAGCAAAATATAAAGCCACTACACAAAATCGCTCTTGGAGTTCTTCAAATTTCCCCAGAAAAATCCAAAGACTTTTTAAAACCCTTTTAAGTCTTGTTCTGAAAACAAACTCACAATTTCAAGACCCGTTTCCTATCCTTAAGAGATTTTCATTTCCCCACTTCGACAAAGATACCAAAAAAGTTCAGAAGACACAAGACTCGACAAATCAAATTTCCTGATGAAATCTACCTACCCCAAAATCGATCATGTCCATCGAACCCTTGAGCCAATAAATACACATGGATCAATTCACCTTGATGAAAAATAACTTTATGTGTTTCTTCTCGATTGGATATTTTGTATTGTTTATCACTAACGAGACCTAACATATCGGCCTTTGAGTTGTTTTACTTCAACAGGTAATAGAAATTGATCTGTGTTGGCAAAATTGGCCGAACATCCCTACTTCACCCGCTCAAAGGCACAAATAGATTCCTCCTCTAACTCTCGCTTCGCTAAGGGTAAAATGACTGATAGTGAGGAAGAGAATGTCTTGGCTATGAGAGACAGTGTTATTGCCGAACAGAATGAAATGATTGTTGAACTTGTGAGAAAATTAGAAAAGATGCAAGAAGAAGTACACGAAGCCAAAAACATGGCTAGCCTGGCTATTGCAGCCAACACTCCAGCTCTGGGCAACTCTCAGCCCCCTTTCCAGATTCCTTCACTCAACTCTCCATTGACTGAAAATCAACCAAGAAACATCCCTCCTGCCTCCGCACCTAGACCTTCCAACGAACCCCTCTCTAATAACCCCCCTCATATCGGATCCTCATATCAAATCCATACTCCTCCTATCCAGCACACTAACCAGAGAAACAACCCAAATGCCTATCTCCCACAAAACCTCCCTCCAAACTATCAAAATACGCCACCAAATACCTACAACTCTCAAAATAACCATCCCAATGTCATCAATGTCGCTAATCCACATAATTACACTCCCACATACCCTAATGTTGTGCCACACATCCAACCCCCGCCTATTCAAAACATGCCACTAGCTGCCTTTCATGCCACGGTAGAACCATACAATGCTCTCCAAGAAAGTCCTGAGCTTGACTACTACGAGGAGAAGGAGAAAGAATTGAGGGTCGCGGAGAAGAAGCGTGATTATGACATGGCTCGAATGAAAGAAGAGATAGCCAGGATCAGGGAGTTTCGGGGATCGTCTTATGAGAAAGGCTATGACTACGATGATCTCTGTATCCATCCAGAGATGGACTTGCCAGACGGACTCAAGGTTCCCAAATTCGAGACCTTTAAAGGTGTTGGGAATCCTGAGGCCCATTTGAGAAGCTACTGCGACCAAATGGTCGGTGCTCAGAAGAACGACGCTCTGCTAATGAGACTATTTAGCCAAAGTCTGAGCGGAGAGGCTTTGGAATGGTTCATCTCTCATGAACTAAAGAAGTGGTCTAAATTGAGTGATATGGCCTGAGACTTTGCTCAAAGGTTTGCATATAACGTGGAAGTGGTCCCGGATCGATACTCTCTAGGTCACATCAGGCAAAAATTGAACGAAGACTTCAGGGACTATGCCTATCGGTGGAGAAAGGAGGCGGCGAGAGTTTGACCTCCAATGACAGAAGAAGAAATAAGTGCGGTGTTTATGCGCTCACAGGAGTCGGAGTTTTACGATAAAATGATATCAGCGGTTAAAGCACCGTTCTCTGATCTAGTTAAGATCGGTGAAATTGTGGAAGAAGGTCTGCATAGCGACAAGATTACCAAAGCTTCTGCATCCTCAGGATCGGCAGGATTTCCCAAGAAGAAGAGGGAAGAAGTGTCTTCGGTATCCTCCAGTCCTAGCCCGAGATCACGAAAACCTTTCAGGGCCAACTACAAAAAATCACTTGTTCCAAAAACCCCTCCCCCAGCTCCACAAAATCCTCAACCTGTTTTCTATACTCAGCCCATTTACCAAGCTCCACAACTAAATATGCAGCATATTTACCAAGCTCCTCCCCAAAAATTTCAAGTGTATCAAAGGCTCCCGAGAACCAAAATAATCGCCAGGTTCCACCTCCCTCTAATATCAATATCCATCGCCCTAATTTGGAAAAGAAAACTCTTCGGACTTTCACCCAGTTAGCTGAAACCAGAACTCAGTTATACGAGAGATTGAAGGATGCTGGATTTATCCAGCCTATTCCATCCAAACCTGCAAATCCTGACTCTCGTTTCTTCAGGGCTAACCGATATTGTGCTTATCATTCTGGAGGAGTCGGACATGATACCGAAGATTGCATTAATCTGAGGCAAAAAATTCAGGATTTGATTAATTAAAGAGTGATCACACTACAAACTACACTGCCCCATGTTAATAATAATTCGCTCCCGAATCACAGAGGAGCCACTGTTAACATGATAGAGGTCGATGAAGAATGGATTGCGAGCAAGTCAATAGTGCCGATTGGCCCTAAAAAGCAGGAAATGCTAGAAAAGGCTATAGCTACTTTGAGTATTGCTGAGCTACCCTTTGAAGGGTTAATGCGCAACAAGGCCTTGCACGTTAATGGTTGTGTTCCTATAACTAAAGAAGTCCCAAAAGGAAGTGATTTCTACACCGTAGAGATTGTCAATGCCACGGAAGAAGATCTTGCTCTTCAAATCTCCATGCCAACTATCTATAAAAAGCTCACAACCGCGATACTAGTGAGCGGATATGAACCAGGTCTCGAGAGTTCTGATGGTATAAGCACACCTGGAAAGCTGATCAAGCATGGGTTAAAGTATAAAGACAAGGCGGAGAAGCAGTCAGGATCTCCAAGGCCGTTACTTCACCTATATCAGTCATTCCCAGTGCGTATTGGTTCCCCAAGCGACGGGTTAGAGGATAGAATAGGAGATCTGTTCGAGGAATATGATGCTATCCTCGAAGTAGCCATGATTATGGATGCCAGGCCTGGGGAAGAATTGCAGAACTGGGCCACAACTCCCCTCGTGACTCTCCACTTGGCTGGGTAGACAAAAGATTCTATTTTATGAAAATCGGTGATGGTCCGGATGAGGCTCTGTGACCCACCCTTTCTGTTTTAAATTTCCTCATACTATTTTACTGCTTTCCAAAGGCACAGACTCGCATTCATGCGGGTTATAGCCATAGTTTGCAAATATTCTTGGATTTCAAAGAAAAGCATCTCTTATTGCAAAAACATTTATCGTTCAAGATTATTTATTTACTTGTTGTTATCTAACCTATTTTGTTTTGGTTTCAGTAACAATAAGCTAAAACCTGCCACTGTCATGTCGTGTCAAAAGCTTAACGAACAAACTGAGGTAGATAATGAGGATTTCGAGGAGTACGTTGAAGACGTCATGGTCCTTGAACAAACAACTGAGAAGTCTAAAAACTTTAAAAACCAGAAAAGGCCTCACCTGAAAGAGTTTGAGGTGGTCAATCTGGGAGACAATGGTCAAGTTGAAGAAATCAGCATCGGTGTTCATTTGTCAAAAGCACAAAATAAAGAACTTATCAGTCTGCTCAGGTCATACATCGACATCTCTAATTGGTCCTACAATAATAGGGCAAGAATGAGCACAAACATCATCTCCCAAAATTTATTGGTCAATCCAGGAAATGAACAGTTAATCTTTCCATCTCAAGAGACGAAGGAAAACTTGCACCAAATTGGCCAGGACTCTACAATCATCAAAAAAGTGCTACCTGAAGGAGCTTTGATTTTGTCTGAAATAGATGATCAAGCCTATATCAATTCCAACGCTGCAAAGGGATACTGCGTCTAAAGATGGCTTATTTTTTGTCTATTTTCTTTCCCTGTAATCGCATTGCCTAATTGTAATCGTTTCTATGCTTAGTTAAAGCTTAAAATATCCCCTATCCTCCATGTACGAACTACGTTTGACCTGAATTCTCAAGAATGAGATATGTAAGTGGCCTGTGTCGGCTTCGGTCAACCCATTAGGAAAATATATCTTTCTCTTCCTATATTGAACTACATTCGACCTGAATTCTCAAGAATGAGATACGTAGGCGGCCTTTGTCGGCCTCAGTCATCCCTTTAATTATTTCCAGCATTCTCTCACTTTGAGTGTGGAAACTATGTTTGACCTGATTTTTGCCTCAACGGGATACGTAGGCGCCACAACGGCTCGGTTATATCGCCCAGGAAATGGAAACTGGGGAAATTTTTTTGAGAAAGGAATCTCAAAAATTCAGAAGGCAAAGATCAATCTCAAGCAAGCAAGAATACAGAATATGCCAAAGAGCAACCGAAATAAATATCAAGAAAGAATCTTGTAATCCCATAGAGTCTCAAGTCCTTTGCCAATGGAATGAGATTCATCGCAAACCTTAACTGGGGCAGGAATTTTGAGGAAAAACCTCAAAATTTCCACAAAAGCTTTATTCAAAGAGTTCATAAACAAACTCCGAAGAATTTCCCAATGACCGAGAGATCAGAATCTACTCCAAAAATCCCCAACTGTAACAAAGTTCGAGGGAGATTAATCCCCAGTTGTGGCGGATTTTTGAAAGAATAATCTCGAGAAGGAATCTCATAAATCTCACAGTATGTCGAAACTCTCGCCAATGGGACAAGATTCATCATGATATATTCAACTAGGGCAGAAATTTTGAGGAGGACCTCAAAATTTCCATCAAGTTTCATTCAAGAGTCCACTCCAAAATCCCCAGTCCGAGACAGGTGGATCCTCAGCTGTGACAGATTTCTCGGAAAAATATTTCAGAACTCCCCAGTTAGGATAACAAAGGATCTTCAAAGTCCGTCAGAAATATGTCAGAAACGTCAAGGCATCGAATAAAGGACATTCGTTGAGCCAGCACATGACATGACGGGCAGAGACTTTCCGAACTATCCATTTTCAAACCTTTGTTTTCCAAAGAAATTATTTGAAAAATCTTTACAACAGATTAGTTTTACTCCTTTATAATTTAACTTTGTATTATGTCTACCACGACCCGGGGAGACAAGGATGACGAGCGCCAGAGAGCGGAAAGCACCCAGAGAAGACAAAGCAAGGAGCAGAAGATCGAAGGAGGTCAACACAGATCAGTTTCACTAAAAACTAACAATTTTTCTGTGGATGCAGGTTGTCCTAAAAAGTGTGTTAGAAATCAGTGAAATCCCCTCGTTATCCAACGCGTTCAAAGAAACGCAACAAGACCAGATGCCCCAAAATTTGACGATAAAGGCCAAAACGGTGGGAAAAGCCGAAAGAGGCGTAAACGCCTGGAATGGACAAACTCTATTGTAGTTCACAGAAACTACTGGACAAAGAGAGATTGACAGCATCCTCAAGTCCCCAAGCAAATTAGGACATTTTGGTCAACTTCAAATCAAGACGCCAAATAAGAGATCGGTGACATTCTCCGCCAATCCCCAGCAAGTCAAAAATTGCCACGAACAGACGATGTTCAAAAAATGGTATTTATGGCTGTCCCTAGAAATGGACACGACCATTTCATTCACATAAAACAAAAGTTATTTTGATTAGCTTCATAGACTCTGTCTTTAAAGTTTTTCAAGTTTGACTGTGGTCGCTATTAAAAGCGACGCTGTGTCTATTAATTATTTGCCTTGAGCATAGGTACACACAAAGGAGTCAACAAGATAACACAGAAATCAAAGGTGATATTTTCTGCAAATGCTACGCACGTCATTGCATGATCATCTGCGCCATATCATATTTGCATGTCGAGAGGACCATGCCACGAGGGCCATCATACCCGCATGTCGAGAGGACCGTGCCACGAGGGCCATCATATTTGCATGTCGCAAGGACCATCATCATCATTGATACCGCAGATACATTTGTTGCGAGTATTATATCCCTCTACCGGCCGGTTTCAAAAAGGATGACATTCATAGGGGTCGCTAAATCGCACTTGTTGCGCAGGATCGACCCTCAGCATGCTTATATCCAAGATCGCGTGAGACAGTGGAGTCTAACGTTGAGGATATCATTATCATCATTATCGTTATCATCAACCATTATGCCAAGTCTGGCACTCAGCATGCTTATATCCGAGATCGCGTGAGACGATGGAGTCTAACGTTGAGGATATTATTATTATTTATTATGCCAAGTCTGGCATTCAGCATATTTATATCCGATATCACGTAAGACGGAGGAGTCTGACGTTGAGGGTATATTTCCTCCTTTATTATGCCAAATCTGGCATTCAGCATATTTATCTCCGTAAGATGGAGGAGTCTGACATTGAGGGTATATTTGCTCCTTTATTATGCCAAATCTGGCATTCAACATATTTATATTCGATATCGCATAACACGGAGGAGTATGACGTCGAGGATATTTATGCACCCTTATTTGAGACAACAAAGTCTCACTCTAAAGTATGCTTATACATACAAGAGCATCGAGCGCCAGAAGAGGCGGCTCTATTTGATCGTGTGGCAAAGGCCTTATCACCCCTCGATAATCAAATAATGCTTGCCATCGAGGTCGAAAGCATATAGTCTGAAGGATGTCTGTAAAACGTCATATTAATCGGACGATGAACTAAATTTACCCAAATTGGAAGACCAAAGGTCATCTGTAAGTCATAGCGATATCTGAAACCGGATAGTGTGCAAGATTGCTCGAAGCTTGACAGTCTAAGAGTTATATGTAAGACGCAGCGATATCTGAAACCGGATAGTGTGCAAGATCACCTGAAGATTAAAAGTTCAAGGGTAATGCGTAAGTCGCAATAATATCTGAAATTGGATGAAGTGCAAGACTACCGAAGAATTCATAGTCCAAGGGTTATCTATAAGCCGCGACATATCCACGTTGATATTGTACAAGACTACCCAAAAGCTATCAATTCAAGGGAAATCTGTAAGTCGCATTATATCCAAGATCGGATAAAAGTGCAGGATTACCCAAAAACTGACAATTTGAAGGACATCTGTAAGTCGCCTCTATCCAAAGTCGGATGATGTGCAAGATTACTCATAGTTGACAAGGTAAAGGCATCTGTAAGCCGCCTCTATCCAAAGTCGGATGATGTGCTAGATTACCCAAAGCCTGACAATTCAGGAAATATCTGTTAGTCGCATCGATACGGATGATGCGCAAGATTTACCCTAAAGGCATATGCAAAGACTACTGTCAAAAGCCACAAAGGCTATCACGTTCAAGAGAACGCCGCAAACGGTTGCAAGGACCATCACGTTCAACGGCCACAAAGGTTGCCTTATTCAAAGATCGCCATAAAGGCAACCCAATCAGATAGCTGCGATGGCTATCATGTTTGATTGTCATGAAAGTCATTATTTCCTAAGACATAAATAGGAAATGATGACATCTTCTTCAAGAAGCAACAAATACAAAAAAATGAGGTACAACACTATCTCTCTCTAATTGAACTACTTTACTACTAACCATTTTGTTTCAAAATATTACCGAGAACATCCAAGAGGATGAAAATCTCAAACCAGAACAACAGGTACAAAATACATCAAAAGGACGTCACAATACGAGATTCGAACGTGACCCCAGGATGAGGTATGGCAAAAGACTACCTCCCTAAATGAAATTATGTTACTACTAGCAATTTTATTTTGAGATGTTGTTGAGAGCATCCGATAAGGATGAAATTCTCAAAGCAAAACCACGGGAGCGGACTACACCAAAAAGGACGCATCACAACGTGGAACTTTTTCTGAGCAGCGAACTGGGATGTAGTCCGAAGAGGAACCAAACTCTTTGGATGTGAGCTGAGGAACGACTACCACCGCCATCAAACCACACCCCTATCAGAAGGCATGTGGGTATTTCTAACTTTGGGTCTTAGTTTCACATCCAGTATATTTTCTAAACTCACGTTGGAAGCAATATTCCTTCTTCTCAAATCCGGGTGACGATACATTTCGAGCTTTGGAAATTCTGTCAAGGTAAAATCTTATCTATGGGTGTGAAACTTGCCACATTCATAGTCGAGAGGTTACAAGCCTCTTTTCTATAGCTCAAATTATTCATCACCCATCCCGAGCCAAAGGTTGTCTTTACATAAAGATTACATTTTCCACCGATTGAGTTAAACTACAAGCAGCTTGATTCCTAAGTCCTGGGATATGTAAGCGGGCTCTATGTTGAAAACTCGACCGCATTCCTAACTCCCCCCAATCCTCTTACTCTCCAGCTTTCCGGTCTCTCCGTACTCTGAAACTGGAATAGTTTCGAATTCTTTCAAAAACAAATCGTGCGTAAAATCAAGTATCTTGAACTACAAGTGGGCTGAGTTCTCATATAACCTGAGATATGTAGGAAACTCGATACCAGAGTTCGGCCATGATTCCTGAAAATTCGTGCTAGAACCAACCGCTTCGTAAAGATGAGTATGTGGTTGGATAAAATTGGGAACGTTAACTCCCTTTGCCCAGGGTTCATTACACTAACCCTACCCAAAGGGAGAGACAGTTGTTAACACCCAATTTTAACCCACGACATTAGGAATTAATCTTGAGCCTTTCTGAATTTTAAACAATTTTGAAATAATTGTTTTGTAAAAAAAAGGGGGATAAAATATTTTCAGATAAGCCTTATAATAATTCCGAGTAATAATTTATATCTTTCATGTTTAATTACGTGAAATTTATATTAGTTTACTTAAAGAACTATTTTAGAGTTAATTTCATAAGAAAATCCTTTTAAGAGATTAAACGCTTGGTTTTCCTCCGGATCTTTTCGAAATGAGAGATTAATTGAAAAATTAATTTCACAATTGATTAAATGAGGTGATTATGTGTTAAATACGATAATTATTTCAATTTGTTTAAGTTTAAAGAGGCTCAGATGATTAATTTTTAATTAATTCATCTTTATTCCTATTCTAGCCTAAATCTCTAAAAACGTTTAAACATTAGCCGGATTTTTCCTAATTACTCTCAATTTGGCTATCTCTTTAACTCAAAGTGACCACATTTTTGCAACTGTGCTCACATCTTAAATCACCCTTATAATCCCTTGCTTCAGCCAAAGGAATTGGGCCAAACAATACACAACCCGCCTCCGTCCACTTCTATTTCCCTCAAACCGCTCTGACCCGGCCCAAACCCAACTCTCACACCCTTATACTCCTCTCTTCTCTTGCTCAGACTCAAACAAACGACCCCCTAAAGCTCTCCTCATCTTCTTCTCTCAACAACACCACATAAAACCCTAGCGCTGGCCCCTCGCCCCCAATGTTTCCCTCATCAAAATCATACCAAAACACGTGCCTATGACATAGATTGTGCCACGAAGGTACTAAGGATGAGCGGTGTGGATTGAATTCGCGTTCCCTTCGTCCTTTTTGTGAAAATCTCGCTTGAATTTTTACCAAGATGGTATGATTCCTACAGCTGGATCCTTATCCCATTTTCAAATTTGAAAATCCTTGAGGAAATCCCCCAAAAAAAAACCTGAGTTTTTTCCATTCCCACATCGAAAATCAGTCCCCAAAACCCCCAAATCGTTTCCTATATAAACCCCCACTATTCTCAGTGTGGGGGTAACATTTTTCAGGCTCAAGAGAACCCTCAAAGGCTCAAAAGAAGCTTGGAATTTCTTGACAGGAAAATTCAGTAAGGATTGGAGAGTCGGCTTTTGGATTTCTTTGAGTCTTTTTATTTTTGGAGAATCATTCTCTGGCTCATAAGAACCAAAAGTCGGAGAGTCTAAATACTCTAAAAGGTTCTCTTTTCCGGCGGTGAAGTTGAGTCTCCGGCGAGGCTTGTGGTCTCGGTCGCTGCTCTAAAAAAGGTAAATCCCTCATCTTTTTCTTTACTCTTTTCTTCTTTTTTTTCATCTCCTTTTAGTATAATGTAGAGTTGTTTGTTCTTATTTTTTAGAAATAATGTAGAGCTATGCGTTTCTCTTTTTTAGAAATATTTCTGTTGGTTTTAGGTTGATTTTTGCTTTAAGTATTAAAAGCTCTGTTTTCTGTCTTTTTTCTAGAAATTCTAGGGTTCTTGTTGTTGTTATCTGATCTGATATTAAGAAATCATGATAGAAGGTTTAGGTTTTCTCTGAAGCATGTTGAGAATTTTCGCTTTCCTGTCTATTTTCTTGCGATCATATGTGTCCTTATCTGCTCAATAGTAAATATTGAGTAAAAAGGGTATTAAGTATGAATCATGAACCCTAACTCTATTCCCAGTAGCATGTTTTGTATGCAAATAAGACTATTCCTTAAAACCAGCCTGTATACAAAGTTTGTCAATTGATCTATGATATGTCTGCGTATTATCCTTCACCTGTCCGTTGCTTGATTGATCATTAACTCAGTTCTCATTCCTTTTCCTCTCTTTATGATGTGTCTCATTGAGTAAAGATTTTCCCTTTGGATCTCTCTATGCAAATCTAGATATGATAGAATCATAGTTCTCTTGCTTGCTCTTTGAAAATTGATGCCTCAGATATGATCCATGTTGTTTCTGCCTTAGAATAAGTTATTTTGAATTTCTTGTTCTGAGTTCCTTTGCCTTTGAAAGCTGTCTGTTTAGAATTTGATCTATCCCTTAGCACTATGGTATACATGTTTCTTTCAGCATGTTTGAACGATTAAGATCATGTCTCTATGCTTGTGTAATTAATACTAGCCCTCCGAAGCATCATACTGCTTGCTCAAAATGAATGTGCCCTCCCCTGTTTCATGAAGTTTTTATCAATATGTCTTATTTTAAATTCGAATTTTCTCTCGCAAAGCCTAATCTTCTACTATAATGAATTATGTGTCAAGAATATAGTGTGTAGTGCATGTGCTCATCACTATGAGTTTACTGAGATTACGCTATTCATCACTTGCTATATGTTGTTTTGTTTTACATGAGATCCACTCCATGACCTCTTCCTTAAAATGATCTTGATGGTTATATGTGTTTGAAGCCATAATAAAAAGCACTGAATTTGTTGTTGGTACTTCGGAACGAACAATCTATTTTGCCTTTACCTATTCATTCCAATCCTCTATATAGTTGTCGGATGTTATTACGATAGCTTTTGTGGTCTTAGAAATGATAAATTTCTAAATGATCTTTATAGCTTTGTTTAGGAATTTATTTAAAGCTATCACGTACTGATTCTTATCCTCATTTTCTTTGCATGTAAAACTCGTTTGAGTCCAATTTGGACTCCCCTTAGCCCCTTGCATTTCTGTTGGGCCGTGGCCCAACACCTCAGATCAGCCCCTTCCTTGCAATTCAGGATAAGAAACAAACTGAGAAAGTGGGCCAAAGCCCATAGTGAAACAGTGGCAGCAGCCCAAATGGGCAAATTCCAGAAAATTTTGAGCTAAAGCCCAAGTGCAAATGAGCAGCAGCAGTTAGTTGGACTAAAGTCCAAATTAAACGGCGGTGCGCCTAAAGAGGGCCCACAAACTAGATTTAGGACAGGTTTAAATTAAGCCAATGACTATATTATATTTTCTTAACTCCCTTATTATTTAGTCTAGGATTATTTGTATTAATTTGGACTGACACTTTTAAACTTAGTTAGATTATCCCTAAATGAATGATTATTTTTTGTTTTAAAACCTTCTTTAAATTACATATTTGTTAACAAGCATGCTTTTTTCCTCTTTAAAACCAACTCTTTATATGCTTCACTTCTAAAATATAAGTATTAGTTATCTTTTTATCAAGTTATATTTATTATGCTTTTTCAAGTTAAAACAAGATGCGTTATCAAAATACAAGATCTTTTCAAAAGTTAGTCAAAATAAGTTGTTTTCAAACAAGTTTGGATAACCGCGAGTTAGTGGATGTTTCGAATGCCTTAAAAACCTTCTCGAAACATTAATAGGAACCTCTTACCCAAAATCTCTTTAATTTTTAAAGTCTTTATCTGTTTTAGATTTTAAAGATTTTTCTTAAGTATTTCTTGGTTTTCTTTTTATAAAACTAAGTGACGACTCTTGCTTTTAAATTGAAAAATGTTTTGAAACTTTAAACTAGATTTTTGAAATGATTTTCGATACGAGTTATTTTTTCTCGAAAATAATAGGGCTCGAGTTACACACTTTAATTGGCCAAGGCCTGAGGTTGTAACCTTTAAATAGTTGTCTTTCCTCACTTGTAAAGGAATTGGTACCCAATTCTCTCACTCAATACAATAGTTTTCTTGGTCTCCAAGCATTTTATATGACATACATTCTGTCTTGGTTTAATAATCACTACTAGAAAATATGGAATTAGCGACGGACCAAAATTCGTAGCTAAACAAATAAAATCCCATGCTAATTTCATTTAGCTACGGATTAGCGACGGATTATAAGAAATTTCAATTAGCTAAGAGCTTTTTAGCGATGAATTAGTTAGGGATTACCGATAAATTCCCTAGCTAATTTCATGTTCTCCTGTAGTGAATAGCTCGAATAGTTGGAAGTCATTTTCGAAAACGCACACCTCCATCTCGAGCACACGCTTAGATTTGTTTTCTATACTTTTCTTACTTTGATTATACGATATATTGTGTGTTTTTATTATTATTCAGTAATTAAATCGCTAGTAAATTAAATCTAAAACAAGATTAAGTCATAATGTGTGCTTTTGACTCATCTACAAATTCAACTTAACCAAATCTAGGGTAAACATCACTAATAGACATAAAAATAGAGGAGAACAATTTGGATCCTAATTGGTGCATTTTGTCAAAGTTTGAAACTAGAACTTGTCGTTTGTTAATGATTTTTTTAATTTTTCCTATTCTTTTCAAGTGGTAAGCTTGTGCAGTCTTAAGTTGTAGTGGAATGAAAAGTGATTTTTTATCTTTAATTAGAAGTTTTAAATTTGAGCTTTAATTATGGAGTTGTCTTAATTTGTTAGGAAGTAATTTACCTCCAATTGTGAGACTTTTTAATATGGATCTAAATTTCAATATAAATACCAAAAATCAAGTGGGAAACCAAATGAGAAAAGCTTGTGTAGTCAATGAAACTAATTATGGTCCTTTTTTTCTGGCATAGAGTAACCATATACTATTATTAGACTTTATGCACATACATTTTGAAAAGAGAAAGTGGACATAACAAGTGGCGCCTAGGATGCTAGCATGTAAAGTCGCTAAAAAATTGTGGTCTTATGACTTAAATATAATTAGATATAAGAGTCCGAGAAATGGTTTCGCTCCATTAGTTTTTGCTCAAATAATTATCAATACAGTCTTGGATGAATGCCACATGTCCTTAAATATTTTAAAGATTAGGATGTGTTTTGAATATTTTCTCTACAATAATTATTTTAAGTAGTACATAAATACACAGAGTGTTTTACTAATATTTTTTTATTCAATTTATAATATTTGTTCAATCCCCTACAACTTGATCTCGGTATGATAATTATTTATATGTCAAATGACACTATCTCATGGATAAATAATCATATGGTTAAAAAACAAACACAAAAGAAGAATGACAATTAACTTCAAAATTTAAAAAGAAAAAAAAACGGAAATAGGTCTTTTGATCCAGAAAACAAAAATAATTAAGCAAGCAAAATACTACATATAGCAGTAGAAACTATATCAAAACTAATATGATCTTGTTTAGTTGGAGATTTAAATTATAAAATATTATATTCATCTTTAATATAGTCTAAAAAATAATAATATATCACATCTATTGAATAAAACAAGTGATAAATATATACTAAAATAAAAAAAATTATAAACTTTTTGGTTGGACTGTCTAGATTTTAGTCTTTTTCTCCTAAAGTTTTATCAAATAAAAAAGATTTAATAAATAATATAGATAATATATTCAAAATGAATTCTAGCCTTTAAAATATATAAGAATATGTGACATTCATCCAATCCAAGACTATATTGATGATTACTTGAGCAAATACTAATTGGAGCGGAGCTACTCACTAAGAGTCGGTGCTAGTACGGGTCTAATAAATGCTTACTTTTTTTGTTTCAATTTATGTGACACAGATGAAATTAAGAGAGTCAGCCAAATTTTTTGTATAATTTTTAATATTTTAAATTATTAATTATTGTGATTTATATTATTTTTTACATAATTTTCAGATATTCCACAAGGTAAAAATTTTAAATAAGAAGAGAGTGTGTAGTACACACACCATCAAATATTAATCAAGGCGTGTTTCACTAACTATTGGGTGATAGTTCAGGTGGGAAACTCACACTTTTAATAACTTAAATATGAAACTCAAAAAATTGAGATAGTTTAAATATGTTTTTAACCCTTAACTCTCTTTTTTTAGTAAAAAGGGAAAAAAATATATATACATATATCAGTGTAATCCGTCAATGTGCGTAGGTCTTCATTTTTTCAGTCACTTTGCTTTCTTTGTACTATGAATCATGCTTGAGGAAGAACTAATTAGAAGGTATCCCATTTGTTACCATTTCAAATTTGTTTGAACAATCAATAGAAAAGATGATGAACTTCACATAATGAAAACAACTTTGCGCGATGGAAAAGACAAGGAATGTATATGCTTCCCAAGCCATCACAAGCAATGTTCTAATTGTAACTATTTTTTTTTAATGTTAGAGACAATTTTAGAATGACTTAACTTATAGGTGATATTAAGCTTTAGTAGTTCTACTTTGAGTATTTATTATTCATAGCAACTGCTTGAGATGTTAGGCAAAAACTAAATCTCGTTGGCCTATCTCCTTTAATTTTGCTCGCCTCTCTCTCTCTCTGTATATATATATATATTATGTATTTTCACTTCCCTCTTTCTCTTCTGTATTTCCATCACTCTCTCTATTTTGTATTTTCACCTCTGTATTTCTATAATATTTTGAGGTGCCATACAAATGTATTTATTATATTCATATGTGCATTTAGGTTGCATCCTCTCTCTCCTCCTCCCTCTCTACCTATGTATTTTGTATTTTTACCCCTCTTTGTATTTCTATATTTTTCTTAGGTGTCAGGAGACTATATTTATTGTATTCATATGTGTTTAGGTTATATTCTGTATTTTCATCTCTCTTCATTTTTTTTATATTTTTGAGGTGTCAGACGAATATATTTGTTGTATTTATATGTGCATTTAGGTTGTATTCTGTATTTCCACCCCCCCCCCCTCTCTCTCTCTCTCACACACACACACATATTAAGGTGTAATCGACTATATTTGTTGTATTCGTACATGAATTTAGGCTGTATCAATAAATACATATTGTATCGATGAATACAGGTTGTATAGATGAATACAATCTATATTAACAAATATAGTTTACGTGTATATACAAACAACAAAAAATACAAGGAACTATAATAAATTCGCTCTAATTTCACTTGTATTCATTCGCTCTTGTATCACTTGTATTCATTCGCTTTTGTATCACTTGTATTAATGCATGCATTTAGGTTACATTAGTGAATACAGTCTGGATGTATACAAAGATACAAAAAATAAAAAATATAGGGACTGTAGGAGAGAGACGAGTAAGATTCGGAAGAGAGAGAGAGAGAGAGAGAGAGAGAGATGCTAGAGAGAGGATGAATGTGAGTTAAGTGAGATGGGTTACAAATTCATTCAACACCCATCGCAATTTATAAAAGAAAAAAGAGTAAAAATCAATTGTGAGGGAGCGAGATGAGTTGCGAATTAATCTAAAACTCGTCATGAAAAAAAGAGAGGGTAAAGAGTTTGAAAAGAAAGAACAAATGGTCTCGAGTTACAAGAGACAAACAAATACCTCTAACGCTAGGCGAGCTTTAGGCACGAAAAAATAAATAATAATAATAAAATAATCTCATTTCGATTAAGGATGCGGTTACACACCTTTTTTCTGAGATGCACTAAAAATAAATAAATAATTAATTAAATAGTAAAAAAATAAAATTTTGAGGATGCGGTTACGCACCTTGGCCAATTTTTTAATAACTAGTTCTCACCAATTTAGATCAAGAATGCGGTTATGCATCTAAGTTACGACCAATAAAAGTTCAACAATAAAAATAACGAGCGAACCAAGGCTTGTAACACAATTTATTAAAAATAAATGATTTAAGCTAAGTATAAGTCGATAAAAGCGACCATGCTAGAATCACGGAAATCGAGGGGTACCTCATACCTTCCCCTCGGTCAACATAATTCCTTACCCGGTCTTTTATTTTTGCAGACCAAAAATAAGGAGTCATTTCCTTTTTATTAGGGATTCAAAAAGGTGACTTGGAACACCATAACTCAATTTCAAGTGGCGACTCTGTAAATGAAAATAATCTCTATTCAAAATCGTCACTTTAATTGGAAAAACCCTTCTCGTGGAAAAAAGGGGGTGTGACATAATTTATTTTTAATTATTTTATAAATAATCTAAATTATATTTTAAAAAATCACTATTAATACATATAATTTAGGACCCGTTTGATCATGAAAAAAAATCTTTTTTTAAAAAAAAAAATTGTACTTTATTTGAAAATTAGGGGTTAGCCATAAAAATTTCAAATATAACTTGAGGTTGTATTTAAAATTTAAAAAGCGTTTAAAACTTTATTTTCACTTTTAAATTTTTTCTTTTCAAATTTAGCCTAAATTTCTTATTTTTATAAACTAACCCCGTTTAAATTGTATCATATTTAAATCATCATACTACTAGCTAATATGATACTTGAGGAAGTATATTAATTGATGTTCAAATCACATAAAGTTTATAATGATTGAATAATGATTTACTTGAATATGAATTATTAGCTAATGTTATGATCTATTCGGACATAATTTTACTTTGTTTAGATAAGAAATTTTCTTGATAAAGTTTAATTTTTTGAATAAACATATTATTTGGACAATTGTGCGTGATTGAGAAATTATAAAGGTATACAGAAATAT
The DNA here is from genome assembly GCA_003996215.1 of Jaltomata sinuosa. Lineage (NCBI taxonomy): Eukaryota > Viridiplantae > Streptophyta > Magnoliopsida > Solanales > Solanaceae > Jaltomata > Jaltomata sinuosa. The sequence goes on along the minus strand of QJPP01001121.1, from coordinate 30,222 downwards.
TTTATTAGAATGTTCATTGCAAGAAGAAGAAACTTAACTTATAAACTCAAAATCAAAATTCGAGATAACCAATTTGATTGATCCAAAATCAAACTTAAGAAGACTTGTCTAATCCAAACTTATCTAAATCGAATATGAATTTTAGTTTCTTTTAACTCCAAAAATCAAAAATTTAAATCGAAATTTTCATATTCGAAAATCCTAACTTATTACACAAAAATCTCCATAGAGCCAATAAGGTTGGTCTGCTCTGTTCTTCTATTCTACTACCTAGGCAAAATAGCAAGGTTTTTACAATCCCAAACTCGTTCACACAGTTGTCTTATTCACTCTTAAATATGTTTATTGCAAATAATAATAATAATAATAATAATGAGTAATAAATACGGACATATATTAATATGGTGTAAAAGAAAGAGTATTAAATAAAAAAGAGCAATACATGGGGACAATTTATTCAAACTATTTGGATTGACTTTTTAAAATAGTCAACTTTTAACTTTTAGCTTATGTTTGTACTTTTTTTAGCCTAAAGTAAGTGCTTAAAAACACTTTCTTATCTTCCAAAAATATGTCATAAAGTAGAAAAAAATTAAAAGTTAAAACACTTACAATAAGTCAATCCAAAACACCCTCTTAATATTTTTTTAAAGAATGTAAAAAAAATGACGAAGTAAAATAATTTTAAAAAAATATTATATATAAAAAAATAAAACAATCTCATAAAATACTCTCGTTTATCCTATCTCGTGTACCAAATAAAACCTGCTGTGTATGAGCACCATAACAAATACAATTGGGGCATCAAACAAGTTACTTCAATTACTAACACTTATAATTTATTTTTAATTATTTTATAAATAATCCAAATTATATATTAAAAAAAATCAGTATCAATACATAAAATTTAGGACCCGTTTTGATTACGAAAAGTTTTCACTTTTTCTGAAAAAAATATACTTTATTTGAAAATTAGTGTTTAGCCGTAAGAAATTCAAATATAGCTTAAAGTTGTATTTGTGTTGGAAATAAACTAAGACTTTAATCCTAAATAGTCTAGGATTTACTTTTTGGTATTTATTTAATCTATGTCTAGTTAGGATTTATTTGTCCTAGTTCTTATTGGAATAGATTTCATAGTCCTAGTTTAATTTGGTTGTCTAGTATTATAAATAGGGGTGCCTGCTACCTATTTTCTCAGGTTGTGAGGAAGTCCTTGTGTAGCGAGAATTTATGAGCTTTTGAGTTATTAAATAAAGTCTCCTACCTGTTCTTTCTAGTTTTAAATTAAATTCTTCTATTTAGTCATTATTGGGTCTTTCAATTTGAAATTTGAAAAGCACCTAAAACTTTGTTTTCACCTTTTTATTTTTAATTTTTTTTAAAAATATATCCTAATTTTTTTATTTTTATAAACTAACCCCATTTAAATTGTATCAAGTTTAAATCATCATATTACTAGTTAATATGATCCTTAAGAAAACATATTAATTGATGTTTAAATCACATAAAGTTTATAATGATTTACTTGAACATGAACTATTAGCTAGTAATATGATTTATTTAGATATGATTTTACTTTTTTTTGTATAAAACAATTTCTTGATAATGATTTAATTGCTGGAATGAACATTTTATTCGAATGATTGTGGTGTGATTAAGAAATTATTACGGTAATTTGACATGAATACTTTATTAAGATATTGATTTTTTTGCAAAAAGAAGGAACTCAACTTATAGGCTCAAATTAAAACAAAAAATTGAGGTAACCAATCTGATTAATCCAAAATCGAATTTGAGAAACTGATCCAATCCAAACTTATCTAGATAGAATATGAATTTTAATTTTTTTAACTATAAAAATCAAAAATCAAAATCGAAATCTTTCATATTCGAAAATCCAAACCTATTACACAAAAATCTAACATATGTTTTGCTCTCTTCTTCTATTCTAGACAAAATAGCAAAGTCTTTACAAGCCCAAACTCGTCCACACAGTTATCTTATCATTCATAACTAACAAGGCCGTCTCAACAAGATTGGAGGCCTAAAACCAAACCTCATAAGTGAGATCTAAGACTAAGGAGGGTAGGATATACGCAAACCTTATGAAGTAAGAATATTGTAAACAATGTAAATTTTTAATGAAAAAGTATAATATAAACTTTGAATAATAAAATCCGGTTCAAGAATTGGAGAAGTTGAAAACAAAGAAGAATTTTTAGGAAAAATGGGGCGGCCTCAAGCGGTTGCTTTAGTTGCCTTATGATCGAGCTGGCCCTGATAACTAATGTAACAGTTACTAACAATTTACGTACACAAGAGAACACTTAATAAAATAATCACTCTTAAATATGTTTATTGCAGATATTACACATAGCTAATTTAAGATTAGAAGATTCAATAATAATAATAATAGTAATATAAATAATGAGTAATAATTTATAGGAGTTGATGATAATGAAACTGCTAACTAGGATGAATGGACTAATTGTGAATGTGGTGCCGAAAATAGATCGATTTTTAGCTTGCATAATATGGATTGTCACTTGCGCTGGATGAAAGAAGTCATGCGCTTGATAAGATCTTTAGGTTTCTCGGCTTCAGGATTAGCAACCTGAAAGCAATGACCTTCACCTTCAACTTCAATGAACTCTATTTCCCCTTTCCATCCACTTTTCTTCACAGCTTCAACGAATCGAGTTCCAATTTCTTTTGGGACAAGCTCGTCTTTCTCTCCTGTACACAAAAAAAGTCTCGAGCACCCTAGCATCGATAAGCTAGGGCTCTTTTCCGCGACTGGATTAACCATGGGGCTATTAATTCCCGGTTCTGATGGTGGACAAATGGTATTCCAAAGCTTGTAAATCAAAGCTTGGTCGATGTTTTCGATGGATGGGATCAACAAATAAGGGAATGCAAGTATGGCACCCAAGAGTTTCACATCTCCAATTAAGCTTTCCCTACTAGCTCTCATGACCATGTTATAAACTATATTGCCCCCGGCACTATCTCCTACTACGAACAATCTGTTAAAATCACCGTGGTTTTCTATCCATGGGTCTTTGTTAGCGGTTGTAACCACAACATGTGAAGCGACCCACTGAAGCGCATCCCAACAATCCTGGTAAAGTGTATGCAAGTCATGCTCTGGGGCAAGCCTGTAAATAGAGGTGACAAAATTAGCCCGTGAAATTATAACTCATCCAAACTTTCAAGTTTAGGTTGATTATTGACCCGTCCATCTATTAGTTCAGCTCATTTTAGCTTAACTCATTTCAACCTATCAAGGTTTGGGATGATATCTATCCTAAAAAACGTAAAATCGTAATAAAGAATAACAAGAATTTTATAAGCTACTAAAAACTATATATAAAAAAACAATTAAAACTTAGAAAGCATTTGACAGGTTGATTTATGACTTGCATTTTAGTCCATTTCAGTCCAAATAACTTTTGGGCAGGTCATGAATAACTATCAATATATTTTGACCCGCCTAAATTCAGCTCAACCCGTCTATTTGTCACTTATACCTGTAATTTACAGAGATGGCAATGCAACTCGATTCAGAAACCAAATGGTTGAGGTAACAATGTTCTGTTTTGAAGAAGGCGGATCCCAACACAAGTCCTCCACCGTGGTAGTACACCAAGACAGGCATCTTTTTACCGACAATAGTGTTTTTTGGAAGGTAGAGTCTAGCAGAGACGTGAGGAGAAATGTCCACGTCTTTGGATGATACGCCAGTGGTTGAATCTTCTGGTGATGGCGGAACTTCGACTATACCATAAAGTTCGTAAAAACGCTCTACACGACCGTCTTTATAGAGTCGATAAAAAGGGTAGAAATCAGTGACCACCTCATTGTTGTTATTGCTGTGGTCGGAAGCTGCCATAGTAGAAACAAAGTGTGCAAATGTTAGAAAACAGAGACTATGGAAATGTTGCTTTTGGGCTGGAGATGGATGGGACAAAGTCCAGTTTATATATAGAAAAAATGGTTACTCATCACTAACACTTTGTTTGGATGGTTGTTCCCGTGGTATGGTGTGGTGTGGTTACTAACAGTACCATGTTTGTTTTGATTGTTACTTAAAATATATTGTTTGATATGGTTTGATTCCATGGTTTGGTAACCATGAAAAAAGCCTCATTTTATGTAACCACGGATTTAGTGGTATCCAATGGTTATCTAATTTTACATTTCAATTATACCCTTACTTAATACTACATAATCTTATTTTACTCATTATCCTATATTATTTAACTTCACCAAAATATCCAACATCTTTTATGAGTATGTTTTTGCTCTTCTTTTAATAATATATATTATAATAATAATAAAAAATTCGAGTACATTTGTTTTGACCTATTTTTTAATTAATTTTGTTAGAATTAACATTAATTTAACAACTTAATATATTTAGAAGACATAATTTATGATAAATTAGCATAACGAACATTGTTTTAATTATTTTATTAGCAATTATTGATAAATTTAACATTTATATAATAATTTAAGGCATTTTAGTAAACTTACCGGTTACGATACTGTACGATACGGTCAAACCAAACGCAAAAGTTATTATTAAACTATAGCGAACGATACAGTCTATCCAACTATTGTATTTACAGTAAAGTACAATATCATATCATACAGTATCGTATCATATATATGAGACCATGGGTAACCACCATCCAAACAGAGTGTAACTCTAGAAATTTTGAGATAGTTTTCGCGCACCTCGGCCAATGAAAAAATTTAAAATAGACAAATAAAAGAGAAATGGATGGAGTAATTTTTTTGTACCAATTTGTCGACATCCAATTAATTTCTATTATGATAATATATTTATATTAATTATTATTTATTAAGGGAGGTGCAAAAATTCAATATGAAAACGATGAAAGTAGTATTTTTTTTCTTTTTGTTGACATCCAACTAATTTGTTTTCTTGTTGGGATAGGGGTCCGGGTTCGCCTTTGCTTCAATTATTGATATTTGGTAGGAAGTCAAAATCACCATTTTGCCTACCAGGTGGCTGTCATCCTATCCATTTATTACTCTTTTCCCACAAATGTAAATATCAAGCATTGGCGTTCAGTTTTTTGATTTTTAATTTTTGATTTTTTAATTGTGTACACCGAATAACTTTCTTATTATTGTATTGGGTAAAAGCTCTTCGTGAGTTGTAGGATGAGAAGACTTTTCGAGAGTAAACGAGCCAAATTCAAAGGTAGACGTTTTGACTGACAAAGGAACTTTCGCTTAGGATCAATCCGAAGGAAGCTTCTTACGGTGGGACCTCTTTTTTTCAAAGGGCTCATATGACGTGGAAGGAAAGGATAGGGGACAAAAGCGTCAGACTTGTCAGGAGTGCAGATGTTTATCACACTTATCTGACCTGGCAGAGGATACACACTTGGACCTACAATGGGTAGGACACCTGGCGTTATATAATTATCCGTAATACTATTAGGGTTTTAGGGAATAAACTTCACTGATTGGCCACAAGCCACTGGATTGTAACCTATAAATGGGGACTTTTTTTCATTTGTAACTTCTGTTATCCTTCTTTGGCAATACAACACCCTTTTTACTTGCTCTCTAGGCATTAGCTTTCTCTTAACTTTCTTGTTCGCGTTTGACTCTTGTTGGAAGGATCCCGACACTTGAGGAACTTTGTCAAGGTCGTATCACGGATTCACAATTGTTCATTGTTTTTCTTTACTTCATTTGTGTTCTATATTCATATGTTAATCCCGTAGATAATCACTCCGTTGGTAATGAATTCTAAACAATGTTAAATTTCACACGCATGTTTTTAACCTCATCTACAAATTCTACTGTACCGTTTTTAGGGTAAACAATTATAAAAAAGAAGAAGATGACTTTATTAAATTCTTAATAGTTGAGTGATGTTTTTAAGTAATGACTCATTTATTTATTTGTTCTTTTATAAATTATTTTGTTTACCAAATTAATTAATAAAAAATTGTTTTGTTTATTTATTACGACTATATAACATATCAAAGCCAAAAAAACTTCTTTTTCTACTGCCAACTATACCAAATCCTTAATTTAAGGATATATTAGTGCTATTTATGAAATTAAATTAAATATAGGTAAAAATGAGTAACTTTATTGTTATAAAAAAGAAAAAATGTCTTTATTAAATAATTTTCAATAATTGAGTGATCTTTTGAGTAATAGATTGTTATTTATTTATTTATTTATTCTTTTATAAATTGTTTAGTTTACCAAATTAATTAATGAAAGTTTTCCTTTATTTATTATGTCTATCTAATATATCAAATCTAAAAAAACTTCTTTTTCTATGTTTTGAGAAGTTTTAATATAAGTCAATTTGAATTACACATACGACCCAAATTGGCTCAAGCTATACCCAAATTTGCTCAAGCTAAAAATATATATAGTCAGCCTAAATTGCCCCAACCTATCGACTGACTAACAACTAAAAAAAATGAAAGGAAGATGACTCTAATTATTGAGTATCCTAAAGAAAAATCAAATCGTCTTCTAGTTGGAGCGGATTTTACTTACTATACATCATTTGCAATTATGAAAAATCATAAGATCCAACTTAACACGCATATATTAATGCTAAAATAGGGTATTTACGCACCTATGTACTTTTTTATTTAAGAGAAAATTTATGGAAATTAACTACTCCAAACAACCTAAGAGAGCTGCCTATATACTTTTACAAGGAAAAGTAAAGTAGTTCGCGAAATTAGAAATTAGGCAAAAATTCAAACAGTAACAATAATATACTTAGTGTAATTTTATAAATGAAATCCGAAAGGGTATAATGTACTAGACCTTATCTTACCTCTGAGAGATAAAGAAACTGTTTTCAATAATCTTTTTTGGCTCAAAAGAAATGCCATCGAAGTAGAATTGCAAGGAAATTATAACAACCAAGTAGCAAAATACAAAGCAAATGAAGCAACAAATAATATCACACATAAAAGAAAATTGGGCGAAATTCAAAGGATTAATATACAAGGGAAATAAACACTACACACTTTTTTATTCTTTCATTTGCTTTGTTATATTCTTTTGAAGTTCTATTTTTATAATAGAATCTCTTTACTTTCTATTTTATTAGTCAAGCGTCCATTTTAAACTCGCTCAGGCGGACATTCTCGTTGATGAATTTGTCCTTCCCTCTGTCTTATACATATAACTTTGCTTGTATGTTCTAAAGTTATACATATCAGTGTGGCTTATAAACAATTTTAAGTTCTTTGTAACCACCTCAAAAAAAAAAAGTTGTACATATTGTATTTTAAACTTTTTAGTTATTATAGTTCCTAGAATCATCACTAATAGACATAAAAATAGAGAACAACTTGGATCTTAAGGGGTGTAATAATTTGTCGAAGTTTGAAACTTGAGCTTTTCGTTTGGTAATGATTTTTTTAATTATTCCTATTCTTTACAAGTAGTTTAAGTTGTAGTGGGGCGATAAGTGTTTTTTAATTCTTAATCTGAAGTTTCGAATTTGAACCTTAATTTGAAGCTGCCTTAATTTGTTAGGGAACGATTTATGCCCAATTATAAGACTTCTCAACATGAATCTACATTTAATCAAACTTCAATATAAATATCAATATCAAGTGGGAAACCAAATGAAAAAAGCTTGTGTAATCAATGAAACTAATTATTAGATATGGTCCTTTTTTTTTGGCATAGAGTAACCATATGCTATTGTTTGACTTTTTGCCCATAAATTGTAAAGATAGAAGTGGACATAACTAAGGATGCTGCATGTAAAGTCACTATAAAATTGTGGTGTTATGACTTAAATATAATTAGAAGGTTCTCACATGTGAAATATATTCTCAATGATTTAGATTTTTTTTATATTTAAAAGTGAAAAAATAATACATAAATTGCATCTTAGAAGTTGTCCGAAAATACCCTTTCAGATTTGTTTGAACAATCAATAGAAAAGATGATGAACTTCACATAATAAAACAACTCTTTTGCGATGGAAAAGACGAGGAATATATGCTTCCCAGGCCATCACAAGCAATGTTGTAATTGATGCTATTTTATTCTTCTTGAGACAATTTTAGAACTGACTAACTTAATAAGCGAATATTAAGCTTCAGTAGTTATAATTTGAGTTTTTATCACTCATAGCAACTATTTGAGATGTTAAGCAAAAAATGAAAATCTCGCTCGTATCTCTCCTAAAATCCCGCTCGTCTCTCTCTCTCTCCCTCTCTCGCCCCCTCTCCTTCTGTAATCTGTATTTCCACCTCTCTCTCTCTCTCTCTCTCTCTCTCTCTCTCTCTCTCTCTCTCTCTCTCTCTCTCTCTCTCTCTCTCTCTCTCTCTCTCTCTCTCTCTCTCTCTCTCTCCTTGTCTCTCTCAGTTCAATGCTCTCTGCTCTCCTCTCTCTCTCTCTCTCCTCTCCTATATATAGTAGTAGTGATGTTATATATAGTATATATATATAATAATATATAGTATATATATACTAACTTATATAATATAGTATATATGAAAGAGAGAGAGAGAGAGAGAGAGAGAGAAGCGGCCACAAGCAGGTGAAGATCGTCATGCCTGCTTCTGGCCGAGTGATTAAAACTTGATATTTCATGTAGGAGGTCCTGGGTTCGAGCCTCTGTGGGGTGTATTCATTTTTTTGTTTAAATATGGTAGAGGGAATAAAGGAGCTTCCCGTCTTTAATTGAAATGGAGCAACACTATTGGCCAATTTAGCCTATCTGATGTGCAATTTCAGATAGTAATATATGTTTCATTGATGTTTGTGTTGTTTGAGTTTATCACACTCATTTATTGTGTGGAACTCTTTTATTGTTTAAATCAAGTTTATTGTTTTATTTTGATATCTTTTGTTGGGTAATATTAACTCATAATATACATATAGTGTGAAGCAATTAAATTCAGTGGAAGATTATCATCCCTTTTTTTCCTTTGAGTTTCTATTCATATCACATATTTATTTATTAATATTTCACTTTTATTTATCAAAAATAAACTGTATGAACTTTTTCAACATATTAAAATATTTTATTATTTCAAATAAAACAGATTAGAAAAGGGTACAATAAAAAATTTGGTTGACTCTTGAAATTTTATTAGTGCCATATAAATTGAGACATAAAGAGTAACATATATCATTTAAAAATTACGTCAAAAGTACTGTAAATCACAATAATAAACAACTTAAAGTATTTTAAAATCATATAAGAAATTTTATTGACTCTTTAAATTATCTGTCACATAAATTGGGATAGAGAAAGTAACACATATTACTTGCAAATAGCGTAAAAGTTACTATAAATTACAACAATTAACAAGTTTAAGTATTTCAAAAAAATATTAAAAATTGGGTTGACTCTTGAATTTTTATCAGTGCCACATAAATTGAGACAAAAGGAGTAACATATATTATTTAAAAATTATGTAAAAAATTATGTAAATCACAATAATTAACAACTTAAAGTAATTTAAAATCATATAAGAAATTTTGTTGACTCATCAAATTATGTGTCACATAAATTGGGACAAAAAAAGTAACATATATTAGTTGAAAATAACGTAAGAAATACTATAAATTATAATAATTAACAACTTTAAATATTTAAATACATATAAAAAAATTGACTGACTCTTCAAATTTCATGTGTCACATAAATTGAGACAGAAAAAATAACATGTATTGGGTCCGTGCTAGCACGGGCTCTTGTATCTAATTTCCTATATATAGAAAAGCGCAAAAGCGCAGAAAGCAGCTGACGTTCGTCATGCCTGCTTCCTGCAGGGTAATTACGTCTTTTTGAGTTTGGAAATACACTACAGTGGGCTTCATCCAACTACACGTTTCCAAAATTTTACTCTTCAGTAGCAACCGAAAATAATAGTATTTGTGGGGCCCTTCGTTCTTCCTATGTGAAAGTTGCTATGCATCTTGATTTTTTCTCACTTCGTGGGTTCCACTGCTACCTATTTCCCATTTACTTCTTTAAATAATAAAATCAATAGACTCTACTTTAAATTTACAAAGATAATTTCAATTAACATTGTTTCAACAATAATTTCTGCCATATACTACTCCTTTTAGTCTAATTCTTGAATTTAAAGATATAGGACTTATCTGAGAGGTAAAAATCAGGACTGATCAAAATCATTTAGCTTTATTATTATTTTTCATTCTATAATGTGGACAATATTTTTAAAGGAAATTTTTTTTTGAAATTGATCTTAAATATATGATACTGTAATACTTGTGAAAAATATTAAAGTTGATTTTTTAGAATATCATAGATTCTTCTAGAATGTCCTAGTATAGTAACTTGAATAATTATCTTGAAGAAATATATAAATATTCTAGGTAATTCTAGGTAGAAGAATCCAGAAAATTATAGTGTAGTCTCTTTGATATTGTACTTGAGAAAAATCTAGATATTCTAGAGTTTAGATACTTAGGGGAGATATTTGTAGTAGATAATAGAATTCTCTAGATTCTTTTTATATTTAGAAACATCCCTACACAAGTATATATAGGGATGGCCATAGTCATTTGTAATCAACTAAAAACAAACTCAATTCAAGACAATTCAAGATAGTCTTCTTCCATAACCAAGTTATCCTTCTACCTTCCTCTTTTTTTGTTGAATCTTCCGATCTTAGTTAACGATCTTGGGCTAGCAGAAGGTCTCCCCGATTATACCTTTCTTCTGCTATTTCTCTACAATACTAACGTGGCTATTAGACTTCTGAAAATTGTGATGTTTAATACTTTATCTGTTGATGTTTCACATAATCAACAAAGCATTAATTATGTTCTTTCAATTTTACCCTTATTTAAATAAAGAAAATTTTACGTAACTACAAAGCTACTAAAGAACTACATGGCTTTTTAAAATATTTATTAAGGATGAGTTACTAAAAATATATCTCACTTTTTAAAAATGAATGGTTTTCTTAAAAACAAATCTTCTTTTGAAATAGAGGGAGTATGAGGTAATATTTGTTTGACGATAAAAACTTGATATCAAAAATAAAACTAAACTTTTAAGTTAAATCACTTCTAAATTTGTAAAAGATAACTTTTAAAATAATCTGAAACAGAAAAATGTAATATAAATTATTGGGCCTGTGCTTCATCATCATGTGTGCTTACACCTAGGGTTAATTCTGATATTTTAAAAATTTTATGCTTAAACATTGTTGTATCTCAAGGTGTTTTGAATGTAAATTAATTGTTTTTGACAAAAAAATCAATGATTTTATACTTCTTTGTATCCCATGTAAATATGTACAACTTTCAAAAAGTGGGTTCCACTTACTTTTTCATTTGACACTACATTGTAGGCATGTAGGCGTTCTGGAGGTGCACATACTTGTGCAAATTTATCTCTGGGTCCACTCTATTACTTTGAATGAATTTAAAAATATTAACAAGGCAAAAACTAAATTCAAGTTATCATAATTAAACTTACTTTTATTTATATTTTATGTTTTACTATTTAAAATCAAAGTAAGCTACAATTCAACTGGTTGGATATTCTTGAAATTTTATTTGTATCACATAAATTGAAATAAAAGGAAGTAATGTATATTACTAATATATACAAGAGGCTTGGCAAGCAGCTAACGATTGTCTTGCCAACTTGCCAACCAAGCCTCTTGTGATATTTATCCTCCGTTTTAATTTATTTATCTTATTTTTTAATTTATTATATATTTAAGAATTATATAAAATTTATTATAAATTACAATAATTAATAGCTTAAAGTATTTGAAAGGCATAATAAAAATTTGGTTGACTCTCGAAATGTTATCGGTACCACATAAATTGGGACAGAGAAAGTAACATATATTATTTGAAAATAACGTAAAAAGTATCATAAATCACAATAAAATGATAAATAAAAAATTTGATTAACTCTCCAAAATTTATTAATGTCACATAAATATGGACAAAAGGAGTGATATATATTATTTCAAATTACGTAGAAAGTACTATAAATCACAATGATTAACAACTTAAAATATGTAAAGCTATATAAAAAAATTGATTGACTCTCCAAATTTCATCAGTGTCACATAAATCGGGACAGAGAGAATATCATATATTATCTGAAAATTATGTAAATGTATTATAAAATCACAATAATTAACAATTTAAAATATTTAAAAACTATACAAGAATCTAAAAACTATATAAAAAATTTGATTGACTCTCCAAATTTCGTTAGTGCCACCTAAATTGGGATGACGAGAGTGACATATATTACCTAAAGATTATATAAAAAAAATTATAAATCACAATAATAAATAACTTAAAATATTTAAAAATCATACAAAAAAATTAATTGACTCTCCAAATTTCATATATGTCACATAAATTGAGATAAAAAATAGCATATATTGGGCCCGTACAAGCACTGGCTCTTGTATCTAGTTACTAATATATAGAAGAGGCTTGGCAAGCAGCTGACCGTTGTCCTGCCAGCTTGTCGTCAAGCCTCTTCTTGGTATTTTACTTTTTCTTCGTTTTAATTTGTTTGTCCTATTTTTTTAATCTATTATATATTTAAAAATTATATAAAAATTACTACAAATTATAATAATTAGAATCATATAAAATATTTTATTTGACTCTCGAAATTTATCTGTGCTACATAAATTGAGACAGAAAAAGTAACATACTTTATATTATTTGAAAATAATGTAAAAAGTATTATAAATCACAATAATTAACAACTTAAAATATTTAACGACATATAAAAAATTGGATTGACTCTCAAAATTCTATCAACATTACATAAATTGAACAAAAAGAGTAACATATATTATTCAAAAATTACGTAAAAAGTACAATAAATCACCATAATTAATAATTTAAAATATGTAAAACCTATATAAAAAATTAATTGACTCTCCAAATTCCATCAATGTCACGTAAATTGGAACAGAGAGAGTAGCATAAATTATCAGAAGATTATGTAAAAGTATTATAAATCACAATAATTAACAACTTAAAATATTTAAAAATTATACAAAAAATTAGGTTAATTCTTCAAATTTCATCAGTGTCACGTAAATTGAGACAGAGAGAGCAGCATATATTATCTGAAAATTATGTGAAAGTATTATAAAATCACAATAATTAACAACTTAAAATATTTAAAAACCATACAAAAATCTAAAAATGATATAAAAATTAGGTTGACTCTCTAAATTCCATCAGTGTCACATAAATTGAATGAACGAGAGTAACATATATTATCTAAAAATTATATAATAATTATTATAAATCACAATAATTAACAACTTAAAATATTTAAAAACCATACAAAAGATTTAATGGCTCTCCAAATTGTATTTGTGTCACATAAATTAAGACAAAAAGTAACATATATTGGACACGTGCTTGCACAGGCTCTTGCGTCTAGTTTCTACTATATATAAGCCACTAAGGAGTACCAACACAACATTAATAAGTTGTACACAATGTTAACTGAGTTAGTATAATAATTTAGGGCTTATTTGGGCCCATAATTCTAACACTAGGGGTCGTTTGGTGTGATGGATAAGGAGAGTTAATCTCGGGATAAATTTTTAGTACCACTTAATCTCATGTTTGGTTACAAAGCCTGGGATAACTTATCCCAGGATTAATAGTTAGTGTTGGGATAAGTTATTCCTACCTTTGGGTAGAATAGTAATACCCGGATAACTTATCCCGGGATAAAATAGGTAAAAAGATAAAGATATCCTCTTAAACCTTTTTTATACCTCACTTTTATATCCATGTATATTTACATCATTTTTAATAACATGTATAATAACATTTTCAACCTTCACTACTCGATAATTTATGATAATTCTTCATATTTTTTCATTAAAAAATTACACTATATAAATATAATTTTTATTTATGAATGTATTATATGTTGATTTCTCTAACGTTGAATTACTTATTTTTAATTAAATATTCTTTTAATCACTTGAAAGTTTGTATTTTATATATCAATTAATATGAAGATAACTTTAAAGTTTACAATATAGGAGTGATATGTGCGTACTGAAGAGACATAAACAATAAATCTTCTTTCACTTTAACAATCTTAAGATGAAAGTTTTATTTTTAAGCTAAATAGATGGAAGTTTTATTTTTAAATACACACGGGACAATCATGGGAATGCACACACAAAAAATTTAAGTTAAATAAGATGGAAGTTTTATTTTTTAAGAATGAATAACTAAAGCTTGCAAGAAAATATAAAAAAATAAAACCAAATAAGTTGGAGGGTATTTTTGTAAACAAACAACTTATTTTTAAAAATTATGCAATGTATATTATGTTGAATACAACAAACCAAACACTTGATAAGAAATAATCCCGAAATAACTTATCCCAGCATAACTAATCCCAGCATAACTAATCCCAACATAACTAATCCCAACATAACTTGTCTTCAAACCAAACGACCCCTTAAGAGTATTGTAGGTATTCTTTAATTTTGTGCTTTAATTGTATTGTATTTCCCTGCTTTATGTGTGTACATTTTCTTGGTTGGACAAAAAAGTCATCTGCTTTGATTTAATTACCAACTTGTCAAAATAAAAGAGTGCACACTTTTCAGAAACCGTTGGACCCATTTAAGCTTTTCCCTTAGTTATAAATTTTACCCTCACATTTTTCTTTCTTCTATCCTTTTCTACAAAAATTTAAAACAACAACATTTTACATTTAAAATCAATAAAGGAAATCAAAAAATAAAATATTTTAACAAAACATATTTCACGTTTATTTCTTCAAATAAAATCAAAATAAAAGAGTACACACTTTTCAGAAACCGTTGGACCCATTTAAGCTTTTCCCTTAGTTATAAATTTTACCCTCACATTTTTCTTTCTTCTATCCTTTTCTACAAAAATTTAAAACAACAACATTTTACATTTAAAATCAATAAAGGAAATCAAAAAATAAAATATTTTAACAAAACATATTTCACGTTTATTTCTTCAAATAAAATCAAAATAAAAGAGTACACACTTTTCAGAAACCGTTGGACCCATTTAAGCTTTTCCCTTAGTTATAAATTTTACCCTCACATTTTTCTTTCTTCTATCCTTTTCTACAAAAATTTAAAACAACAACATTTTACATTTAAAATCAATAAAGGAAATCAAAAAATAAAATATTTTAACAAAACATATTTCACGTTTATTTCTTCAAATAAAATCAAAGTAATTGATTTCTTCACAAGTTTTTTTTTAAAAGTGAAAAACAAAACTGATTAAAATTGTTAAATGTAAACATGAGTTATTTTTCATTCCACTTGGTCTATTTTGATTTGATATGGAGTTAAAGAAAGTAAAAAAGACTTTTAAATTTAGTGATCTTAAATTAAAGATATGTCAAATATATCAAAATTTTATTTAAACTTGTGGTCTTAAACGTGTCATCTGAAAAGTTAAAATTAAAAAGACGCTAAAAAGGGAAGAGACATTCTCTTTGAAATAGACTAAAAAGGCAAGTAGACCAAATAAGAAGTACTCTCTCCGTTCAACTTTACTTGTCACTTATTTCTATTTTTTATTTTCATTTTTACTTGTCAATTTTTATATATCAAGAAAAGACAAAAAAAATTCTATGTTTTACCCTTAACATTAATTACTTATTCCTAAAATTATTTTTCAAGACTTAATACTAACATTAATTAATAGGGGTAATGTGGTAAAATAACTATGTCAATGATTGTTTTCTTAATGAGTGTGCCAAGTTAAAAAGTGACAAGTAAAGTTGAACGGAGGGAGTATGACATAACAATTCTATATGATTATCAAACTTTTGATTTGAAGTTTGTGACTTTAAATATGTCATAAAATTTAAATTAAATTACTTTTAAATTCTCAAAAGATAATTTTAAAAAAAAGAGAATTAAATAAATTAAAACGATTGATATACATTTTGATATAAATTATTGGGCTCGTGCTGGCACGGGCTAATGGGATCTAGTTCTAATATAAGAAGAGGCCAGAAGCAGCTGACGGTCGTCATGCTTGCTTCTGGCCGAGTGGCTAAAGCTTTAATTTTTATGTTGGAGGTCTTGGGTTCAAACTTCAATGGCTGCATTTAATTTTTTACTAAGCTGAAAGAGGAAAGCTTATTGGGTAGCTTTATGAGGTGGCAGTCATGGGACCCACAACAGCACTTAGCAAATGCTGTGATACATTGAAGAAAAGGCGGTTGGAGCCTGGAAGTGCACAAAAGAGTACTAATTAATTTTCTTTAATAACTGTGTAAAAACTTATTATGATAACTAAAAAAGAACAAAAAAAAATATTAAGGGTAAAATAAAAATAATGGAAAAGGGCTAAAAATACCTCTGGACTATCTGAAAAGGTTTAAAAATACTCCTTGTTCACCTATTTGGCTAAAAATACCCTTCAATCCACCTTTTTGGCCCATTTTACCCTTAAAACTAACATCTCTTTTTTTCTATTAATTTTTATTATTATTATTTATTACGTGGCACCTCTCTATTGGACAAATTTAAAACCCCAACCCACCAAGCTTTTCCCTCCTGCCCCGACCCAATTCCAATGCCCCATGACTCAAACCCATTTAAAAAAAATCATTAGCACACAAAATTATACATCTCTCTTTCACCTGAACATAATCTCATTTTTTTCTTCTTTAAAACTTAAAATTCAGCAATTTCAAGGTTAAAAATTCGGCTAAAATATCCTGATTTCTACTACAATAAGAGTATTCATTTCGGTCTTGTTGATGGTAGAAATTTGTGGCACTTTCGGAGAAATGCAAATCGAATTGCATCTAATTGAAGCTGATCCTGTATCGTTGCAGATGACAGTTATGTTACTGCTGGTTCTGTTGATTGACTTGTTCATATTTGGTCGATATCAATGCTAAAATGGTAAGCTAATTGAAAAAACACACATCCCTAATACGTTGTTGTCCATGGAGTGATCTTGGTAAACCTTTGGCTACCTCAGATAAGAGTGGAATCATATGTATTTAGTAGTGATTAATCAGAACATTGATATCACATGTATTTGGTCTCTCTTCGAGCTCTCAGGATCATTATTATCAGTATTGTGTTGCAGATTTTCGTAGGATTTCTCTAAACGTATATCAGCTTTGGAGTATGTTTGAGTCAGAATTTTAGCCTTCAAAATATCTGAATTTTAAGCTTTGAATAAGATGAAAAAAGTGGGATCAAGTTCAGGTGAAAGAGAGATGTATAATTTTGTGTGCTAATGAATTTTTTTAAATGAGTTTGGGTCATGGGGCAGGAGGGAAAAGTTTGGTGGGTTGGGGTTTTAATTTTTTTCAATAGAAAGTTGCCACGTAATAAATAATGTAACAATAAAAATTAATAGAAAAAAAGGATGTTAGTTTTAAGGGTAAAAATGGACCAAAAAGGTGGATTAAGGGGTATTTTTAGCCAAATAGATGAACAAAAGGTATTTTTAAATCTTTTCAGATAGTCCAGAGGTATTTTTAGTCCTTTTCCGTAAAAATAATTATTGATTTTTCTTGAAATTTAAGATAACTACATTGGAATCACGTTTCAAAACAACTTGGGCTAAATTTATTAGAAATATAATATCAGGTAAATATTGACATGCCTCCTTTTGGCCGGAGGTATTTTAGTAATTTATTCGTTTAATTTTTTTAATTTATTATATATTTAAAGATTATATAAAAAATATAATAAATTATAATAACTAATACTTAAAATATTTAAAAAATTGATTGACTCTCGAAATTCTATGAGTGACATATAAATTGGGACAAAGGAAGTAACATCTATATTATTTGAAAATAACGTAAAAAGTAATATAAATCACAATAATTAACAACTTAAAATATTTAAAGACATATAAATTTTTTGATTGACCCTCCAAATTTTATCAATGTCACATTACTTGGAACAGAGAGGATAACATATATTAGTTAAAAATTAAGTAGAACGTAATATACATTTAATGTAATTTTCAATTAATATAGAGTAACATATATTAATTGAAAATTACGTAGAACGTACTATAGATTACAATAATTAATGATGTAAATATCTAAAAACTATATAAAAAATTTGATCGACTCTCCAAGTTCCATCAGTGTCACCTCAAAAGAGGCCCATGGGTCTCACCAAAAAATTATTTTTTTAAAAAAAAGACGTCAGTGTCACCTAAATTGGGATAGAGAATAACATATATTATCTAAAAATTATGTAAAAAATATTATCAATCACAATAATTAACAACGTAAAATATCTAAAAACTATATAAAAAATTTGATCGACTCCCTAAATTTCATCGATATCACATAAATTAGGACAAAAAAAGTAATATATATTGAACCCGTGCAAGCATGGGCTCTTGTATCTAGTATATATAGAAGAGCTCTCAAGCAGCTGATGGTCGTCGTGCCTGCTTGAGGAGCTTTTAAGTCAATTAATTATAATGAAGCAATTTAATTGGTTGGAAAAGAATGGTACTGTAGCCCTTTACAAATGCTTTTATGAGTTTACTATTTTGCCCTTCCCACTTTATATGTGTCATGATTTTGTCATTTTGAATGTGGGTCTGCGTCATTCTGAATGTGGGTCCCAATAATGCTATTTCTCTGAAGACACAGTGACCTCCTAGAAACGTTGTACAACATGTAGGGCCCATGTGAATTTATCGATCTAACTGATGTTCTTCATTGCAGCTAATTAATATCTTACCATGATAAATGTTAGCTTGAATATTTTAAAATAATAATAAAAAATTATTTAGCTTATTGTTAATTTATACAATATACTAATATCTTTAATCTTGAGATGTTAAACATATCGTGTGAAAAAACTAAAAGTAAAAATTGCTTGAAAAGAGACATTTACTCTTATATAATAAGAGGGAGTTCACATGGTTGAAGAAGACACGAGGTCAATGTGCCTGCTTCAGCAGCTAGGGATATTTTGGTCATTTTTTATTAATTTCTCCATTTTAATTTATTTATTTTATTTTAAAAATTACGTAAAAAGATAAATCACAATAATAATAATTTAAAATATTTGAAAAATATAAAAAAAGTTGGTTAACTCTGAAAATTCTATCAGTGCCACATAAATTAGGATAGAGAAAGTAACATATATTATTTAAAAATGACGTAAAAAGTAATATAAATCACAATAATTAATATTTTAAAATATTTAAAAAGTATATAAAAAATTTAATTAACTCTCCAAATTCTATATTGGAGTAGAGAGAGTAACATACATTATTTAAAAATTATGTAGAAAGTACTATAAATCACAATAATTAACAACTTAAAATATTTAAAAGACATAAAAAAAATTGGTTGACCTTCGAAATTTTATCAATGTCACATAAATTGGGATAGAAGAAAAAGTATTATAAATCATAATAATTAATAATTTTAAATATTTATTAGTTGACTCTCGAAATTGTATCAATGCCACATAACTTGGGACAGAGGGAATACCATATATTATTTGAAAACTACGTAAGAAGTATTATAAATCACAATAGTTAACAACTTAAAATATGTAAAAAAAAACATATAAAAATTTGATTGTCTATCTAAATTCTATCCGTATCACATAAATTGAGACAAAAATAATAATATATTGGGCCCGTGCTAGCACGAGCTCTTTATATCTAGTATATATATATATATATATATATCATCTCTCTCCCCTTCTCTCTCTCTCTATGTATTATGTATTTTCACCTGTCTCTGTATTTTTATATTTTCTGATGTGTCAGGCGACTGTATTTATTGTATTCATACGTGCATCTAGGTTGTATTCTACATTATATATATGTGTGTGTGTGTGCGTGTGCGCGTGCGCGTGCGCGTGCGCGTGCGCGTGTGTTCATGATACGTGCATTTAGGTTGTATAAATGAATACATATTATATCAATAAATACAGTGTATCGATGAATATAGTCTACGTGTATACAAAGATACAAACAATAAAAAATACAAGGGACTGTATTTAAATTCTCTCCATTTTAACTCTTATTCATTCGCTCTTGTATCACTTGTATTCATTCGCTCTTGTATCATTTGTATTCATGCGCACATTTAGGTTGTATCAACAAATACAGTCCAGGTGTATACAAAGATACAAAAAACAAAAAAATACAAGGAACTGTAGCAGAGAGGCGAGTAAAATTTGGGGATAGAGGAGAGATGCTAAAGAGAGGATGAATATAGGCTGATACAAGTTGTATTCGGCAAATACAACCTGATACATGCTATATTCAATAAATACAAATTGTATCAATGAATATAGTCTGATACAAGTTATATCAACAACATAGTCTGATATTTGTATCAATGAATACAATCTGATACATACATGCGGTGATCACAGGTACTATCAATGAAAAGAAAATTATTAGGACATGCTAAATAAATGTGGTGTTATGATTTTGAGTTTATAAATTCTGTATTTACGAAAAATCGCTTATTGGAGTTTTGTATATATTGAATGAAATTTTTAAATATAGATACAGGGTCAAAGCTACTAAGTTTTGTCAAACCCGTATACAAGCTTATGGTATTACTACTATATATAAGATGTTACAACAAGATGTTATAACAAACAACTCTTGGACGACATGTCTTCTTGAATTGTCTGCTTGCAGGGCTCCACTTTAAAAAGTTTAATATTTTCTCAATTTTAATTTATTCGTCTTACTTTTCATTTTAATTTGTTATATATTTGATTAAAATATTTTTTATGCAATTGCCAATTACATAAAAGGCATTATAAATCACAATAATTGACAACTCAAAATATTAATAAAAAAAATATAAATTTTTTTGGTTGACTCTCGAAATTTGGTTTGTATCAATGAATACAATCGGGCACATTGCTATACTTTTCCAGGAAGGACTGAGGCAGAAGCCTCAGATGCGGTGATCACAGGTACTATTCTTGTCTGTGATAAAATGAATTCGGTATTATTTGACCCAGGTTCTATATATTCTTATGTGTCTGTGAGTTTTGCTTTGGGACTGGGTTTGACCAGTGATATCCTTGATTTCCCTATCTATGTTTCTACCCCAGTGGGAGAGTCGGTGGTTGTGACTCATGTATATCGTGACTGTTCTGTTATTTTTGTGGGGTTACATACTTGGGTAGACTTGGTAATTCTGGACATGGCTGATTTTGATATTATCTTGGGTATGACCTGACTGTCTCCTTATCATGTTGTGTTGAACTGTAACACAAAGACTGTAGCTCTAGAGATTCCGGGTAAGGATAGACTAGAGTGGGAAGGTGTGTACAGGCCTAAGCCAATTAAGATAATATCGTTTGTCCGGGCTAGGAAGCTAGTGGGGAGGGGGTGTCTAGCCTTCTTGGCTCATCTCCGAGATGATAGTGTGGAGTCTCCTCCTATTGAGTCAGTCCAGTGTTTTCCATATTCTTAGAGGTGTTTCCAGCAGACTTGCCTGGTATGCCTCCGGACAGAGACATAGATTTTTGTATTGATTTGGAGCCAGACACCCGTCCCATTTTCATTCCTCCGTATAGAATGACTCTGACAGAGTTAAGTAAACTTAAGACTCAGCTGCAGGAACTCCTAGATAAGGGATTTATACGTCACAGTGCTTCACCTTGGGGTGCTCCGGTCTTGTTTGTAAAGAAGAAGGATGGTAGATGCGGATGTGCATAGATTATAGGCAGTTGAACAAAGTGACCATCCGGAATAAGTACCCTCTACCCCGTATAGATGATTTGTTTGACCAGCTTCAGGGTGCATCGGGGTACCATCAGTTAAAGATTAGACCTGAAGACATTCCAAAAATTACTTTTCGGACCCGGCATGGGCATTATAAGTTTCTAGTAATGTTGTTTGGTTTGGCCAATGCGCCGGCAAAATTCATGAGTTTGATGAATGGGGTGTTTAAGTCCTACTTGGATTACTTTGTTATCGTGTTCATCGATGACATTTTGATCTACTCTAAGAGTAGGGAGGAGCATGCTAATCATCTTTGCATGGTGTTGGATATTTTGAGGCATCAAAAGCTTTATGCAAAGTTCACTAAGTGCGAGTTTTAGTTGACTTCTGTGGCATTCTTGGGGCATGTAGTGTCAGAAAAAGGGGTGATGGTGGATCCCCAGAAAATTGAGGCAGTCAAGAGTTGGGTTCGGCCTAGCTCTGTGACTGATGTGAGGAGTTTTGTTGGGCTCGCGGGGTACTACCGGAGGATTGTCAAGAATTTTGCTTCTATTGCTACTCACCTGACCAGGTTGACACAAAAATAGGTACCGTTAGTGTGGTCCGACAAGTGCGAGGAGAGCTTCCAAAAGTTCAAGACACTTTTGACCACAACCCCTATTTTGTCCTTGCCGGTTGAAGGTAAAGACTTTGTTGTTACTGTGATGCTTCACATTCTGGTTTGGGTGCTGTGTTGATGCAGGATAGGAATGTGATAGCCTACGCATCCAGACAGTTGAAGGTGCATGAGAGGAATTACGCAACTCACGATTTAGAGTTGGCAGCGGTGGTTTTTGCATTGAAAATCTGCAGACACTATCTTTATGGTGTCAAGTGTGAGGTATTCACAGATCATCGTAGTCTGCAGCACGTATTCACTCAAAAGGATTTGGATTTGAGGCAGAGAAGGTGGATAGAGTTATTGAAGGATTACGATGTGACCATTCAGTACCATCTGGGTAAGGCTCATGTGGTGGCAGACGCATTGAGCCGGAAAACTGTTAGCATGGGTAGCTTGGCTTGTTTGGGGAAGTCCAAATGACAATTGGCTAAGGAGATTCGGGCTTTGGAGGCCAAGTTCATGTACTTGGGTGTTTCAGATCAAGGTGGGTTGTTGACCAGCATTGAGGTCAAGGCCACCTTCATAGAGGAAATTAAGGCAAAACAGTTTCAGGATTCGAAACTGGGTAAGTTGTGAGGTAAGGTAATATTCGGGGAGTCCAGAGACGTCATGTTAGACTCTGGAAGAGTGTTGCATTTCAGGGAGAGGATTTGTGTTCCTCGAGTTGATGATATGATTCAGAAAATCTTGATAGAAGCTCATGGTTCGCGGTACTCAATTCATCCGAGTGTGACCAAAATGTACAGGAACTTGAGGCAACGTTACTGGTGGCCTGGGATGAAAAGGTACATAGTAGATTTTGTGTCCAAATATCAGAACTGCTAGCAGGTGAAGTATGAACATCAGAGACCTGCAGGACTACTTCAGAGAATGCCTATTCCAGAGTGGAAGTGGAAAAGGATAGCCATGGATTTTGTGGTAGGTCTTCCCAAGACATTGGGGAAGTATGACTCTATTTGGGTCATTGTTGACAGGCTGACCAAGTCCGCTCATTTCATTCCGGTCAGGATAGATTACAATTTGCACCAATTGGTCAAGATCTACGTGAAGGAGATTGTGAGACTGCATGGGATACCACTGTCCATCATTTCAGACAGGGGTATGCAGTTTACTTCTAAGTTCTTGGGCAAGTTACATGAAGAGTTGGGTACACAACTCACCTTTAGCACAACCTTCCATCCTCAGACTGATGGTCAGTCGGAGAGGACGATTCAGGTATCGGAGGACATGCTGAGAGCATGTGTAATGGACTTTGGTGGTCATTGGTACCATTTTCTACCATTGTGCGAATTCTCGTACAACAATAGCTACCACTCCAGTATCGATATGGCACCGTTCGAGGCCCTGTATGGGAGAAACTGTAGATCACCGATTGGGTGGTTTTAGGAAGGTAATGTGAAGCCTCTGGGCGTAGACTTAGTGAAGGAAGCGCAGGAAAAGGTAAGGGGTATACATACCAAGTTGTTGGCTGCTCAAAGCAGGCAGAAGGAGTATGCAGATCGCAAGGTCCGGGACATGGACTTTTAGGTTGGTGAACAAGTATTGCTAAAAGTATCGCTAATGAAAGGGTTATGTTGTTTTGTAAGAAGGGCAAGATTAGCCCTCGGTTCATTAGTCCGTTTGAAGTGCTTGAAATTGTGGGGCCAGTGGCTTACAAGTTAGCACTGCCACCTAGTTTGTCGGGCTTCAATTCGATATTTCAAGTATTCATGCTCAAGCGATACCATGGGGATGGGGACTACATCATCAAGTGGGATGAGGTACTTTTTGATAAGAATCTTCGTTATGAGGAGGAATCGGTTTTGATTCTTGCTCGGGATGTCCGGAGGTTGAGGACAAAGGTGATTGATATAGTAAGGTTCAGTGGAAGCATCGTCTAGTTAAGGAATCCACTTGGAAAACCGAGAAGGACATGCGGGACAAGTATCCTCAACTGTTTAAGGATTCAGGTACTACACTTCCTTCCTTTTATTTCCGTAATTTTGGTTTGATCGTTCGGGAATGAACGATGGGTAAATTGGTATCTGTTGTAACGACCGGGTCCATCGTTATGGGTAGACCAATCGTGCCAAGTTTTAGAGTTAGAAAACTCTGGGTTTGGGAATTTGAAATTTTGGGCTAGGCTAGCCTCGGCTGGTTTTAGAACGAGGTAGAGTCTAGGAAAATTCGAGTAAAAATGGATTTAGGTGTCTTAGAGTGAGCTAGTTTTCCACGTAGCCAAGACATAAAGGAGTCCGGGGGACTAAGGGTGGTCACCGGACCGGTATGGACCGGTACCATTCCGGTCCATTCCGGTACCGGTACCGGTCCATACCGGTCCGGTACGTACCGGAATGGACCGGTACTGGTACCGGAATGGACCAGAATTACCGATCCATACCGGCAAACCGATACCGGTTCGTACCGGTGACAAACCGATTCCGGTCAACTGGATTTTTTTTTAATCGTTTAAAGTCGTTGGGTAACGGCTATTTCAGCCACCCAATGACTATTTTAGCACCCCCCCCCCCCCCCCCCCCCCCCCCCCCCCCCCCCCCCCCCCCCCCCCCCCCCCCCCCCCCCCCCCCCCCCCCCCCCCCCCCCCCCCCCCCCCCCCCCTCAATAGCTCCCCTCCTATTTTTTCATTATAAATACCCCTGTCTCTTTTAATTTTTATTCATCCATTCAACTCTCATTCTCTCTCAATTTTCATCTCTTAATATTTACAAATTCTATAATTATTGTTATTATTTTGCAAGTGAAGTATAATTTGGTGAATTTTGGAGGAGCAATCTTCTTCAAATTTCAGTTATAATCGTCTGTTTTTACAGCAGACGTTTGGTATATTCGTTCCACTCTTTAATTTTTTAATTTTTATTCTTGTTTATTAGTTGTGAATTTGTGATTTATTTGTGAATTTGTGATTTGTGAACTTGTGATTTGTTTATTTTAATTTGTTAATTTTATATTTTATTATATTATGGATCCATCTCAAAAAAAATCCGGTGAAAAAGGTATTATTTCAAGAACAAAAAGTTATGTGAAGGGTAAAATAGGTAGTGGTTCTTCTAGTTCTTCTCTCCACCCTGCTCTTCCTCAAGTTAGATTTAATACAGATGAATTTACGCATGTTAATGAAACTAATTTTCCATTTACTACGGATGACCCTATTCCCAACGAAGCTTATGAAAGAATGTATAATGATTTAGAAGATGAATTAAATGAAGAAGTAGAAATGTATGAGGATGATGATTTAGAAGAAACTGATACACCGACTAGTCCCTTTATTGCCCCCGCCCCCACTATTCCCCAAGCTCCAACTCACGATAATCCTCAAGTTAGAGCTGATCTTCCCCCTATTGCTCCAGTGAGGGGTAAGACCAAACCACAACGTCCTTTAAAATCAGCTGTGTGGAAATTTTGTTTTTTAAATGAAGAAAAAACTGTGTCTACGTGTCGTATTTGTAAACAAAGTTGGAAATATGTATCTGGTGCTAGTGGAGGTTCGACTGGGGGGTTAAAAACTCATTTGCTTAAGAAACATCCGAGAGAGTGGCAAGCATATCTAGCTAGTCAAGGTGATGCTGGCTCTAGCGTTGGACCTTCTGTTGGCGGGTCAAACATGATTCAAACTTCACTAAATCCTTCAAACCCTGCTGGTCATGTTTCACAACTGCCCTATAATAGGGACCGTGATCGTGAAAATTTTGCCAAAATGGTTGTTGTTTGTGGTTTGCCTTTTAATTTTGGAGAACATGATGGTTTTATAAGATATATTCGGGATATATTCTATCCCAGTTTTGAAGGTATTACAAGAAGCATGGTAAAAAGAGATATTTTTGAATTTTATGAAAAACATATGCAATATCTTCGTAAATATTTTTATATGATGGATTGTAGGGCTTCTATTACCACTGATATGGGTCGTAGTCCTAACGGATTTGATTATTTAACTGTTACTGCACATTGGATTGATTATAAATGGATAATGCGAAAAAGAATTATCGCTTATAAAATTTGTGAACACAAAAAAATTGGTGCTTATATTTCTTCAAGTGTATTAAAAATTTTGCAACGTTTTTATCTTACTGATAAAGTGATTAGTATTACTTTAGATAATGCTTCTGCTAATTCAAAAGCTATGACTATGCTAGAAACTAGACTTTGTCCAATTAGTAAATATGCTTTTCATATCAAATGTGGTGCACATATATTAAATTTAGTTGTGAAAGATGGTATTAGGGTATTTGATAGTTGTATTGATAAAGTTGAAAATGCAATTTTTTGGATTTTTCATATGAATAATAATAGTAGAATTCAACAATATAAAGATTTTTGTAAATTGTGTGAAGTTCCATTTAGAAAAGTTCCAAAACATGTTAAAACTAGATGGAATTCTTTTTATGAAATGCTTGAAGTTGCTTATAAGTATAAAAAACCTATTACTATGATGTTTAATAGTCATAATGCTTATCCTGATGATAAACTTGCGAACAGTGATTGGGATGCAGTAGAAGCACTTAAAGTCCTTTTAAAATCATTTTTTGATGCTACCAAAAAATTTTCTGGAACATATTATCCTACTATTTAGTGAAATTTTAATACATATTTGGAATATTTCATGCATTTTTGCTATCTATAAACAAAATTCATATTTTAAAGATTCTATTGAAGCTATGATTAAAAAATTTAAAAAATATTTTTTTCCTATTCCACAAATTTGTTTAACTGCAATTCTTTTTAACCCGGAATATAAAGAAGTTGGTGCAAAAGCTTTAGTTAGAGAAATTTATACTAATTTAGATATTTCACCACAAGAAACACCGGATTTAATAACATGTCAAGATAGTATTAAAATTTTGGCTAAGGAAATGTATGACAAATATACTGTGACCTTAGAAAATCTTGATCATGCCCCTCAAACTTCTACGTCGAGATCAGGTGTCCATGGTAAAGCAAGATCACAACTTGGTCTTGATTTTTCTAATAAGTGTGAATTTTCTAAGTATCTTGAAAAGAGTGTTGATAATATTCCAACTACGGATGGCATACCACAACTATTGGATTGGTGGAAATCTCGTGAAGAACACTTTCCAAAACTTAGCAAGATGGTGAGAGACGTGCTAGTTATTCAAGGATCATCAGTTGCTTCGGAGCAAGCTTTCAGCGCGGCAAGATTTCAAATTGGAGACCATAGATATTCCTTAGCAGAAGACAGTTTGGAGGTATCGGTGTTGTTTAGAGATTGGATCAACGCCGAGCGAAGAAACGTTGGAAGACCAAAGTTGCAAAAAGTAGCAGAACAAGCCATAGATAACCTCATTGGATTTGATAGTGATGATGGCGCTGAACTTGAAGATCGTCAAACAGCTTTACCAGGAATTGAGGTTGAAGAAGCTGAAACTTTACAAAGTTTAGAAGATAAATTTATAAATCTATACAACTATTAGTATTACATTCGAGGCTTAGTTGAAACAGAACCCTTCCTAGAAGGTGGCTACGTAAATTAGGCGCGCTTAGTTGAAACAGAACCCTTCCTAGAAGGTGGCTGCGTAAATTAGGCGCTTTACTAATAGTTGTAAATTGTAATATTAGTTTGAAATTTTGAATAAATTGATTTTTTTTTAATTTTTATCATTGTTTTATACTTTTATAGTTTTATACTTTTATTCATTGAAAACATAAACTAATAAATTGAAAACTTAAAAAAATAAACTAAAACATAAACTAATAGACTTCAAAACATAAACTTATAAATTGAAAACTTAAAAAAATAAAAAACTTTAAACAAACTAAAACATTTCAAATATATAACTTAGAAAACAAATATAAACTATAAACTTAATCAAACTTCAATTAAAAGAAATAAAACTTATAAATTAAAAAACTTTAAAAAACAAAAACTTTAACAAACTAATAAACTTCAAATATAATTTATATAAGTTATAAAATTTTAAATCATAATTAACTATTTAACTTTTAAGTTATAAATTATAAAAACTTTTAAGTTATAAGTTATCACTTGAAAATTAAGTTTGAAATTCAAAATGTAATTCAAAATAAAAAAATTAAAAAAAAAAAAAAAAAAACCATTCCGGTAAACCGGTCCGGCCCATTCCGGTACCATTCCGGTACGATACCGGTCCATTCCGGTTTCAACCGGAATGGGATGGAATCCGGTACCCATACCGGTTGAACCGGTCCGGTTCATTCCGGTACCGGTCACCATTCCGGTACTGGTCGTACCGGTCCGGTCCGGTACAGGTCTGTTCCGGTCCGGCCATTCCGGTCTGGTCCGGCGGGCACTCTTACGGGGGACTTTTCAGAATCACATTTGGGTAAGTAGAACTCCCGAAATCGCGTTTGATATGAAGGGGTTGTTTCGGGACGTCGGGGGAAACAAATGTGTTGTGAAATGGCTAAAACTGGCAGAGTTTCAGACTTTCTCTCCGTGATGAGCGCTTTCACGCGCGATAGCGGCCACCGCTATAGCGGCGGTCAAGGGGCGGTCAACCCACTTAAGACCGTTATAGCGGCAGCCTATCGCTATAGCGGGACCGCTATAGCAGAGCGGGGATCGCTATAGCGGGCCGACATGCTTTTAATGCAGGAACAACTCCCAAAATATTCAGTTTTCACAAGTTTGTTTTGGAGAAGGGCTGGGCAATTTCTAGGCGATTTTCTTCATTCTTCCGTCAAAATTCTTCCCTAAGGTAAGGTTTTTGTTCCCCAATCTTTGTACTACATTTCTTATGCGGTAGAATTGCTAGGAGGGAACTTGGGAAAAGATTAGAATAACCTAGGGATGGTGGAATTTAGGGAAGGAAGGGGATTCCAAGTATGTGTGTTCTTGGGTATGGATAAAAGTACATTAAAATGATCATAGGTTGTTTAATTTCCTGTTTTTATCCGTAAAAATGATAGAACTAGGGGAATTAACGGTGCAAAAGCCCGAGAAAAGGGTGGGATGATCATGGATGGCCTGGAGTTTGGGGATTTAGTTTAATCCGGGTAATGTGCAGGCCTTGTGTGTTAATTGTATGCATTATGTGTTGTTTTTAGACCAAGAACGAGAGAGGAATCCGGAACACAGAAAAGCTCGGGTCAAATAGAGCTTGGAATATTTCGAGGTAGGTGATGGCTTATGATTTTCTGTAAATGTGTATATTGATGTACTCATGTCTAAGTGATTGTATGCATTACATTGCTTAGGAAATTTGTGTGGAATGTCTAGGTTCCTGTTTACAGTCTGTGATTGAACGGTTTACTTATTGGTTTTACAAGTTGTGTGTGTTCATATATTGATTGTGGTTGTTGACATTCGGTTGGCTCGGGTACCACGCCTGGTACGGGTATAACGAAATGGTTGGCATGGGTACCACGCCTGGTACGGGAATATCATTCGGTTGGCACTGGTACCACACCTGGTACGGGTTTACTTTATTGCTTCTTGCATTGTTTCATTGACTATTGTATTGCATTGGTTGTATTGGTTCAGTGAGTGGACCGGGTTGTTTACTGGATGTAATACTTGGTATCGATTTCTTGAGTGGACCGAGTTGTCTAGTTAAAGGTGTTATTGTTGATGGTCCTTGAGTGGACGGGAACTGTTGTATAACTGTTGTGTTGGTCTTGGTTTAGGCCAGGTTGAACAATTACCTTTGGTGTTGTCTAGAGGGGATTTCAGGGTGGGTCCGGGCTAGACAAAAAGGACAGTTATGGTTACATGTTTGTGGATTAGAACTGTAAGAGATGGATTCATGCGATAACAAGCTAGGTAGAGACCTGTAGTCTAGTTGTGCCTGTGATTATTGTTGCATGTTTGCCAT